>OU015502.1:114024334-114029334 GCA_907164885.2 Dolomedes plantarius
CTTTCACCGATTCTGGGACGGTTGTTGCACCCCTTAATTCGGCGATCCAACTCGTCCCAGAGGTTCTTGATAGGGTTCAGGTCTGGGTTCTAGGCAGGCCAGTACATTCGGTTAACCCGATTGTCACCATACCAATCCATGGTGGATCTCGCAACATGACAGCAGGCGTTGTCGTCCTGGAAGTAAGGCTATGTACACATGAGAGCGTTGGAACGCGCGTATTCTAACGCGCGTTGAAGAAATACAACTGATCAAATGATTGCGTACACATGCAACGCTTTCTTCTACTAGAAGGCGCGTTGCAACGCGCGCTTGGAGAGTTCCACGTAGGTCGCGCGACTGCAGCGCGCCTCGAGTTCCTTTGTGTTGAATTAGACCGTACACATGGTTTCCGTTGAGCGAGCGCTTTGGGGCAGTTGACTACAATTGTTTTACAGGCATATTTCCATTTTTTTTACAAAGTGCAGAATAAATAAGATATATATGAAATACATGAATTTTTCAAAATGAACTTATACGAAATTTTCAAATGTTATTATTTTAAAATTTTTTTAAACATTTGAATTAAAATAGGGAGTTTGGTGTTACATGAAAGATATTAGTGCCCAATATACTAATGTATATTTTTTATTTTATGATTTTTGTATTTTATTATTTTTCTGATATAGAACCACAAATATACATTCCCTGAGTACATTATAAATTTACATTTCCTTAAATTTTCTCTCCCCTTTCTATCTACAGATGATATTTTTTTAATGTAACTGCACACATAACGCACACATGGGTGGTGTTGATATGTCGGATATGCTACGATTAATCTATGGCAGAGACAGAAAATCAAAAAAGTGGTGGCATAGGCTCTTTTTTGCTATGATGAAAATAGCATGCGTAAATTAATACATAATATATACCGAAAAACATGAATCAATCTCCCTGTTAGAGTACAAAATTCGTGTAACATTTCTGTCAAATCGAGATCTCTGCAAGCTTTGTGCACAAAGAAAAGTTCAATCAAAACTTCATTCAAAATGCTGCATATGTAATTTTTTTTATGTGTAAATTTTAAAAAATTGTTTTTTTAATATAATCAAAGTTAAATTTTCATTATATTTAAAATTGTTCTGCGTTTCATAATAAATAATTATATAATTTTTTAAACATTCTGATTAATTTTCAAAGTTTGAAGATTTTTGTAACCCTATAATACTGGCGGTACTTTAAAGTACCACTTCAATTAACTAGTGGTAATTAATTAAATCTTAAGAAGGTGAGTAATTTTTTTACATTTATTTGTTAGTTAGTATTGAATTAACATAAATAAAAATTTAAGTGAGTTTTCGTTTATTAATTCATAATGTGGTACATAAAGGGTACATAATATAGAAAATGTTTTCATTACTCAATGTGGTTACGAGTTTTTCTTCTGGAGAAATGCTATCCGTTATAACGTTCTCACTAGGAGCCAGGTCATCCTTAACTATTTCTAATATCTCGTCAAAGGATGCAATCGACATTCTTAAATAGTTAAAAAACGGGCTCATGTTTTCTTAGATTCGGGTAAAGTGTTACAAAAGAACCGTGAGTCAATCTGTCATTTAAAATCGGATGTACTCAGTATTTTCTTTGCCTTCGTCTTCGTGCTTTATACCTACGGTACAAAATCCAAACACATGCTGCCTCTTCAACTTTCATAGCTAATCTGGCGGTCAACGTGGCGTTAACGCTACTATAGTGTACACATTCGGTTTTTCTAACGCGCGCTTTACCGCGCGTTGCAACGCTCTCATGTGTACATAGCCTAACATGGGTCTGTTATGAGGGGTACCAGAGATACCCCTTTGCGTTGTGTAAAATAGGGAGGTGAACTCCAAAGGGAACTATGCGTTTATAAATAAAAATAGCAACATTTATTATACAATATTTTACAAGAAAAGGTCAGGTTTACATATTACATTTAAGATCTTGGTTAGGCATATTTTAACAGAATTAGGGCATACTTTATCCGCTTCCTGCGGCAGAACCATTACGGGTCGAGTGAAATAAAGTTCTATTTTCCAAAAATTTCTAAAAAAGAAACACCAGCACTATTTGAAGGGGAAGAAATGACCAACCTGGGGAGCTTTGATGAAACAGCAGGGCAAGGCATGGAGTCGTTGTGGCACTTATATCGGAGGAGGCTTTAGGTATCGGGCTAAAAATCATGTGGACCTTCACTGGCGGAGGCAGCAGGATTCGGCGCTGGCGGTTGAACACGGACATCTCGTCATTTTTCGGGGGCGTCTTTTCTTCCCATTCTTTCTTCGCAGCTCGCTACCTCAAATCGCTCTCTCGCTCTCCCTCCGATCGTCGTTTTTCTCCCACACTCGGGGCTCCCCCATTTTGATTATGACTCCTCCTCAGGTCAGTAATTCACGTAAATTTATTACCTCTTCTAGTTTTTTATTCGAGGGCAGGATGCTCCGACATCCCCACGGTTGACCCACGTGGTACTCTTATTTCCAAGAAAATTGGATGTCCGTTGAATTTCCTGGAATTTCTTTCTCCCGTCCTGAGGAATTCAGGGGGTGCGATGTTTCTAGGAAAATTGGTCCAGTTCCCCCTTTTTCCAATATGGCCGTTTTATGCCCCGTAATCGTGTTGGAAAAACAAAATGGCTATGACGTTGGAAGGAGTTCAAAATGTCAAAATTGTGGATCCTTCACAACAGGGTCCAACCCGTAAGACTGCCACAACGTAGGAAGCACACTGTCCTCCAAAATAGTGCAGTTGGCGTCGGCGTTGAGCTTACCATGAATTGGGACCAAGGATCCCAGTCCATACCAGAAGAAACACCCTCAGACCATAATTCCACCTCCGCCGAAATTTACTATGGTCACAATGCATTCTGGCAGGAGGCGTTCTCCAGGCAGTCGCCGCACCCAGACCCTACCATCCAAACGGTAGAGAGAGAAACTTGATTCGTCGCTCCAGAGAACCCGTTTCCACTGATCTACGGTCCACTTTCGACGTGCTTTGCACCACATTAACCGAGCAGCGCGGTTGGATTTCGTGATCTTATGGGAAAGTCTTATGGGCAGCAGCACGCCCATGAAAACCAAGCAGATGTGCTTCTTTATGGATGGTAGTCATCGAAACAACACTACCGGATGTCTGTTGAAATTCCTGGAGTATGTGGGCCATCGGTTGGGTGCGGTTCTTCCGAATATCTCTGGACAGCACCCGTCGGTCTCCGTCTCCCAGTTTCATGGGTCTGCCAACTCGGGGCACATTCTGACAATCACCGCTGACCTTCTACTTCTGAATCAAATAGGCCACTGTCGATTTTGGGTAATTCAGCTCGCTAGATATATTCCTTATTTTCCGCCATATTTTTGATACCCGACGATTACACCTTTCTCGAAATCAGATAACTCTGCACTTCGTGGCATTTTGCATGCGACTAATACCAGTGGTGTTTCCTACACGATATTCAACGGAAGAGAGCGTGACGTATATCAGGACCGCAGATATCGTCATTTGCATGGGTGTTCAAATACTTATTATTTGGAAAATAATAAGTATTTGGAATAGAAACGAAAAGAAGCATTTAGCATTTAAAAGATAAATTATATAGAATAAATGAAAACTTGAAATGATTTGGACGATTTCCGTCTTTCTAGACACAATACATTAGAAGAAATATTCTACGTTTCGTTATTACAAACATATTCGTGTAAGAAAACTTTCTGTGCAATACTGTTAAAAAAAAATCTATATTTCTGCACTGACCAGGTATGGATGTAAATGTTCTCGAATACTGTGAAGGAGGGGGGGGGGTAAAATTTCCGACTGCTTTCCCCCTCCCTTCCGGAGATAAATCCAATTCTGAGGGAATAAAAATTCGTGTTGAGCAGAACATCTTGATAGAGTAAATGCTTTTAATAGACTTTTGCGGTATCGATTTTTTCCTATTGTATTTAATGAATTTTATTCAAAATTTTTGCTCTCACCAACATTTTTTGGAGAAATTAACATTTATAATTAAATGTACTATTCTGATGAAGCAAAACGCATAGAAAAACTGGAGAGACATTAAAATGTTTTACTTGGCGTTAAGGTAGAAGAGAAAACCATTAATAATTTATTTCTTGAGAATATTAATATAGATATAAATATATAGAACAGGAATTCCCAACCTTTTTTATGTTTGTGTCATGCTTGGGAATGAGATTAGAATCTTGGGGCACCCTTGTTGGAATTTTAGCTTTATCAACCATTTTAAATGTTAAATCAAAGTGGAATGTATATATAAATAACATGTTAAATTTAAGTTCATGTAAATACTTACACCACTGCTGATATTTCTATTGCTGATTTATTGAAACATATCAGTAACAAACACTAGAATAGCATATATTAATACAGTTTCAAAAATGGTGATTGAATTCAGTATCGTAATACACTAGAATACTACAATTGAAAACGTTGAAAAGAGATTTTTTTATTAATGTGAGACTTACGATTGATGCTAAGGGCACAAATGTTTGATATCAGGCCTAACAGTCGTGGGCTTGAGAGTAGCTAATACATACTCAGGGACGAGTGCATCGATCTGTGTCACAATCTGTCGGGCATGAGAGCAATTCAAATAAATATTTATTTTAAGTGGGCCCTGCAATATATTCTTGTTTATCCCCGAAAAAAATCTCGCGGCACCCCTGGCAGATGTCACGGCATACTAAAGTGCTGCGGCACACCGGTTGGGAATCGTTGACATAGAGATTCGGATTTTAAAAGAGTCTTGCTGTATCTGAAGAGCTTATATGAATGGAATTTATATAAGTACGTCAAATACACTCATGGACAAAAAAATTAGCGCACCAAGAAATAATTGCGGGATCGTAACGAAACTTGCAATGAAGGTACATGTCGGGGAGATATGCAAATGATTAGAAATGCAGCGTGATTGCGCATTACGTATAGCCGGTAGAGAGCGTTGAACATCGTACTCTGTGGAG
>OU015502.1:114036834-114506834 GCA_907164885.2 Dolomedes plantarius
ATGCAGCAATCTTCTCCAAATTTACAATCATATTATTTTCGGAACACCATTTTGAAAATGTGTCAAATGCCCGATTAAGTCTATGCTCTATAGTAGATTTTGCCTTTTGTTTTGGAGTCTGAGTCCAAATGACAAGATCATCAGCAAAAAGCAGACAGTGACCATCATCTATAGTCTTCAAAGCAGGAATTAGATCATTAATATACAAATTAAATAATGCGAAGCTACTAACTGCACCCTGTGGTAAACCTATTTGCAAATTATAAAATCTAGAGTAATCATTTCCATATCTGATCTTGCAAATACGTTGATCAATAAAGGATTTTATCCACTTAAGCATGTTAGATTTTATCCACTTATGGGGACAGTGGACTTTCAAAATTGTGAAATTTGTCCAAAAATTCGATTTTTTATTTTATTGAATTGTGAAACTACGGACGAGTAGGAATGTGTTGCAAAAAGAATTTTTAATTTCTGTGATTACTTTCCTAGTTATAGGAATTTGTATTTAATTTAGATATTATGTGGTTACTAATAGCAATAACTTTAAATGTGTTTTTCTCAAAATAAAAATTTTCATGTCATACGAATATTCAAACTGCTCCAGGCGCATTCCTAATTATCGTATTGCTTTGAAATTTAAGTTTTATATACTTAACTGTATATCAAATAAATCTTATTGAAAAAAAATTATGCTTCGTAGCTCAGACTTTCTAAATTTTGTACTTGAAAAGATGATTTATAGGTATTTTGCGTAATAAAAAGGGTGTTTTCAATATTATTATTTTTTCCTCTTTATATTTTTAATGAATGCTTAAAATAAGCAATAAGTTTCATTGTTAGTTCTATAAGGTATCCTGTAAATGAAAATTACCATATTATATGCAAAAGAAATGCGCATGGAACATTTTTAATTAGGCCAATTTTTTATATAATTAATAATTCATAAATTATTAATATTTCATCTTTAAATTTTAACCACTTTTACATATCTATGGTACTAATCACACATTCAAATTTCAAGCAACTCCATTCAAAACAAAAAAAGTTAGGTTTGAAGGTCCACTGTCCCCTTAAGCATGTTACCACAAATTGCAAAACCATGTAGTTTTTGATACAGTTTATTTCTCTATACCAAATCGTATGCGCTCTTAAAATCAATGTAGGCTACCATTAGAATATTTCAATTGTCCAATGCATCTTTAAGAATTTGGCTGAAGAAATTAACCTGATCTATTATCGAACTATTTCTTCAAAAGCCAGCCTATTCTTTGATTATTAATTTTTTGTCTTCTAAATACTAATTTAATCTATTTAAAATTAATCTTTCCATGGTCTTTCCGTGTATACTAATGAGGGATATTGGGCGATAACTACAAAGTTGTTTTGGATCCTTATCTTTCTCCAGAATAGGTATGACCACAGCTCTCTTCCACTGCGCAGGCACAAGTCCTGTCTCCCAAATCCTGTTAAAGACACATATTTCAAGTTAAGTTGGGGGGGAGGAACGTTCTCCCCCAACTTAACTTGAAATAAATTGGAACGTTAATAGAAGTTCAGTTAAAATCGGAAAATTGTAGAAAACTTTTAAGAAAGTTGTTTTTTCCCGCTTTTTCAAACTATGGAACTGAAGATTTCGATTATGTCTTTAGCCTTAACATACTTTTTAACAATGATATGATCTATAACAAAAATTAGATGCTATATTTTTTTCTCATTTTGTTTATATTATATTTATTTTTCTCATTGTATAACTTTTGAATACTACTCAAACATCAATTCTATTGTTATTCAATTTCAAAAAAATGATATTTCATATTATAAGGACCGCCCGGCCAGTGACGTAGAGAGCATAACTGGCGCCCGGGCACGATACCTTTTTGGCGCCCCCCCCCCCCCCGCCGAAAAACGAATTGTAATATAATATACAGTGGTATCTCGGTTTACGAACGACTCGGTTTACGAACGATTCAGTTTACGAACAGCTTACTTGGGATTTCTCTAGCACAGCTCAAACGGTCGTTGCACATGCATTTTTTTTGTTGATATTTTTGTTTAAATTAGCCCTCAATATGGCTTCTAAGAAAATGGCAAAAGCAAGTGATATTGCTAGCAGGAAACCCAACCTAATTATTGAGAAAAAGAAGGAAATAATAGCTAAACATTAGAATGGTGTGCATGTTTCTAATCTCGCCACGCAGTTTGCGTTGGCGAAGTCTACCATTTGTACTATCCTCAAAAACAAAGAGGCAATAAAGGCAGCTGATGTGGCTAAAGAAGTGACTGTTTTAACAAAGCAAAGGCCTCAAGTTATAGAAAAGGTAGGAAAATTATTGCTTGTGTGGATAGGTGAAATAGAGCTTTCTGGTGATAGTATATTAGTGAGGCTTTAGTATGCGAAAGGTTAAGAAGTTGCACAGTAATTTTGTAGTTAAAACACCGGGTACTTAATGGTGTTGAATGTAAAGATTTAAAAGCCAGTAGAGGCTGGTCTGAGAAATTCCGCAAGCGAAGTGGAATTCATAGTGTCTTTAGGCACGGCGAGACTGCTAGTTCAGATAAAAGGGCTCTAGATGAATATGTTGATGAATTCAAAAAGTTTGAGGAGAGTGAAGGCTACATGCCAAACGAAGTTTTTAACTGTGGTGAAACAGGATTGTTTAGGGGAGAAATGCCAAGAAGAACCTACGTCACCAAAGAGGAGAAGGCACTACCTGAGCACAAACCTATGAAGGACAGGCTTACAAATTTTACTGTGGGCTAATGCCAGTTGTGATTGCTAAAACAAGCCACTTTTAGTTTATCACTCTGAAAATCCTCGTGCATTCAAGAAAAATAATGTGATGAAGGTTAGACTGCTTGTAATGTGGATAGCAAATGCGAAGGCCTGGGTAACAAGAGACAATTTTATGGAGTGGATTGTTGAGGTCTTCTCACCAGATTTCAAGAACTGTCTTGAGGAGAATGGTTTGCTCTTGAAGAATCTTCTCGTCATGGATAACGCTCCTGGTCATCGTCCAAGTTTCGAAAAGTCCTGGACATCAAATATAACTTTATTAACGTAAATTTTCTACCATCCAGCACAACACCGTTGCTTCAGCTTATGGACTAGGTTATTTCTAATTTTTTTTTAAAAATTGTATATCATGACACTCTTTCCAAGATGATTTAAAGTCACAGATGACACCTATTTGATCCTGAGAGATTTTTGAAAGGAGCACTTCGTCCTCCTGCATCCTCATATGCTCGACTGCATCAACATTACTGATAAGGCCAGGAGGGGGGGGGGGGGGGTTCTTATCGTATCTTGCAGTCTGCCTGGAAGAAAATTCGGCCAACTTGTGTGCCAGAGAGACACTTCGGCCATGGGCAAAATTATGGGCTTGAAGGTCGACTGTAAAGATGTGGAGGAGCTGGTGGAAGAACTCAGTGAAGAACTCACAATAGCAGAACTTGTTGAGCTGCAGAGTCAACAGGTGAACGCTATCCTGGAAGAGTATTTATCAAAGAAAGACAATGATAGGGATAAAATTTCCATTGCCATGATAAAAGAAATTTGCAGCAAGTGAAGGGAAGTGCAGGCATTTATTGAAAAGCATCACCCTAATAAATATGTGGCCAACAAAGCAATTAATATCCTGGATGACAATGTGATGTCCCGCTTCTGTGAAATTCTTCCGAAAAGCAAAAGACAAATTTCTTTGCATCGGTTTCTTGTGCCAAAATCAGCTAGTGAGATAGAAATAAGACGAAGAGAAAAAACACTAAAATCAGAATTGCCTAGTGATATTACGGAAGATGACTTACCTTCCAAGCAGTAATATCTGTAGTCCTCCCTTCCTTTTCAACAACAAACCATCTGCACAGTAAAGTTCAGTAAAGCTAAAATGCTTTACTGAACAATTATCATGTGTTAGTTCTTCGTTATAAAGTCTGTTTTCCTTTATTTTCACTATTTCTTAATAACTTAACGCATAAAAACAAGGTAAAAATAAATATGTTATAGGGGGTGAACGGATTAATTCTTCATCCGTTAATTTACATGGGAAAAACTGCTTCAGTTTACGAACGTTTCGGTTTGCGAACCAAGTCTCGGAACGAATTAAGTTCGTAAACCGAGGTACCACTGTATAGAATTAGTGAAAAGGACCATTTGGCGCCCCTCTGCGAGTGGCGCCCGGGGCATGATAGACCCCCTTGCCCCCCCCCCCCCTCCCGCGCTAGGCCATTGCGTCCAGCAATCAATGCGTTGAGGAGGGCCCTAACTGAATTCAGTTTGTGCCCCCCCCCCCCCAAAAAAAAAAAAAAAAAAAAAAAAAGTTAGAAGCACGCTACGCCTATGCTCTGGAACCATAAGGCCCAGGAAGTTGAAATTTTGTATGGTGGTTCTTCTAATGCCTTAGGTGCTCACTAAGACTTTTTAAAATCTAACTTTTAAAGGGGTTAAAATAGAGGCTTAAATTTCGAACATAAACACAATCTTACATCCATATTTAAGGCCAGATCGTTGTCGTTAAGTTACATGGTGAACTTCTCTTAGGAATGACAATACTGCTAAAGTTAATTTAAATAAAATGAACCGAACTACGCAATGGATGGTACTCATGTATGAAGCACGAGTATTCAGCTAGTCGATAGTAAATCAACCAGTATTTGCTTCGTTTAGAAGGATACAGGTATATAAAAACAATAAAATAAGTTCATTGAATAAGAAAACCACCATATCCGAGATTTCTCTTCAATTCTGAATCATTTGACAAATAATATATTTTTTCCCAAGTTTTTAAAATAAAATTAAAATTTCAGCCTCTATTTGACTAATTTTAAATGTATTTAGGCTTATCTATTTTTCTTCGACTGAAAATTTTTATTACGTTTTCTCTCGGCAAAAATATATTTTCCACAGAATAATTTTGCGTAAACTTCAAATGTTTCCGTGTATTTGTATTTTTATCGGCCAATATAATTTTTCCAAATGTAATCTGAAAATTATTCTCCCCCGATTTTCACAATTGCTTAGTTTCAATGTTTCCCAGCAACACGAAAAAAAATGTCGATAACTTTGAAAAATATTCACCATGCATTTTATCCTACTAAACCAGAAAATTTTCTGGATTCTCGGTAAAGTTAGTTCTTTTCAGGCGATGACGTACTTTTTCGATTAAAAGGAACCCGTTTCTGATTAAACTTGTGTAAAGTATATCTGTCTTCCAGTTCTCATTAATATTATAATTCAGTAAACACCTGTTATTTTTTATACTTCATTTTTACTTTTTTGCAAAATATTTAAAAGGGCATAAAATCTCCAAAATTTTGCTAGTACAATGAATTTTTGCAATCGAAGCTGAAAATTTCAGACTATATCTGAAAAAGGAACAAAAGACTTCTTAATAATCTACTTATATAAAACAGTTCCGTGACTGACTGACTGACAGATAACGCACGGACCAAACCGCTGGACCTAAAGGGCTGAAATTTCGCATGTCGATTCTCCTTTTAGTGCACCCCTCCACTAAGAGAGATTTTTGAAAAATTCTTCTTAGATTTTTTTTTAAAATTAAATTTTTAAGCTCTTTTGTAACTTTTTTTAAGTTTGCATTTAAAAATAATAATCTGAGACTTATAAAATTTATATTACGAGAAAGATCATAAAAATTTCTTTAAAATGAAATCTTTCTCGAATCTTTACCTCCATTTTCTGATTTTTGGTGAATTTTTAAAATTAATTTTTAGAATTTAATTTATTAAATGCTGATCACGAGATTTCTTTTCTTTTGTGATACTTTAAATATTAGTTTTACGTCACGTGCAAAACAACTAAATAAACTGATTAAAAAAATATTAAAATACAGGTAAAGATAAAATTTAACCACTAGACTAATTGAGATGGAAGTTTTTTTGAGAATTTAATTCGAATTAGCATGTTTTATGGATATTAAATTAAACCTATATATGGAACTTCAATTTCCCCTCAAAGTATGCTTCGTCATGACGATAAATAAGTCTGAAGGTCAAACTTTAAAATACGCTGGCGTAGATTTAAGAGAAAATTGTTTATCCCACGGTCAGTTTTACGTAGCATGCTCACGCGTAAGTTCGCGGACGAGCCTGGTAATATTAGCTCCGTCCAATGAAGAAACAAAAAATATTGTTTATAAGGAAATCCTCTAAAAAGCAATTTCATGATTTTCTTATTGTAATTATCCTAAAATGTACTCCGTAACGAAGCACGGGTATTCAGCTAGTCATAATATAATTAAAAAGGATAGCTACGGGTTTTTGTAATATTGTACTTTTAGGAAGTCTTTTGTTCCTGTTTGTGTTACCGCATATTTTCTGTAAGTGATTAATCTACAATTTTTCGAGAAATCTTCCGAAATCTTCGATTAATTCTATAATTTTTCTACTTAACACTAAGGCTTTCTGGCTTAACCAAAAGTTCTTAAGAAAACCTTTTAAAGCTCCAATGAATTCTAAAATTTTCCGAGAAAACCGCCTAAAGTCTCCTGCACTAAAAAGTTTCAGACTAAACACCAGTAGAGAAGGGAGAAGGGTGACACCTTCCATAAACTCCCGGAATTTATAGATGTGTGAGGAGATTTCTTCTTAAAAAGCAAAATTTTTAAAGAGAAACCTATAAATTCCTTTCTTCCATACGCATACATAATCAGCCTTCTAGAAGAGGGTAAGGCAAACCTTTTTAGTTAAAAATTTTTAAAGACCCCAATTTCTTTTAACTTCGAAAAAAATTGCTATACAGATATTGTTCTCTGTGATATGGTAGTAAATTTTATGGTAGTAAATTTTTAAAGAGAAACCTATAAATCCCTCTCTTCAATACACATACATAATCAGCCTTCTAGAAGAGGGTAAGGCAAACCTTTTTAGTTAAAAATTTTTAAAGACCCCAATTTCTTTTAACTTCGAAAAAAATTGCTATACAGATATTGTTCTCTGTGATATGGTAGTAAATTTTATGGTAGTAAATTTTTAAAGAGAAACCTATAAATCCCTCTCTTCAATACACATACATAATCAGCCTTCTAGAAGAGGGTAAGGCAAACCTTTTTAGTTAAAAATTTTTAAAGACCCCAATTTCTTTTAACTTCGAAAAAAATTGCTATACAGATATTGTTCTCTGTGATATGGTAGTAAATTTTATGGTAGTAAATTTTTAAAGAGAAACCTATAAATCCCTCTCTTCAATACACATACATAATCAGCCTTCTAGAAGAGGGTAAGGCAAACCTTTTTAGTTAAAAATTTTTAAAGACCCCAATTTCTTTTAACTTCGAAAAAAATTGCTATACAGATATTGTTCTCTGTGATATGGTAGTAAATTTTATGGTAGTAAATTTTTAAAGAGAAACCTATAAATCCCTCTCTTCAATACACATACATAATCAGCCTTCTAGAAGAGGGTAAGGCAAAACTTTTTAATTAAAAATTTTTAAAGACCCCAATTTCTTTTAACTTCGAAAAAAAATTGCTATACAGATATTGTTCTCTGTGATATGGTAGTAAATTTTTAAAGAGAAACCTATAAATCCCTCTCTTCAATACACATACATAATCAGCCTTCTAGAAGAGAGTAGGGCACAACTTTTTAATTAAAAATTTTTAAAGACCCCAATTTCTTTTAACATTGAAAAAATTTGCTATACAGAAATTGTTCTCCGTGATATGGTAATTAATTTTTAAAGAGAAGCCTATAAATCCCTTTCTTCCATACACATACATAATCAACCTTCCAGAAGAGAGTAAGGCAAAACTTTTTAATTAAAAATTTTTTAAAGATCCCAATTTCTTTTAACTTTGAAAAAAACTGCTATACAGAAACTGTTTTCCGTGATATGGTAATTAATTAGTCTAAAGATATATCGTTCAAAATCGTAGAAAATTTCATTATAGAGAGGGATATATAGAGTATAGTACTCTAGTACAGTTCCTAAGTAACTGAAATGTTTTGATAAATTCTAATTGAATTAAAAGTTGATAAAATACATCACATTGTATATATGCTTAGACTTTACTAAATCGAAATTCACACTTGAGTTGAAACCAGTGCTTTTATGCTTTGCTGATCTGGAGCACTTCTTAAAAGATAGCAATCTGGCAGTTAAACTGCTTATCTTTGAACATTATCGCATTACTTTGATCGTTTAAAAACTATGTCTGTAATCTAAAAATTTAATTCTTTGTATTATATCACCAGTTAGAAAGCCATGTTTGTATATACTTTGTTGAGAATTTGCCGGATTGCGGTGCAGATAATCTCAACGATCTTGTAATCGTAAATTATTTGCTATCTAGTAATCGTAAATTATTTGCAAACGCACGCGAACTGCAAACTACCATATCAGAAGTTTGTTAGTCAGGTGAATCACTAATTTAACCACTGGTATACGGTATTGAAAACTGTACAAAATACAACAACTGCATAGTTAAGAGTCGCGTTATCTAAATAATGAGCTCTCCAGTGAGACGTATTTAAAAATATTTTATACTTTTTTGCGTTTAAGATAAGTCATAACTTTTCTGAAACTGCTTTCTAACGAAACAGTACTGGGACGTTTCGAAAGTAACGTCAAGATTGCCACTAAACTTGGTTTACAGTAGCATCTACCTGGTGCTACGGCAATATAATGAAAACCCTTTTTTTAAATGCAATTCAACATTACAAACACAAAATAACACGGGCCCGAGGTAGTCTAGTGGTAGAGCGTCCACTTTCGGACCCAAGGGTGATCGTTCAAATCCCGACAAACGTCATGAAATACCCCCGTATCTAGGCCGAATATGGGTATGTTAAATCTGCACACCGGAAAGTCCTTCAATGCGGTCAGACAGGGTGGGAGATGGTAGGTCTCCCCAGATGTCGGTCAAAATTGAGGTGGCACCTGATTAAAGTCAGATTCCAACCCGTGTGGTGCCATTGTAAACCGAAGCCGAACCCTTCATCCCGCAAGCCTATATGGACCTTGTCTGGACACTCCGGCCAGGGGATATAAGTAACAACAACAACAACAAAATAACATAAAGGGAAATTTAAAAAAAACATTGAAATCTATTGCAAAGACGAACTAGTTTAAAATTATTAAATTTTTACTGTATCTTGTGACTTAAAACAATATCCTTATACCTTTCAAGAATCATAGTTGGTGAAAACATAGATTTTAGTTTTCTACATTCATCTCTCTGACAGGACCGGGACCGCACCGTTAGACCGCTGACCATTGATACCAGAGTATGAGAGTTCGTTAGCCGTGGTTTGGCATCGCCGTTTGTAACTGATCGGAATCCGCTCTAAATTGTAGTCCCGGATTCCTTTGGACCTCGAGTAGCAAAAGATGTAAGATGTCCATAGCACTCTATGAACACATCAACCCATCCGCCATTTTTGCAACAGTTTAAACCCTGCCCTCTATCTATGTAACTGTATTTTATTTTTATCTCACTTCAAGGCCGAGAGACTACTGTTTTCGTATATCTTGTCAGAGCTTGAGGAATTGTGCTAGTAATGTTGATAAAACTGATTTGATACGTGATTCATTAATTAAAATATCGGCCCGTAATGTCGAGGAGGAAGAATGGATTTATTCCTACCCTTGGCTCTAGTTTTTAGAGAGGAAAGGCCTGATACGTAATGATTTGATAATTCATTAATTAAAATATCGGCCCGTAATGTCGAGGAGGAAGAATGGATTTGTTCCTACCCTTGGCTCTAGTTTTTAGAGAGGAAAGGCCTGATACGTAATGATTTGATACGTAATTCATTAATTAAAATATCGGCCCGTAATGTCGAGGAGGAAGAATGGATTTATTCCTACCCTTGGCTCTAGTTTTTACAGAGGAAAGGCTTGATACGTAATCATTTGATACGTAATTCATTAATTAAAGTATCGGCCCGTAATGTCGAGGATGAAGAATGGATTTATTCCTACCCTTGGCTCTAGTTTTTAGAGAGGAAAGGCCTGATACGTAATCATTTGATACGTAATTCATTAATTAAAATATCGGCCTTTAAAGTTTTTTAGTTTTTAGAGAGGAAAGGCCTGATACGTAATCATTTGATACGCAATTCATTAATTAAAATATGGCCCGTAATGTCGAGGATGAAGAATGGATTTATTCCTCGACTTGGCTCTAGTTCGTTTTAATAAGCTCGACTTGGCTCTAGTTCGTTTCGAGAAAAAAAAAGAAACGATAGATGAGATTGTTTCGGTCGCACCTGTCGAAAAAAAAAAATAAGAATTCCGACGGTCGTTCGAGACCCCTCGGTCTCTCTTTCGGTGTGGCAAAATGAAAGATTGATGAAGGCCATGGCGTAGTGGTTAGAATATCAGCCAGCGCCCGAAAATGGCGGATTTGATCCCTGCCTCGGCCATAGCTCTCTTTTTTCTTTTTTTTTTCTTTTTTTTTAAGGAGAGAGTAAATACAGATAGTTGGCATGCGTGAGACGTAGTTGTTGTGAGCTATTTTTAGATTTTCCTAAAAACAGATTATTCATGTTTTTCATTTCGAAAAATATTCTGCGACAAAAATTTACGCATGATATAAATTTTCAGATACATTTTAGAAGTGTTTATAAAGAGAAATGCATTCGTGATTATAGAGCATTTTTTTCATCGGTATGAACTGCGAATGTGTAACGCAATTTTAGGAATTTTTTTTTCCCATACAAAGATACTGTTTTTGCTGTAGCAAGGGGTATTGAATTTGGCCTGAATTCTTCATGGCCTATGAATAATGGAAGATCAAATGGATGCCAGATAAAACAGTGTGTCCAAAAAATAATAGTGGGCTTTTAAATGGTTATAGCTTCAGAACGAAGTATTGTAGAAAGATGAAGTATACGTCAAATTGAAGAGAAAATCGCCAATCTTCTTACCTGTTCAGCAGACTTCGATGTGTGCCCCCTTAGTTGCTTTGCAGACGTCTAGACAATATTCAGTCTCTTCCCATGTACGGCAGAGAACATCCCGCGTGATAGACGAAACAGCTTCAGTGATCCTTTCTTTTAAATGGTCCAGATTTCAGACTTGAATGGAATACACTTGTGTTTCTACAGTCGAACCCAGTTTTAACAAACTTCAAGGGACCATAAGTTTTGTTCACTATATCTGAACCGTTAAGAAAAATGTTGGAGTTCACAAAATTTATAATAACTCATTAGTTCCTATGTGTATTCAATAATGATGTATTAAAAAAATGATAAATCTATTAAAATGATCATTAATGAATTAAATTGACTAAAATCGATTACATTAAACTGACACAATACAAATTAAATTAACTGAAAATGAAGACAAATGGAAATAAATTAATTTTACCTTTAATTGTTGCTCACTGTTTTTATACAGAAATAATCGGTAATCTTCTGCTGACGTAATGCCGATTTCAAAAACATTTTATGAATTTGTCCAATACATCAAATGACTCCAACAATCTTACTTCCACTGTTTGTGTAGACAAAAACTTATTAATTACACGCATCGCTGCTGTAGCATCTGAGATGGTGGGGATTTCGTCATTTATAATCGGTAATCTTCTGCTGACGTAATGCCGATTTCAAAAACATTTTATGAATTTGTCCAATACATCAAATGACTCCAACAATCTTACTTCCACTGTTTGTGTAGACAAAAACTTATTAATTACACGCATCGCTGCTGTAGCATCTGAGATGGTGGGGATTTCGTCATTTATGTGCTCCTCTTCATCAGTATCAGATGCAGAATCTTCGATTCCAGAATGATTCATTTTAATTTCTTCCACAATATCTTTCTTCATCAGTCGGATTTTCACATGTAATGACTTCATCATCACATGTTTCGAACAACTGCATGTCACAATCTAAAAATGATGAAATTTTGTGCTTTTCCATCCACATCGCGATAGGTAAATCTTCATCATCTTCTTGAACATTCGTTGTATCTTCAACATTCTTAAAAAGTTTTTTTTAAAAAAATCAGTAGTCGACTGAAGAAAAGGTTAGTTATAGCCGATTCTTAAGATTTCGAAGTTCGCTATAAAAGGGTAAATTAGCATTAAATAACAATAGGAATTCAGCGGAACCAAAATTTTCGTTCGTTATATCCATGAGTTCATTATATGCAGGGTTCGCTATAACGGGTTTAGACTGTATATAACCCCAAAGTAGATACACATAAACTTGGAGTGTTTCTCTTTCATTTAGCGTATGACTCGTGTCTGCAGCATGATTTGTTGCATAGCTATCACCATTTGAAACCCCACTATTATTTCGCGGACGCACTGGATTATGGAAGGAAAAGTAGTTAACAATATAGTTAAAATATTAATTACTTTTTTAATTAATTACTTTTTTTATTTTTTGATGCACTGGCGAACCATTAACGTGACATTTTTGGTTCAAAAGCGAGACGCAGGACCTTGGAAATTTTGTATCTGTGTAATTTTATTTAATGAGTCAAAACAATTAACTACAGTCGAACCCCGTTATAACGAACTTGAAGGGACCAAAGGTTTTGTTCACTTTATCCGGTGGTTTGCTATACCCGAACCGTTAAGAAAATGCTAGAGTTAACAAAATGTATAACTCATTGATTGCAATGTGTATTCAATATTGATGTATTAAAAAATGATAAAATCTATTAAAAATGATCATTAATGAATTAAATCGACTAAAATTGATTGCATTAAACTGACACAATACTAATTAAATTTCGTACAAAAGGAAAATGACGGAACCAAAATTTTCGTTCCTTATATCCGTGAGTTCATTATATACCGGGTTCGCTATTACGGGATTCGACGTATAGTTTTTTTTTTTTTTTTTTTTTTAAGGAATAACAATTTATCCTTATGGGGGAACAAAATATGTTTTCTCTTTCACTTTTTTTTTCTCCGTGATGTTATACCCATGTAATCAAAATGATCATTTTTTGAGAAAAAATTAAACTTCCGTGACTATCTTTGGAATGTTCCTTGATCTCAGTCGTTACTTCTTAACAGCTAATGTTATGCTTCTCTTTTACAGCGTTCCTGGTTTTAACTTCGCCCGATTTGACTTGCGTGGGGATAAAATCGAACTGGAACTGGGGACGACTCCTCATGATGAACTGCAGCCCGTTGATACACCTATACCAACAAGTTCTCAGGAAGAAAGCTGCAAAGGATTTGATAATCCAGTTTATGGAACTACAGTAGAAGAGGTAGGATCTAGCAGTATTTCACAAAATTATTCCCAGCACAAAACAGTTAGAGAAATGAGAATGTAGTTTTCATGTATTTCCTCTCTTTGTGTCTTTTTTTTATTTAAGAAGACTAATTTTTTAATGCCGTTTGAAGGTGAATAATAATAATGCAACTTCGAATTTTCAGAGATGTTTTAGTATTTGCAGTTATACCAGTAACAATGAAACTATTATTCACATAATTATTTGTAGAGTATAGCTCACTTCTACCCAATCTTGGGTGTATATAATTTGAAGTGGCACTCTAAATGAATTTGATACAAACACAGTTTATACATGAAACAATGTTTATTGAATTCGTTGCACATATAGAATTTGCTTTTGCAGCAATAAGCATACGTACTACTTGTACGGAATATATATTAGCATTCAATAAAAATACACTTTGCAATACTCACAAACTAGAGAGTCAAACCAGCAGTTCTGCCACGTAAACTTTGGGCCCCCTAAGCACAAGCGCCGGTTAACACCCGGAGCTGCTTACCTCGTAGCTCCCTTACTTCGCTTATCTATCAACCTTTTCTTCAACCTCCTCACTTAATCAAGCTGCTTGGTATTTATACCAAGCGCGTATGCCGAAATTAGCATATCTCAAGCAGCTTCTTTAATTCATTCACTCAAAAGTTCGATTCTTGTGAATCGAATCATATGTATACCTTACATATTCAACAGAAGATAATCCTAACTCTCAATAAAATCACCATCATTTCGTCAAAATTACTTATATTTACTACAAATTAAACAATTAACATCGGCTACTTTTAAGACCTGTTCACACTGCATCCGGAGCACTGCGTTGCTTTACTACATTGGCTCCGAGATTGTTGACATGACCTGTGATTGGTTAGACATGTCACGTGGTCAATGAATTGTGCTCTGTCATTGATTAAAATTTTTAACGCTGATGCCACGTCATGCCACAAATTCAGAGTGAACAGGTCGTTACCAATCATAGATCTTTCGGTGCGATCATAGTGATCTCAACGCCCTTCTCGACTTTATGAGTCTGTGCGTCCGAATGAATGACAGATGTTTCGAAAACTTTTGGACCTCCATCTCTTAGTTTATTGCTGGGGCTTCTAAACAGCCAGGCTGACTCATGATCCTCCCTCTTGTTTCGACAAAAGACCTGCATGCCATACATTTGCTGCTGCTTCAACGCCAGTTTACAAAGCTACGTTGTTAAAACATCCTTATTCGGTTACTTTACGAATGCGATTCTGTATAAGCTAATACGTCGCATGCATATTTGCCAGCAAATAATCCAAAGTAAAATGTATATCAAGTGAACCGTTTTTGTGAAATTAACTTTATGGGAGATATGATTCGAAACTGGGGATATGTGGCCTAAAATTTTAAATTTCATTCTACAATGAACTTCAAAAACTCTAGAATGCATTAGGTTTTACAAAACCAGGCATTTTAAGTAAAGGTAGGAAGAGAAAAGAATGTTTCTATAAGAATCAGCTCAAAGAGTAACGTCATTTTGAGACAATGGCCAACAAAATACCTTATACATCAGTTCGAATATCTATAAGCTTTACCTCTAAGCCTTACCTCTTACAGCATCGCCTGGTCTGACTGGCAATGACTTTTTGTCAGGGGTTTAGAATTGTATTCAGCAATACTTAAATGGGAATAAGTATATAGAAATTATTAAACTTAACTTCAAGTTTTTTTATTTTTATTTCGAATGCTCAGTAACATTTGAGGCCACAGGAATGAACATAACAGTCCTGACACCTATATATCCCTCCTTACCATGTTTCTCTTTACATTGCTGTTCATAGAAATTACAAGAAGAAGAAAGAGTTGTTAGACTGACCATAAATTTGTCAGGTGGGTAGTTTATCATGGCTAGTGTGATTGTTAAAAATCTTAACTACGTGGGCAAATTCGATGCTCGAGCAATAAAAGCTTAAATGTGACTCGCGGGATATAAAAGAGGGCCTCATAAAGCAAATCCCAAAGATGGGTCTAGGAATTCGATTCGTATTGTTCTGTTAGTACGTAAACTTACCTCGCTGCAAAACCTGACAACAATATAAACAGTTACCAGAGTTTAAGAAAGGAAGAATTATTTGGTTGAGAGATGGTGGTTTGTCGTATTGTGACATTACTGCAGGCGTGGGCGAAACGCTATTAATTATGCGTGCTCGGAGACATTGGGCACTTAGAGCCAGAAGTTCTACCCCTCTAACAGATCATTTTTAGAGCTGTCTTTCGGCAGTGTACTCCTCGTCACAATTTCTCCTGAGTTGTCCAACGCTTCTTCTGTAATCAACAAGTACCACTTCTTCCTTAGCCTGCTCGGTAGCCCAATTTGTTTCCCATAGAACACGAGTGAGATATGATTGCTCAGAAATTGGCTTGTATGTCATCAGCCACAGGTACAAGTGAAGAATTATGGATGCGTGTTGAATCTGCGTGGAAAGACATTTACTAGACAGCCATCCAGAATCTTTATCGATTAATGCCCCGCCGCGTGCAAGAAGTTATAACTCCTAAAGGTGGACACACAAAATACAGATATTTGCATATTTTCTTTGACTTACAGATCTGTAATTTCAATCATTTATAGACTGTACCACATGTCACACATCACTTGAATAATTTTCATTGCCGTAAGTTAAGTCTTTGTTGCTCTTGCAATTTTAATGTACAGTAGTGCAGCATATATAGCACCTTTCAGTACCATTCAGTCAGGGAGGAATATTCTAACAGAGAAACCCCACCGAGTGCCGTAACACATAACCCACACTCTGCGACTAGGTCGGATGGGTACAACGTTCAGGGGCTGGCCTATCTATTTTATCTCCAACTGATAGGGGGGCAGCATTCGAAACCAGAACTTCAAAGATCGGAACTAAAAGATAAGTTAGATAATAACCAAGTCGAAAAGTATAAACCATCTGGTAATGTTTCGCTTTCCACGTTAAAGGAAAATTTCCCTCTTTTAACAGTTTATTACGTTCAAATAACACAATTTAAATTTTTAATTATTTTTCTTACTTCATCTTCCTTTCATGTTGGCAAACGGTGACTTGTGTCAGGAAGTTTCGGGGGCAGATGAATACTGGGTAATGTACGTTAGCGATGGGGGTTACAGTTATATTCCCGATCCCATGTTTTACAGATCATTCTTGGATCTGCCACTTCGAAGTAACTGAACTGGCGTGCCATTGTGGACCTAGGAAGAGGAGCAGGAATTCTAAAATCCCATCACCCTAAACTGGCCAAAAAGAAAGCGCCACGACAATAAGCTATACACACAAGGAACGTGTAACCAAAGGGCACAACACGCCAGCTAAGTTACATAGAAACCGGAGATCCAAGAATTTCTGCAAATGGTGGGATCATGAATGTAACTGACGATACTGTGAAAGTTGAAACTCTTGAATATATTTGAAGCACCCATGAAACATTTAGGTGTTTAGCCCGGACTAGAAATAATGTCGCACTGGAGATTCAGAACAAACAAATCACCAATATGAATTAAATATGTGAAAGGAAGAAAAGAAACGTATTATATTTAGTTCAAAATCAAAACAAATATAATGTTATGGTATCCTAAATACCTACTAGAAACAAGAGATGGGAAAAGCTCCTTTATTTTCCATGTTGATGGTGTGGAATTTCCACTCCTCAAAGCCTTAAAGACTATTAAGATGCTGCTTATAAAACAATAGTGGAACTTGAAATCATATAATTCCTTCAGAGGGATTAAAGCTATGGTATTTCCTCCCCTCGAAGCGAACGGGTGATCGATAAAGGCAGGCAGCTGGCCAGGTAGCAGGTGGTATAACGAGGTGGCGCCGCAACGTCTGGAAGCGAGACACTACAGCGCAATAGTGAACCGCCCCATGACGAGTATCGATACGGAAATTTTCGATATTGTATCGATAAATTAATTACCAGAATTTTGCACACGGAACTAGGTTCGAACCAATGGGAATACGGACTCGAAGGAGCTAGAATTGAAATGTCCCACCACGGAATAAAAGATGCGGATAGATGTTGGAAGAGAGGATGGAGAACTGAGAGGCGAGACGCTAGCTGCTTAAGCTGTTCTTGGGGGTTGAACTTGGAGAATCCGGTAGTGAAAAAGTGAAGAGAGATTTTTCTCTCGGGATTATTGCAGATAGGTTCTAAGTTGCAAAACTTGCAATTAGAGACCTGAGAGTTAATAGCTCTCAGGTTTCCTTAACCAGAACTATTAGCTCTGGTTAAGGATAACTAATCCCGTGTTAACGATCTTCAAAATATTCAGCCGATAGCTCGAGCTGATATAATCGGACAGTGTCAGCCTTCTGTGTTCCGATCCTGTTTCCTGAGGACCTGATCGACGGCGAATAGCGATTGTGCAATCGACTCATCTTTTCGTGAACCGTAGCTAGTCGTGTGTCAAAGCGACTCATCTTTTCGTGAATTATATCTAGTCGTGTGTGAAATCGACTCATCTTTTCATGAACTATAGCTCGTTATGTGTGATATCGACTGATCTATATTTATCCTATATTGTGTGTTTCTACAATTACGATTTAATCATTCATATATAAACCAGGGCACTTAAATAACAGTGTATTTTTAATCAACTAGTCTGGCTGTCAAATTCATTTCACGCAACCTGTGATACACGCTACCTGGAGTGTTGAATTCAACTCTAAGTCACAGGCCAAAAACGTCACAATGGTAAGAAATGGAAAGGGAACTGCTAAGTTGAAAATAGCAATTTTCAAGATGCATTATCATTGAGGACAAACCTAAAAATGCATCGTTCTGATACAACCTGCAAATGAAATCTTTGGGATATAATTTTCTGATGAGATGGACATATCCCGATAAAGGGTAGGAAAAAGTCTTGAAACGAATGTGGCAATGTTTTCGTTGACCTTGTAAAAAGAGAATCGGTTAAGTTCATCCTGTAGACTGGTTTTATCTGGCCCGCGAAAGAAAGTCTCTAACTTGTGACACAAGCATCTGAAATCTGTGAAATGGAAGAATGAACTAATGATTGAATGACTCCAGTTAGAGTGCAACAATTAATGAAAACAAATTTTTCCCTCCTTTTAATAACTTAATGCCACAAGTTGGTTTCATTCCAATACGATTTTGTGGCTGTGAAGCTCTCATGGATGGAGTACTCGCTGAGTAGCAAGATAACTTGGTGACTTCAATTAGTGACATTAATTTGGCAGCAAACATAGCAGTGTTTTTCGTCATCCTAAATCTTATAGAAACACAGAGAGTGATGGAAAAGCATAAAAAGATATAACCCAGTTTCAGATTTGTCCTCTATTTGAGGTGTTTTGCAATGTTTGCTCCACAGCGCGATGAGTTATATGACTGCTATAGTTAGAGGCTTCTGTTAATAAAAGCTATGTATTATATTAAATTTCAAGACTTTTCTACCCACCTGATGTAACAATATATGCTTTTTATTTTTTGACATTTCTATCGTCTACTGTTAAAGTGACAAAACTATACTATAAGTTCTGATTCATTTCTTTTCGTTAATTCCTCTTTTTCTTTTGTCTGATTAAAACAAAAGTAAAAATAAGGAATCAACAAAAATTTAAAATCTCAAAGAAACTTTTCTCGTTATTCCCTCAGGAATAAATTGCAAAATCAAATGAGCAATTGTGTTCAACTTTAAAAACAAGAAAATCGTGAAATAGGAAAAGTTGATTGTGGGGGAAAAGAAATTCATGTCTACATTTCGCAATGCTTTCATTTATTGTATTTTCTCATTTTGCAGGTAACGCCTTCAGCTGCAGAATCACCGAATGAAGTTCAGGATTTTGTGGAAAATCCGATGTTCACGATTTTTGAAGATTCACCTAAACAAGTCGATGGAGAAAATGAATTACTATGATTTAACAGAATTTTGACGGGTGGTGCTTAAATAAACTGCAACTATATTATAATATTCCTTCATGTTCTGGTGTTCCAGCTAGTAATTTAATAAGAAAAGACAAAGCTTTCCATTAAAGATCATTACTGTAATGATAACAAATGCGTAGTGTACTTTAAACAATACAGTATTCATGCAAATAAAATATTTACTGAAATTGTATAAACAAACAACAGAAAATTAACGCTAATTATTTATTGATGGAATTTTTGTAAATAAATATCGGATGTAGAATATTTTATATCGGGCTCATAAAAACAAGAGACACTTCGAGAAAAACTCTTGCCGAACAAGATGTATCAATCCATTTCTTTCTGAAATTCTGTTTTATGAATCGCATTACCGCAGGTGAAGTTTCGCATGCATAAAAAAGAGCCTTTCGATACAGCCACAGATAAATTTTTAGAGGCATATGAAATTTTCAGGTTTAGAATTCAAAGTACTCTTTCTATTTCCGGCATTTTTGTTACTAATGTCCAAAAACAAAATGCTCGAATCCAACAATTTTCAAATCATTTCTAAAATCGACTAGAGCTTCTGTTTCATCTCGAACTGGATTGGAAACCTATTAATTGCATTTCAGGGTCCTCCGAATTTAGCTATGTCAAAAATCGAGAGTACCAGTGCCAGTAAAATTTTTTTGCATGCCATATTGGTCGCCATCTATAGTCTACGATATTCTAAAGAAAAATAACTTTATCGTAAGTATTTTATCGTAAAAGACTTGATGCTGCCAAAGTCCACAGGTTTGGAATTAGAACTATAACTTAATGCAACAAACCAGAATACATTTCCACTCGACCTGAGCGTATAATTAAGGGCAGGTGGACAAAAATAACCAGATACTAGTGAATTATACAATACTCCTACCAGGAACTCACACCTCTAAAATAACATCATATTTAGTTAAAATCTGAAGACTCGCCCGATGTGCCAATAAACATTTCCAGACAAATGGCACTAATACGTCCCCTAAATCTTGCTTTTACTCCCATACACTTTGTTGAAAGGATCTGTTCTGCTTAGCCAGCATATTAAAACGTCAAGTATTTGCTGCTAGGAGACCAGCTGAATTACAGTGGTACCTCAGTTCTCGTCGTTGATTGGTTCCAGAAGGCACGACGAGTACCGAATGAATTTTTCCCATAAGGAGTAATGTATATTGAATTAATTCGTTTCTGAAAACCAGAAATTTCGCATTTTACTGAGCAATTCATAAACTGATAGGGCTGTTTTTTAATAAAAATATTTAAACTAGACAGACATAATTTAAAACAATGATTAGATAAGATAAAATAAAATTTATCTTCAACTCAACCTGTACTGAAAAGAGTTGATGGCCTAATGGGATAGTGGTGAAGTAGAAAAGGAGAGGGGTTAGTGCTTGGAAGAGGAATCTCCTCCTAATAAAATATCAGGCTCTTGCACGGGGATGCTTTCTCTTTTCTGTCTCTTAACACCGCCAATACATGTTGTAACCTTAGATTTAGGGAATTTCACTACAAACCTATCAAGAGAAACTTGTTTTTGCCTACATTTCAAAATGTATCTGAAGTGAGACATTGTTTGATCATAAAAGAAGTCCACATCTCGGCTTGCTAGAGCTTTGTCAGAGGATACTTCTGAACAAAATTTTGTAATTAAACCCATTTATTTTATTATTGCAGTAGGGCCTTCCTCCCATCCCTCCTCCTGACTCAAAAAATGTTCCTCAACCGCTATCTGTTGCTGCACCCTCTGAAGTTCCTGCAGCTTCTCAGTGCTGAGCTCTGTGTCAACCACTAACTCTTCGATGTCTTCATCAATGACCTCCAGTAAGAGTTCATGGTCTTGTAAGAGACTGTATGCCACAGTGGAGACAAAAGGACACAATGGAGGATATTGAAATGGTTCCCTCCAAAAATCTCCCAGTTTCAACTCAGTATCCGTGGCTCAAAGCACTCTGGGAGAGGGCACTGAAGTACAGTCTTTTAAAGTTTGAGATGATGTGCTGGTCCATAGGCTGGAGCAGAGGAGTTGTGTTAGGGGGCAAGAACTTCACATGAAATAAAATTCTTCCTGAAAGTCGACCTCCAAGTCCGGAGGGTGAGAAGGAACATTTTCCATTGTTAAGAGAGCCCTCAGAGGCAGTTTTTTTTCCTACAATTATTTTTTATTTATTTTTTATGCTGGGGCCAAACACTTCGTTCATGCATTCGATGATGAACTGCTTGTTTAACCAGGCTCTGCTATTGGTTTCCGACATTACAATTAATTTGTCTTTTATCACGTTTTCTCTTTCGAAAACTCGAGGGATTTCGCTTTGATAGACTAGTATAGGCTTAAGTTTTAAATCCTCACAAGCATTCCCACACAACAACAGACAGGCTCAGTATGTATGTAACACAACTACATACTGAGCCTGTCTGTTGTTGTGTGGGAATTCGCTTGTGCCCTAGCATTGTCTTCTCTTCTTCAATGGTGTAGGTTCTGTTGGGCATTTTCTTCCAAAATAAAGCAGCCTCGTCACAACTGAAGACATGCTGGGGAATAAAACCTTCAGCCTGTACATAGTCCCTAAACCCATTAAAAAAGGTTTTGGCAGCTACTTTGTTGGAATTGGCTGCTTCTCCGTGCTTCACTACGAATAGATCGCTGTTCTAGGCATTTTGTACAGTGCAGCGAGATCAGACATGCTCATACTTAGTTGTTATCTCTTCTTTTCTGTTTTATCATGGTTCTCACTATTTTTTGTTCATACTGAGAAGTATTCCTAATCTTCGAACTCCTGATAACTTCTAACAAAAAAAAAAATACACTGCAAATGAAAAAAACAGTACACGGAGAAATACCTGGTTTTCCGCACAGAGCGCAAACTGCTATGAGAATAGCGAAACTGTCTTTCTTTTCAATCGGAGAAACAGGATGCTGGGGCGCCTTCTGTTCTCATACGTGTTTTAGCATGTGTGATGAATACCGAACAAGCGTCGAGTACCGAAGCAAATTTTTCGCGTTGAAATGCGACGAGTACCGAATTGGAAAAATGTCGAAGCAGACGTGTACCGAGGTATGACTGTATTTGATTCACCGCTTCCTCTTATAAAAAAAACTTGTGTCTGGCTTACGTCATACTTTTTAAATCTCTATTTCAGCGACATCTTGTTGCCGTACTCCGCGAGAGAGCTGTGCAAATCTTTGTGGTAATCATGGTGCAGAGAAAATGGCGATAGGAAAGCAAACTGAACAAAAGTGTGGTTTGCAACAGGAAAATAATTTTATACCTTACCGAGTTGGGAGGTATTGCATTATTTTTAGCTGTTAACCAGCTAACTTTTGATTGTGCTCTTTTTTCTGCAAGATATTAGGCTCTTCGCAAATACATCACGATTCATAATAAATTTTCAAGTGAAGACGAAAACAATTAGGGTGAACTACGCGAATGCAGACGATTGCATGCGTTGCACACAAGGAGATTTAGGAGAGGGAACGGTAACTTTGGAGGTGATTCGGGAGGCAGAACAAAGGAACATGCAACTGAATTGAACGAGAAATTTAGTGATTAGCTGTTCCGTAGACAATTTGTAAAAATGAGATTGTTGCTTAGTTAGGTATAACGAGTTCTATATTATAGTGTAGCGCATAGATTATACACTGCTGGCCACCCAAATTGCAACACCAAGAAAGACAAGAGATATAACAACAAAATTTATTTTGTAGATAACATGTTGACCAAGTATCAATTGATTAAATTTATAGACTTCTGTGAAGTGTGGTTCCTGCCAAAATCAGTAGCCAGAGTAGCCGCCATTGTTGGAGATCACCGCTGCCACACGCCTCGGCATTGATTCAAAGAGACTTTCGATGAGTTCTTGGAGTACAGCAGACCAAGCGAGAGTGATATCCAATACCGCCCCATACCATAATACCCGGTGCAGGACCAGTGTGGCGGTGCATAACGCAGCTGTTCAGCATCCTCTCTTCACGGTGTCTCCAGACTCGAATGCGACCATCGTGGTGTTGCAGACAGAAGCGTGACTCGTCAGTAAAGACAATTTCATTCCATTCTGCCGTCCACATCCTTCTGTCATCGCACCATTGGCGGCGGAGACGTCTGTGGTTCTGCGTCAAGGGTAGACAAAGCAATGGACGTCTTGCGGACAGACCACTCTGCTGTAAACGGCGTCGAATGGTACACGCAGACACTGTATGATGCGTTACAGACTGCATGTGCTGTGCTATGGTTCGTGATGTGACTGAGCGATCCGTCACTGCCATGCGCACAATTTGCCTGTCATCACGTGAAGTGGTGCACTGAGGTGGATGCGATCGAACACGCCGGTCCGTCGTACCCTCCTGCATCCAACGATCCCATATCCGCATTACAGTTGTTTGGTTTCGTCCAACACGACTACCGATTTCCCTGAAAGATAATCCACAATCTCGGTAGGCCACTATCCTTCCTCTGTCGAACTCGGATACTTGATCAAAAGATGATCGCTATTTTCGACGAGGCATAATTGATCGTTTTTTTTGAAAAAAACCACAAGAAAAACACAATTGCCGAACTTGAAATCGTCGAAATCTCCAAGCCTTAAATGGCGCTTTGAAGTGGCGCCACAGGCGCGCGTGATGTGCGTGTGCGCTGAAATTCTAATCATTTGCATATCACACCTCCGCTAATGCATGTTGTAAATTTCATGTTATTTGCATGTTTCCTTCAGGGTGTTGCATTTACAGTGGCCAGCAGTGTAGTTTATCCACAGAAGAAACTAGGAACTCATTTCTAAACAATCTTTATCTCAGCATTGCAGGATTTCATAACATAGAGAGCTCCGTCAAAGAGAACTGCCGGAGCAACCACAAACATTCCAAACAGACAACACACCGTTGCCACTCGAGCAAATACAAATACTAGGAGGAGTCTACCACAATAGTTAGAGCAAAAGTTTGTGATACAGACTTTTTTATCTGCCCTTTGTCATCAATAAATTAATTACTTGAGAGAGGAGTTATGACAGCAATTTTCCAGTTGGTATTCACTTATCACTATACCCAAGATCTTATCACTGTACACAAGATCGTTTAGAATGAGACTGGGAAGTAAAATATTTCTATACAGGTTGTCTAAAAAAGAAAGTGTTACCTTCAGAGAACCTGTTTTCTCAAACGTCGCAACCATTGCTTTTAGCCCATTAACTGACACAGGACCGTTACCTTTACGTATTTTTTTGTGCGTTCTAAAAGCACGAAGAGCGGCTGACGCGTTGCACTGGTTGGGGTAAAAGAATTTGACCAGTAACGCACGCTCGACTAAAGAAGGAGACATTGCACATAAACTTTCAATCCGATTGATTCGAAACGTAACACATTGCCTTTTAAAACCCAAGCAGCTGGCACTGTGCCAATGGATGTAACGTGAAATTTGAATAAAGAACTTCTTCTTCTGCTCAGCGTACGTGATATTGCAGATCACGAGACCTCTATCGGTGTTTATGTAGATTTTACGCTTTTTTAAAAGTGTTGCCATATTGCACTTGAACTAAATAAGAAACTGTGCATTATAAAAGGTAATTTTATTCCGTATTAATTTGCATTTGTTAACACTCTATTTTCTATTACACAGCGCCAAATATTCCCCTAGCGGTGACTTTTGGAACTAATTTATTTTTTCGCGGAATCCTTCGTCTTGTTTAATCTTCCTACAAAATGTGGCGTCATTCTCGCAAATAGATCGCGCTACAGAACACTGTGAGCACTGTCAGTTTAATTATGGCCACCCGGTATATTTATTTTTTGGCATAAATTGCATACGTTGACCGTTGTATTTAATTTGAATGTACTCCGTAGCGAAGCGCGGGTTTTCAACTAGTCAACGTATATAACAATGAATAATTTCTTTTCACTATTTGTTCGAACAAATAAACAGGGGTCTGAGTTACTGCATTTCATACCTTGTTTCTCTGTGAAGTCAACAAATCTTCTGTTCCAGCATCGTGGAGCTTGTTTCAAACCATAAAGACTTCTGTTTAGTCTGCACACTCTACACCAGATTTATCGTCAAGACCTTCTGGTTGCTTCATAAAAACCTCTTCCTGTAATTCTCCTTACAAGAAAGCAGTTTTCACAACAAACTGTAGAAGCTGCAGATTTTCAGATGCAGCAACACTTAACAGCATTCTAACGGTGCCATATCGTGCAACAGGACTGAAGGTTTCATCATAGTCGATGCCTGGCTTTTGCGAAAAACCCTTTGCCACAAGTCTCCCTTTGAAACGATTAACAGATCCATCACTTTTAGTTTTTATTCGGAGAACCCATCTGTTTGCAATCATTTTCTTGTCTTTGGGAAAATCTACAAGATCCCAAGTGTGATTTTCTTTCAGTGAGGCTATTTCTTCCTCAATTGCTTGATTCCGTCTTTCAGCATCACTGGATTACATTGCTGAGGCATATGAGTCAGGGACATCATGTTCTGCCAATAAAACCTAATCCTGTAGATGGGAAGGTATTTTAGTCACTCTTCGACTACGACTTTGCCGTGTTTCTCCATTAACACAGTCCTCTTTATCAGATTCCAAACTTTCAGCAGGATCAACTATTAAATTTTCTTCATTTTCAGGATCAACTTTATCATTTGTACTGAGTGTACAATCCAAATTTCTATTCTGTTTAGAGATACTCAGATTTGGTGGAATTTCAGATGGATTCATGGAGGTTAAGACTTTCTCTTCTTTGAATATGACATCACGGCTCAAAACAACTTTACCGTCAACTGGAAGCCAAATTCGGTAACCATCTTTCTCACCATAGTATTCTACAAGATTTCCCTTTTCTCTCATCTTGTCCCACATTTTATTACCATGTTTTTATCAACTCGCTTTCTTGTTTGTGTGTGTGCTTGTCCAATACAAATCTTGCAATCGATTTTTAACTAACTTCCCGACTAGCTAGACATTTGAAACTTTTAGAATAGCTCAGAACACGATGACAATGCATTATTTTAATACTTTTAGCCATCTTTAAGCAGTATTGAATTCATTTACAGTTAATTTTGTTTTGTAGACTGGTGCAGCCATCTATCAACCGGGACGGGAACGAAAAGTTAAACGCAAGTTAACTTCCAATTAAATTCATTTTCTTTCAAGTTGCTGGGATAATTCATCAAAAAAATTTTTAAAAACTATTTATTCATACATAGAATTGTCAAGTTTATATGATTCAACAGAAAATTTAAAAACATGGTATATAAAAAGTTTTTTTATCTTGTAATTATTCCTTTTTTGTTTTGGTACATGCGCAAAATATTCTGTACCAAAAACACGAAGATGATCAATGTTTGGAGTTTCTTTTTCGAACCATATTTCATATGGACTTTTGCCTTCTAATGTCGTGGGTCCAGTTCTATTTAGTATATAAACAAGTGTTGACTGCTTCAGCCCACAACCTGACAGGGAGATTCTTAGCATGTATCAAGGATCTTGCACTTTCAACGAGTGTGCGATTTTCTGTTTCGGCAGAACCATTCTGTTATGGGGTATATGGCATGGCAAAATTTAAAGTTATTCCCCTTGATGCAAGGATTGCATGTACTTCAGCACTATCAAATTCTTTTCCACCATCGCACCTAAACTCCTTGATTCTTTTGCCAGTAGTTTCTGCTTCCTTTATGAAGGTTTTTAAACAGTTTGCTACTTCAGATTTGTGCGCAATAAAGAAGACTGCGATATCTTGAGAAGTCATCTTTAAAACAAACAAAGTATCTTGGCCTTCCAACTGATCTCTGTTGCATGGGGCCACAGACATCTGCATGAATAGTCTCACCAGCACTCACTGGCCTATTCTTTCTAGAGCCAAAACTTTTTCGGTGTTGTTTTCCGAGCACACATCCTTCACAGAACTCTTCACTGACCTCACCATGAATACCTCTTTTTTCTAAAATTTGTTTCACATGGCGCTTCTTTTTGTGACATAATCTTTCATGCCACAACTGTAACGTATCGTCTGAGGAAATGTATACATCAGCAGCTTCATCAGGCATTCTCACTCTCATTTCTAGTGCATACAAGCCTCGAGATGTTCTTTTGCCTGTCATTCGCACATCACCATTTTTCAAAAATGCACATCCATTTTTATCAACTTTGAATTTGAAACCTTTGTCAACAGCTTTACTAATTGAAAATAAATTTCTGCTTACTTCTGGGACATACCAAACATCTGTCAGGTGATTTCTTTCCCACTTTTGACTTGCATTTCCACGTTAATTGTTCCTTCACCATATGCCAGAATACCTTCATTATTTCCTATTCTTACTTCTTTAGGGACAGAAAACGGCTTGTATGATAGGAAATATTTTTCACTGTTCGTCAGATGTGCTTAAGCACCCGAGTCAGCTAACCACAGATCTGATTCTCTAACACCAGCATGGCATACAAAGGCATCTCCATCGGGTTGTTTATTTACACCACATTTCTTGTAGCAGTATTTTTCAATGTGTCCAAGCTTGTGACAGTGAAAACACTTTTTCTCAGGCTTTAGTTTATCTTTCTTCTTTACTGAAGATTTAGCAACAAGGGCTGCACTCTCACTCTGCTTCGACGGCAATCTCATTTCAATGAATCGAAGGCGTTCAGTTAGTTTGTTAATTCTCCTCCCTTGCACTGGGACAAATTCCCACACACTCTTGAATTCAAACTATTCTGCAGGGAGAGTTGACATAATTCGACTTGTGAGCAGTAAATGAGGTAGTTCCGTTTTCACTAGCCTTTTGAGTTCGTCATTCAGTTCGCAGAAATTCCGTTGCAGACGTGCAATGTGTGTTACGACATCTTCTGCAGCATCTTTTTCCAAGCTAAAAAATTGCTGCATTAAACGATCTACTCGCTGGCCCGAACTCTGCTCGTAGACTGACAGTAACTTTTCCTATATACACTTTGCTGTATCGCACGTTGCGTTAGCTCAATATTGGTACTGTCCATGCTGTTTACAAGAATTAATTGAGCCAACGCATCGCTCTTAAGAAAAGCTTTGTGCCTTGCTTCGTATGATTTTCTTGCTCCCTCTGAAGCCACCTCTCCGAGATCGATAGGAGACTCCCGATCCCCAGTAACAATGTCTAAGACATCGTTGTGCCGTAACAAAAGTTCGATTTGACGCTTCCATTTGGTCCAATTTTTGGAACCCTCTAGTTTCTCAATTTGCGCTTTGAAATCCATTGTAGCAACAATACGTAACAAGAGCATTCGCAAAGAGAGTCCGTAAAACAAAAGTAGTTAACCACGTGCACTTTCCACTTATGCCTAACAGCCGCGATTAAGCATAGCACGATGCATCTTTAATAACGCAGATGAAGTGTGATGGACCCATAACCTGTTAAAACTAGGTTAGTAGATTACGAAAACTACATTTATTAGAAAAGGAAAAACTAGATTATATATTAACGACAAAGAATACAAAGCTTGTGCAAAGGACACACATACTACAAAATGTTACAGCTACCGATTGAACAAGAACAGAAAACACAGTTAACGGTTACAGTCTAAAACAAAACAGTTCAGGTTAAAGTTTCGTGGTATATTCATTCATGGTATTTCATAGTTTCAAGAATATTTTTAACAGAAAGGAAAACTACTAATTTCATAGTCTGAAGGGAAAATATAATAATTTCATTCGTCAAGATCATTAGCACACTAACCGCCCACTAAGTGATAATTCGTTTGTGAAAATTTTCCACAGAGACCCACTACGAGTACACTTGTAGATGACAATCTTCTGTTAAAACTAACGCATGGGTTATATCGTGGCTGGCTTCAACATACAAATTTTTATGTCAGTGGTCAACTACGAAGTAACTCGAACACTTTTTGGGGTTAACAAATAACATTAAATAAATTTCAATTACTGTAGAATATGACCATACTCACACCTCATTCATAAGAAATTTAACTGACTAAAGTTGGCGTCGAAGATCAGTTTCCCAAACATAGCTTGTCAATCAACATGTTTAAAAAAAATCCCATTCAGCAGAATTTAGAAAAAATAATTCGGTAACATCAAATAAAATCATAATGAGAAATTACCTGGAAGAATTCTTGGAATAAAATGCTGAAGTCCAGTAAAATAAAAGGAGCAACTTAGATTCACGTCTCAAACTGTGATTCTTGGTGGAATACTAGAGATTTACCCAGGGATACCTTCAATCAAGATAAATCTTGACTCGTAAATTGTAAGACAATGATTTATGTTCAACAACGTCAAACAAATTAATAATTTTACAATGTTAATTGTAAAACATTATTTAACACTTATTTTTATGGTATGGGTCGTCACATCTGCCTTGATTACATCCCTTAATTGATGTGGAATTGAAGCAAATAAGTCATGAAGCGTTTCGGTTGGAATTTTACATTATTCATCAATTAAAAATTGAGTGTAATCCTGCACTAATAATACTGAAGGGAATATCTCTATTTCTTTCCTTCCAAATTCTGTAGACAATCGTCATATCTCAAAAAAAAGATTTTTCAGGAGAGTGATTTGAAAGTTTAAAAGTACATTGAAATCTATTGAAAATAAATTTTAATTCTGCTCTCTAGCGGCTAAATACAGTATTCAGCAGTGAGATATGACGATCTTGCAGGGATAAACTGCTCTTTCAGGGCATTCTGAAAACAAGCATAACTAAAAATCGCCGATTTTTGAGATATGACGTTGTTGAAAGGAGTGAGCGAATTCTTCCAGTGTCATATCATCACCCACATTGTATAGTGGTTGGCTGGCAAGTGACCTTTGCATGGACCCGTGGGTTCGATCCTGTGCTTCCCCTCATAGGAAACAATGTTGATGTTACTTACTGGGTGCTCCCATAAATAAGTAGCGTTACAAAAATAGCAATTTATATGAACAAATGTCCTCAGGAAGACAGCCGCACTAAAAGGGGGAAATTTCAAATTAAAAGCCCGTACCAATCACAAGAAGTTCGTAACCTGCAGTCTAAATCTCGGGTGATGCAAAAAATCTGAACACGCTGAACTGACTTTGTTGGGACAAATTTTTGCAGTAAATTCAAATAAATGTTTATGCTGAGTACAAATATATAGTATGATATCGGCTTTTTGAGCGTAAAATTTTCTCCGCTCATCTTTTTGCTGCCTAACTTAAATTTTCAGTGTGAATATGGCAATGTCTTTATAGTGTGTGTAGCAGTGTCTCTTCCTCGATACAATGTTGACGCTGTAGAGGCCTTCTATGAGCTCAAACTTTAATGTAATCACCAGCATTGATGATTTATCTCTCAGTGTAATAATTAATGCGAATGAATACCGGAACACGTAGAATTTAAGTCTTAATTACATGGTCTATCACCATGTTTTGTGATAGACCACAGACATTCGGAATTTTGGACAATCTCTTGGCAAAATACCACATAGTGAAGGGAAAATATAAGGCTGGACTTATCAAGGAATATGATGTTTCCATTCTTCTGTACCCATGCCTAATGCTGCAGACTTCATATTCGTTTCCTGTTTGCAATGTGTATTGTAATCAGAAGCTTGTAGACTGCAGTTTGAACAAAGATATTCGATTTGCGTAACCCGCGTCTCACAGTTTGATTGACACTTGATCACTTGTGAATATTTTACTCAGCTATACATCTCTAAGACACATACAATTAAATACAGAAATTTTCTCTTTAAAACACAAAATTTTCGAGAATCATACGTTTGTGGGGAATTCTTTATTTTTAGTGTCGCCAGATGTCAGCGCTAGCGAACGTCGGCGTATAGATACATGCGCTGGCGTCTGCGCCTCGAACACTGCGCAAAGACAGATGCGCGCGAAGAAGCGAATGAAAGAGGACTCTGGTCAGAGGGTTCACGCAAGTTCAAGCGATAGTGAGTCCGGACTGGACACTGACACCTGTTGGTCAGATAGCGGCTCGCGACCTGTGAATGTTAATCGTTCTTGAATTTTTCTTCTCTCTGTAATTATTTAACTACGGAAAAATAAATCGAATTTGTTAAGTTTACGAAAAACCTTCTGATATGACTCTTGTTGGAATATTGTGTATTACAATCACCGCAAATCGTGATTTCTACAAATGGTGACCGGCCCCTGCAACACGTGTTTCTAACTTCTTGGATACGATAATCCATGTTCATCATCATCCAACGCAAGTATTTTCATTGTGAAGTGCTGTCTTCTGTGTTCAGGAAAGACCTAGTTCCTGTCCGCAACAGTCATTTCCTGCATTTTTAATTGTAGTGCAATATTTTCACGAAGACCAAAAACGTGATTTTTTTCCCCGTCGAACACGTGCACGTGGTTTTTTTTTTCTCCATCACAGTGTTTCACGAATTTCTGATGATCCGTGCTGGTGAGTTATGATTTGTTTTACATTTGGATTACCTGACATAATCAACACGCAAGGTAAGCTCATTTTCTTACCCATTTTTTTCCCATTTCCTTAACGTTCAGAAATTTTTTTGAAAGCGTAGGTAAAGAATCCATCTAACGACATTTGACTGGGGTTTGCGCAGATTATTTAAAATATTGTCTCAGTTTATCTTATACTTTATTGCATAATTATCCTTATATTATTATACAGTCTTGCATTTTTATTGTGTCAACTTTATTGCATAATTTATAGTGTTATATCCTTATATTATTGTATAATTTTGCATTTTTACTGTTTCATCCCATTTCAATATGTCTCTACCTATACCACAAGATGCATCGTTGGCAGATCCCAGTGTCGCTCACGTTTCGGTAAAAAACCCACCTTTTTGGAAAGTTAATCCAACAATATGGTTTGCGCAGCTTGAGGCACAGTTTGAGATATCCGGAATCACAGATGACAAAACCATGTATCATCATGTGCTTTCCGCTGTTGATTCAGAAATTCTCAACACCGTTAGTGACATCATTTTGAAACCTCCAGCAGAGGAGAGATATAAGACCCTAAAGAATCGCTTGATTGAATTACATTCCGAGAGTCAAGAATCGAAAATTCGCCGTCTCTTATAAGGAATAGAACTTGGCGATCAACGCCCGTCACAGTTGTTCACCCGTATGCGGTCTCTCGCCGGCGAGACGGTAGGTGAACCTCTCTTAAAGTCTCTTTGGCTTTCGAGGCTCCCCACTCACACCCAGAGTATCTTAGCAGCGCTAAACGAGACTTTTCCCCAACTGGCAATAACTGCGGACAAAATAGCAGACCTAGCTTATACTCCTAGTATACATTCAGCTGTTTTCCCACAAAATTCCCACCTGGAGCTACAAATTGCTCAGTTAACCAAACAATTCAGCGAACTTTACTCGCTCGTACATCAGCGCGGACGTTCCCAGGATAGGCGCTCGAACTGGCAACACGGCAGAAGGCGTAGTCAGTCCCGCGGAAGAAATCGTCAGTATAAAGAACCGTCAAACAACCAATGTTTTTACCACACTAATTTCAGTTCTAACGCAAGAAAGTGCAACCCACCATGTACTTTCGGTAATTATTCGGCGGTCGCCTGATGGCCATATCCGCGATCGGTTTAATCAAATTCTTTTGGCTGATCCGTCTACTAAGTTGGAATTTCTCATAGATACCGGCGCCGATATCTCAGTCATTCCTCGACGTATCACTCCTCAGACAAAAGCTCGTGACAGTTTAGTCCTTTTCGCAGCCAATGGTTCCGAAATATCTACCTTTGGTACCAAACTCCTGACATTGGATTTACAGTTACGCCGTACTTTTCAGTGGTCGTTTGTCATAGCCGACGTAAAACAACCAATCATAGGCTCCGATTTCCTTAAACATTTCAATTTATTAGTTGACGAAAAAAACAATAGATTAATTGATGCCGAGACAAAATTGTCCTACGGTGGTAAAATCCCTAACGATATCCCTCTTAGCACGAATATTTCAATTATTTTAGGAGATTCTAAATTTGAAAAAATGCTAAGCACGTATCCAGAACTTACTAACCCCTCTAAATTTTCTAATAGAGTACTTGCTAACCCATGTCAAAATTCTAATAACATACAACCATCAACTATATTCCATCATATTGAAACTAAAGAACCTCCCTATTTGCAAAACCCCGACGTCTGTCTCCAGAACTTCTCCGGGCTGCACGTCAGTAATTTGAGTTCCTTTTGTCTCAAGGCATCATTCGTCCTTCAAAACGCCCATGGACAAGTCCCCTGCACATGGTAAAAAAAGCTAATGGCGACTGGCGTCCATGTGGCGACTACCGTCGTCTAAATTCGGTGACAATTCCTGATTGATACCCAGTCCCTCACATACAGGATTGTACTCAAATTTTCTTCGGCAAAAATATTTTTTCAACCTTAGAATTAGCTCGCGCATACCACCAAATTCCGGTTTATCCCGAAGACATACCCAAGACCGCAGTCACGACTCAATTTGGTTTCTTCGAATTCCTGTCCACCCCCTTTGGTCTACGTAACGCAGGGCAAACCTTTTTAAAGGTTTATTCATCAGGTGTTGTCTGGTTTTACCTTTTGCGTCCCGTATTTTGATGACATCCTTATTGCGTCAGACAATGTAAACGATCACTTGAAACACCTTCGTCAAGTATTCGATCGCCTAAAGCAATATGGGTTAAAACTTAACCGCTCCAAATGTGTACTTGGTAAATCATCCGTGTCCTTTTTGGGTTGCTTAATCACCCCTTCCGGCGTGAAACCTCTCCCTAAAAAACACAAATTATCTCAGATTTTCCCAAGCCTGATACTATCTCTCAGCTGAGACCTTTTCTCGCTATGATTAATTTTTACCTTCGCTTCCTTCCCAAAGCCGCAGAAACTCAAGCTCCTCTCCACGAATTCCTTAAAGATTCAAAAAAGAATGATAATCGTCCCGTCCCGTGGACTGACGAAACTTATGCTGCCTTTGCCAAATGGAAATATTCTCTCGTGAATGCTTCAACACTATGTTTCCGTGCCCGTAACCAAAAACTCTCTCTAACGGTTGATGCGTCTGACATCGCTATTGGAGGAGTTTTACATGCTCAAAGTACTAATGGCCCTCAACCGCTAGCATTTTTCTCTCGAAAACTTTCCTCTTCTGAACAGAAGTATAGTACATACGACAGAGAGCTTCTAGCCATATACTCAGCTATAAAATATTTTAGAGATGATCTCGAAGGCTCATCCTTCTCAATTTTTACAGATCAACGGCCTCTTACCTACGCTTTCACCAAAAATTCAAATTCCGATTCCCCCAGACAATTAAGGCAAAAGAATTTTATAGCTCAGTTTAGCACGGACATTAGGCATATTCCTGGTCATGACAATGTGGTGGCCGATGCTTTGTCACACATCGAAACAATCGATAACACACCAGTTGATTTTGCTACGCTCGCTGCAGATCAAAAAGACGATAATGAGTTACAACATCTGTTGAAAGACTCTAATTGCTCACTACAACTCCGTCCATTAAAGTTTGGCTCTGAACTGTCTATAATTTGTGACACGAGCAAAAATAACATCAGACCCTATGTACCTGCCGGCCTGCGTAAGAAAATATTTTGTTTCTTGCACAATCTGTCGCATCCAGGAATTCGTGCAACTAAGAAACTCGTCTTGGAGTGATATATCTGGCCGGCAATTTCGAAAGATGTTGCCGAGTGGACCCGTTCCTGTATTGACTGCCAACGATCAAAAGTCTCGAGGCATAACCATTGTCCCATTCAAGCATTCATGATTCCAAATCAGAGGTTCGATCATGTGCATGTGGATTTGGTTGGCCCCTTCCCACCTTCGGATGGTTTTTGCTACCTGTTGACGTGCGTCGATAGATTCACCAGATGGCCTGAAGCTATCCCTATTGGTGACGTAACAGCAGAGATCGACGCCTGTGCCTTCCTAAATCATTGGATTGCCCGGTTTGACGTACCATCTGTGATCACGACGAATCAGGGACGCCAGTTCCAATCGTCGTTGTTTCGATCATTAACGTCTTTGCTTGGCACGCGGCACATCCGTACAACATATACCATCCCCAGAGTAATGGGCTGGTTGAACGTTTCCACCGCTCGTTGAAACAAGTCCTGATGTGCCACCGAACCATCAAGTGGACAGAAACACTTCCGTTGGTTCTTCTAGGACTTCGGTCCGCATTTTAAAATGATTTACAGTGTACGACCTCAGAACTGGTCTATGGCTCTACTCTAAGTCTACCAGGTGAACTTATCTCTCCATCAGCAGCTCCAGCGGAGGAGCCAGCCATTTTTGTGCAACGTTTGCGAGAGATAATGCAAACGATAATGCAGACGTTTGTGTAGGAGCAAGCATTGGCTCCTACACAAACGTCTGCACACAATAAAAGCAAAATTTTCACGCATCCTGCACTTGAGACCTGCTCTCATGCTTTCATCCGACGCGATGGAGTTAAGAAGTCTCTCCAACCCCCTTATAGTGGACCGTACAAAATCATTGCACGTACTTAAACGCACTTTACATTGCAAAACCTTCTGATATGACTCTTGTTGGAGTATTGTGTATTACAATCACCACAAATCGTGATTTCTACACATTTTAACGTAGGATTACGTCCCTCCATAACGGTCCTGTGGAAAAGAAAATTTCAGACGCTAAAACCGTCCGTCCATCCATCCTCGCGAGTTAAAATTTTGGCAGCGCGCCAAACCTAGTCTATCGCTTGGATAAGCAGTAAACAGTTAAACAGAAAATTACCAAGATGCGTCAAAATTTTGACATACATATATGTACATATATATATACATACGGACATATATATAGAAACATATATACATAACACATGAATACATATATACATACAAAAGAGGTAAGCAACGATAAGTAATCCTACGTTAATCGTGGTAGTTTCGTTAAAAAAAGACTACCTGAATTTTTTTTTCGTGATTCCTGCCAACCGAAATAAATATTCTGTGGATGCTACTCATGATTTACTAAAACCAAAGATTCCATCAGAAGAACAGGCGGAGAAATAATTCCCAGGGAGAGTTTTTAATTAGTTATTATACTGCTCTCTAAACTGAAGAGGCCACTCTGCAGCAATTATCGATTAGAGGTTCTAAAATATGCCAGAAGACACCTTCATCTTAAGTTACAATTCTAAATGGAAAATTGGATGGTATCCCGCGGAGGCCTTCCTTCAAGGAAAATCTTGATACGTTCATTCACCTATCCATTAAATGTTCGCCTGTATCTTCCAAAATTGCAGAAATTCAATGTAGTGGGATTTTCCCCACAAATCAGTATATTTCCATGAAAACTGTATTAAAAAGTTAGAAATTTCCTTTCTGTATCGATGTCAACAGTATACATATGACCTTTTCAACCATTGGTAAAGTGGTGTGACAGACTAGAATCAGAAATACTCTAACAAACAGAATATTGCATTCAGGAATATAACTATGGTCACAGATGATACGCCATATGGTCACAGATGATACGCCTGACGTTACTGATATTTTGCTACTCTTTTAAATAACAGGCTCTTGATATACGTACCGTATATAAGATAAGTGTAATAAGTGGTTGATGATCGTTATAGCAAAGTCATTATGTTCTGGCAGAAAGTCTCAGGGCCACATTGCATAGTACTAAAATGAAATCGGAATAATCTTGCAAACCCGGGAAGATTTTTATACCTGATCTGAAATTCCTATTTGGATGTATGGCTATGGAGTTATAAGTCTATGTAAAAGAGTACTTACAACATGATTATTACTTGCGTTCGTTGCCTAATCAAGGTAGATGCAATGGTCTCATCAAGAGGTAATCCACAGTTATTTGGATATTTTGGGGGTAATGGAACTCTAACATCGCCGTGATCGTGCATGTTCCATTAAATTTTAATTTTGTACAGCTATTTTTTAAAATGAAGTATTTCATTAGATATCTGTATAAATCTTGGGCAGAACTGTAAACAGATAACATGAAAAGACGAAGATGGAAAATGAGATGGGTATTTAGAATTTGCCTATGAATTATAAACACTGATTCTCCGGTTGTCATGAAATTGAATTGAATTTAATTGAAAATTTGTGAGACTTATGCTACAGCCAGGTGGCCGGCTTTGTCTCTACATAGCGACCCGAAAAGGAAAAACATGGATGGACAGACGCTAGACCAACTAGCACGGAGAAACTTTGAAACATAAACTTCGGACATGGGAGAAGGAAAGCGGCGAGAAGCCCCACCCGGGACCACAAAAACAAACCACGGGGAAGAAGAACCACGCAGACACCGCAAACCAACGACAAACAACAGACACAAAACAACACACACACGAACAAAAACAGAGATCACCCCCAACCAAGGGAGCGAAGCGTAAAACACGCCAGGGCAACCAGCCCACGCCACGAACTCGTAGCCGAATTAATAACAGAATCATAAGAAGGGTTATCGCTAATCCCAAGAGAATTAAATAAAGCTGAGCAAAATGTGATCTGGCGTATCATTTTCATTACACGTGTCGCACAGAGGGGAACGAGCCATATTCAACTTATGCCAAAGATGGTTGCACTGAATCGTTTTGGTACGCCAGCGGGCAACCAGAACATCAATCTGGCGATCCACCTACGATGGATCCACCTACGTAAATCCACCTACGATGCGTTTGATTCTTGAGGTTAATTGCGCCATACCGCTGACGATAAATGCTTCTATTCCATTCATCCTCCCCGGCAGCGTACATGTCACTTTTGATCTTTCTTATGATGTCTTCCGGGCTAACCACATTAAGTTGGTCAGTAGTGAAAGGGCCATGTCTACACATCTCATCGGCCACCTCATTTGGATAGATGCCCCGATGACCAGGGGTCCAGACCAGCCGAATGGAATTGATTCTCTCAAGAGCATTAGTAATTTTACTATGCAGCAAAAGGATGACCGCTGGGGACTTCGAATGGGCCATATGTAGCGCCGAGAGAACGGAAAGGCTGTCAGAAGCAATTAAAACATGATCAACCTCCTGGCCACAAATATCAATAGCCAGAACGATAGCTAGAGCTTCCGCGGTAAAAATTGAATTCAAACGATGGGTTAACATGGCTTTCCCAGAATTAGTCGAATCGGCTTTCCCAGAATTAGACCCTGCGTAACAATCTCCACCTGATGAGAAAGAAAAGTGCGGCCAGGGTCAAGGAAAAAGCTTGAGCCCAGACAGTACGTATCCATAGTGATATTCATGGTATGCAGCAAACCAGGGATATTGAATGAGTTTCCCGAAATACACCTATGAAGGTTACTATAAAGAAAGGATTTGGTATGGAGTGACAGGTGTTTAATTAGAAAACATTTATTAAGGTGCTGAATGCGGCACGCAATGCTGTTTTGGTGAACCTCAGCCCGAAGTACAGGGATCGGCGTCCACCGGGGGAGAACAGTGGCCAGATGGAGGGCAATGGAGTATAAGGCCTCCATGGTATTAGCGTCACTCTTTGAAATCTGGGAATACAGGAAACCACAATAGTCAAAAACACTGCGGATAACCGCATTGACGATTGGGATAAGAGTCCGGCTAGTGGCGCCACGAGTTTTATACACCAAACCTTTTAGCATGTTTAGCCGACGGTGAGTTTTTTCACGCAGATACTGAACCTGAGGCGCGATGGACATGGTTGACGACAGGACGCAACCCAGAATTTTGATATTTTTACTCCACGGAATAGGATGGCCAGCGATACGGCTTTCAGGGCAAGGAAATCTACCCCTTGAAAAATTTATAGCCGTGCTCTTCGATGGGGAGAGAGAAAACTTCCAATAATTACACCACTTCAGAATGTTATCAAGAACTGTTTGCAAATCATTGCAAGTGGTAGCAGGATCATCACCAATAGCATATACAAAAATGTCATCAACGTAAGTCAGCACAGTAACCCTGGACGGGGTCGTTTCAAAAATATCAAGCATATACATAGATAAAAGAAATGGGGACAGAACGCTACCCTGAGGAATTCCAGACGTAACCTTTTGAGGGGGGGGGGAAATGTGATTGTGCCATTTCACCTTAATATTCCTATCCTGTAGCCACTTAGAAATCCATAATAAAACATTTCCACCAACACCAACGGAAGCCAGCTTGTAGATCAACCCGTCAATCCAAACGGAATCGTACGCCTTTTCAATGTCTAGGTTAACAAGGAGAATATATTTTTTGTTCAGGCGAGCTTCCTGGATATCAAGGTACAGCTTGGCCAAGACAGATTGGCTATCCCGATTGGGGAGACAGCCACCGAGGCCGGAAGGAAAAACATTGTGGCTAATAGACCAGCGAGTGAGACGATGGAGAATAATGCGTTCAAAAATATTACTCCAAACCGAAGTAAGTCCAATCGGGCGATACGAAGAAATCAGAGTACTGGGCTTCTTGGGTTTTAGAATGGGAAGAATTATGGCAGAGCGCCACTGACTTGGGACACTGGCCGTATCAAGGAGATTATTAAAAATACCATCAATCTTGCAGAGGTTATTAGGATCAATGTGCTTGATTAGCTTTGCCGAGATGCCGTCTTCCCCGGGAGTGGTGGGTCTAGTAGCCTTGATCGCAAGCTGGAGCTCCTGAGTAGAAATAGGGTTGTTAAAATCCCCCATTACATTGGTAAGAGCGTACGGAAGGGGAGGGTGGTGTGAAGTAGGGTAAAGGTTCTGGCCGAAAAGGATAGCTTGACGATAGAGGCAATTGATACAAACACCCCGATAAAGCAAAGTCCCCCCAGAAGCCTGTAGGGTAGATTGCTTCTTAAGAATGCGATTGATGGTCTGCATACTGTTTTGACTATTACAGAGCTTGTTCCAAAAGCTACGAATGCTGCATTTTATATGACGCCGTAAAAGACTTGAAAATTTTTTATACTGTAACCAGTAATCACGCGAAAAAGTCCGTTTAGCCAGCCGAAGATACTTTCTTTTCTGCCCCAAGATCCAAGAGCACCTCGAGTTCCACCACTGTGGGTAGGACGTCCCAGTAATTCTTTGAGAGTGATTATTATCAGAGATAGCCTGTTTACTTGAAGACATAAGATCCGAGAAGGAAAGAGTGTTATGGCAATTCATGCTATTATTCAAATCTCGGCCAGCCCTAGTCCAATTGGTCCGAAGTCGAAAGGTAGTAGTAACACACTGAGTGTAAGGGCCATAAAGCTGTAAGAACATTGGACAATGATCCGAGTCAAAACTATCAGGGTGGATGTAAAATTTTACAATAGGGAATAAGTCTGGAGAAATAATAGCAAGATCGAGTACAGAAGGTGAATTGTTAGCCATGAAACGGGTAGGAATGTCCCTGTTAACAATGCAAAGATCATTTCTAGCAACCCAGTCGAGAAACTGATTCACCGGGGCCAGGCCTTGACTCCGGTTGTCATGTATTGGTTTACAACAGTGCCAAAGCAGAGAGACAAAATGAGTAATTTATTTCTTTAGTTTTTCAGGTCAAAACCTATAACCAAATTGTTGTTAAGAAACAATGCACAAATTTAATGATTTTTCAAAAATGAAAATTCAGCATATGATATTCACAAAAGAAACCAAAAGACAAGACTGCATGGGGTCATCTTAAATGGCTCTGTTCAGTGTCAATTAGACCATTTGTCCTTTCCAGTGTGGGACATGAAAGCTGGAAAGCAGAATTCAGCCGCTTCCATATTTGACTCTCCGTATCACGTCAGTGGACCATACCTAATGATAACGGTAGTATTTACTGAATTCTTTTTGTTATTTCCCGAAAGTAATTAGAAATTTTTGCAGTTCTGAAGAAATCATTATAAGTCTCAGGAGACCGTTCGGCTTTAAATTTAAAACGGATTTGCGGCAACTTGCCATACATCGCTGTAGATGCCGAATTAACTGCCTATTCCTAGTGAGCTCTAGGTACATGAATTTGATACTACAGATCTGAGGTCGAAATTCGGCCGTAGCTCACTTCACTACAGATCTTCTTAAAATGTTGTTTTATCTGTGATTTCTCTGCAAACGTTGGAACTCTGCAGTAAATTGAGCTAAATTCTTGACGTTTGGCATGCAACATATTTATGCGGCTCTTCTAACCTTTATTTTTTCTGATAATTCTTAAAAAATCTGTTTGTCGGAATGTTCTAAGCATAAAAAATACATCCTTTGCCAGCACTTTAAGTCTCCCTTTCCAATAGAATGTTGGTTTGAGGTGTACTGAACTAGAACCTTTATTGGTCGACTTTCGAAAACAGAATTGTTCCGTGACGTTTGAGGATTAAATAGAAGAACATATTGTCACCAAATAAGTAAATACAACTTTTAAATCAGGACAAAACATTTATTAAATCACTACACTAGACACATGAACTTATAAGATCATAATCACTTCGTTTAGATATGTGAACAGCAAAAATACAATGAGAGTGCAAGTCGTACTAAGACCTATAGAGTATCAGAAAATAGTGTGCATGTGCCGAGGGTCTTTAACAGAGTACTAATATTAAGAGATTTATTAACCGGAGAATGATTCTCCCTGAGGTCCTTAAAATTGCCTTCATATGGTTGTAAATGACGTAGAAAGCACTTGAACATTTTCAAGGAGAAAACGCGTAAAGAATTTCACTAACAAATTTTCCATGGTTTGCCTTCAAATTAATAAGTATATTCTCAAAACCTCAATGTAAATAATAATAATAATAATAATAATATTAGATTATAGACTAGAGTATAGATTATAGTACAAGTAGTAAAATTATTGGGAATAAGAAGGCTGAAATAAAAAAATGTTTAGTGCCAGAAATCAAATAAAAACCAGTGTGTATCCTCTAACCTAAAAACCAGAACTTGAAATATATTCGTAAGGGGTTCAAGACTTTATAGACCTACAATGCACCATTAGAAAAACAATACCTCACCACAAAGTGAAATGTAAAATAACTTACAACACATTGCACTGGAAGTAACTTATTAGATACGAGGCTAATATTCTTCAGTCATTTAATATTTCATAGTCATATATGAAATGCTAAAGAATTTGGTACTTTCCTCCACAACTTATGGTCGATACCATGAAGCTAAAGAGTAGCTAAAGAGTCTGTAGCTTCATGGTCGATATATAAGTTGTATTTTTGGTAGCCTAGCCTCATCCCATGACAAAGAGATGACCCAAACCATGTAATTTTTTCAGCAATATGTACTAGAGATATTTTTCTTTCCAGCTTTTCTCACTTTTATTACATAAAGAATCAAATCAAAATTAACTAATCATTATATTTCCATGGCACTCTTTTATTTGCATGACTTATTAATACTTCAGTATATGTTTTAATGGCTGTAATTAAAAAATGCGTGACATTGGACATGAAAACTGGTTAACAGTTTGAGCCAATCGCTTAGCAGCTATCGTATCCCACAATTCCAATCACGTGACGTCACTTTTCTAGAGAAGCTACAGCTGAGATTTCGCTATTGGCTGTGTTTACAAAAGTTGATGGTGGCATACGAGGACTAGTGGGCTCAGTGGATGAGGTATTTGAAGATACCTTGATGGATATCGTTTGAGTTTTGGAAAAACGAAATTAAAGTGGATTCAACAAAGTCGCATTTCAAGCAAGCCTGGCATCGAGTGCAGAATCCGACGACGGTGGAGTGTCTCCCCCACCCTTAAAAAAGCAGCGCCTTTCTGCAGTCAGTACTAACATGCAAGCGAGCAATGGTTGTCACAATGGAGAATCAGCTTCAACTAGTAATGACTTGCAAAACGGTACTTGTTCCTTCGAAGATAATGTGGAAATCAATGGAGACGTTCATAAGACGATATCCACAAAGATAAGATCCCAAACAGATCAGGACATAATACGTCTAATTGGTCAGCATCTTCGAGGACTAGGTCTCAAGTACGTATATCAAATACATTTCTATAATTATGTGTGTTTAATTTATTTAATTATACTTTCAATCAATTTATATAAGAAGCTTTTTTCACAATATATTTGGTTCATACAACAAGTATTAAAATTATGTACTTTTTAACATTTTTAACTCCTCATCCTTTATCTGTTTACATTTTATATTAACAACCTCAATTATAATTCTGTATACCTTGCAAATGCTTAGTAAGTATTATATTGTTTCTATGATTTGAATCTTTATCATATGGCTTCACCAGATTTACTAATTTTTAGAACATCTTCGATTCGTAGAAGCCTAGTCTTTGTTTTGATCAGCGCGATCAATAATATCAAGAATGTTTGGATAATTGTGTTGTTAACTCACTATTCGTGGTTTTACTTTAAAAAAAACTTCAACGTTCTATTTTGTACTTATCATGTTTTGATTATGTTTTTCGTATTTAAAATGCAAATTCCGAACTCTCGTCAACAATTGGCTGTATCTTGACTTTAATGGTTCTTGGTGTACTGTTATTTTAATTAGGTATATTCATAAATACTTATATTGATAAATTTGTTTTTTAAAGTATCAAATGCAAATATGCATACAAATGCCCTTTTAAGGCTTGCTTTTGTTTTCACCCCCAAATAGTGTTTATTTCTATCTGCCCTAGTGAAATATTTATTGTTATGGTTAAATTGTATATATCATGAATTGTAAAAATGGTTGAAAAATTACCAACCAACATCAGCTGTGCCTTTTTAGTGTTGTTGTGAATAAGATTCTTGTTGAATTAAAAACATTGCTTTCTTGTCATTCTGTTAACTGTATATTATGAAAGCAACTTAATTTCATAATTCTATGAATGTTTAAGTGCTATTATAGCTAATAAGCCAATTTTGTATTTTTATAGAAACTATTTCAATTTTAAGCATAATCATGTGTTTAAATTCTGTATTATTGATTTTGCTTCAATGGGTTATTTTGATCAAACTACTGGAATAATTTAAAAACATGACCTAGTAATTTTCAGCTTAATGTAGATATATTAAACTTACTATTTAGAAATAAAACTCAATTACTCCTTTGATTTTTTTTCAATTTTTAAATAAAGAAAGACATGATGTATATGTGTAGTTGTTAGACCTAATTTGTTTATGAATATTTATACAACTTATCTGTAATAATGATGAATGTAATCTGTAGTTTTGTGAGTATAAAAGTCAATTTCAGTTTGCTTAATATTTCATAAATAAGAACATTAGTGTTAGCTTATCTGAGTTAAATATGTACTTACTCTATTGGATCCATAGATTTTTTTTTTAGTGCTGCTATTTTTAGGGATTTGTTTTTGTGTACTTTGATTCAAACTTCTCTGGTAACAGACAAAAAGTAAGATTTTGTTTTCAAATTGTTATCTTACCTAGACTTAGTACTCTTAATTACGATGTTTTCTAAAAAAATCATCTTTGTCTGGTCTATTTTAGTTATGTAGAATAAATCCAGTTCATGATCAGCATTAGTATAACAAATATACCAGCCCATTTGTATCTTTCTTATAGTGCTGGCATTCTTTCACAATCATAGGTGATAGAGATTTTCCTTCTTTATTCCAAAAATGCATACTGTATGGTAGTCACATGAGAATAAAGTTGATATATTCAATCTAATTTGATGTAATAGTTATAATATTTCAGAGTTAAATATATCAGAATTATTATATAATTCATTGTGTAGAGGAAGTTTGTTCTAACTGATTTCATTTGTTTCAATCAAGAATACTTAATTGGATGTATTCATTACTTTATCAATTAACCTATATTTATACTATTGATAATTCCAGAAATTTATCTTTATTTTTTATCATTTGTAGATTGTAATATTTATATATTTGAAAGTTTGTTATAATAGTAGTATATATTTGATAATTCAAGCTGAAGAAATATCTATCATTAGTAATGTAAAATATGGTCCTCTCTTTGTGAAGTAAGTAGGAACAAAATCTGTCACCACGAGTGCCTGCATTGAAATTTGAGCCTAGGAATAGATGTTTCTATATTGTCCCCTAATAAGAAGTAATTTTTATTTACCCACTGGGTGCGCCTATAATGAAGTAGCTAAGAAGTCGGGTCTGTGTATGGATAATTGTTCTCACAATAAATGCCTGCATCATTGGGAGAGGGGGGGGGGAGTTTTGAAGTATGAAAGATAATACATTGTAATTAACACAATTTTTTCAATCCTAAGCAGTTTTTTCTTGTTATACTGTCCCTTTAATAGTTTTAATTTCATTAAGTTCCACCATCATAAAATTATATTACCTTTTATCGATGTTTATACAAAATACTTTTCAAGTTTCGGTACTCACTATAGTTTTATGTAAATGGCATCAGGAAAATCCTGAAAGAGTTTTAAGATAGGCACTTTAGAAAAAGGTAGAGGTTTAAAAATTACTGTGGTCAACTATAAAAGCTTATAGCAGTAAAGTGCATCTCCCTGCTAAAATGATCTTGAGAAAATGCTGCTTATAAATCATAAAATGATCACTAGAATTTTATGTCTGATTACTTGGAAATTTAGTCATAATAAACTATATATGTAAATTGTGTGCCAGCAGTGTTAATTCTTCAACTGAGCATTATATTAGTTTTTTGAAGTCAATAAATAGGTTAATTTTCAGTTTTACATATCAACTATATATTACTTGAACATATATTAGTAATATTTTTAAGGAATATATAAAATGTTAAGATCTGTAAATTTCTCAAGCTACAAATTCAGAAGCAAACTGCCAGCAAATAAAAATTTGTTTCAGAATTTTAGACAAATATTCAAACCCTGATTGTCTTAAAAATAGTTAAAAGGCTATCCTATTGTTTTATTGCAAAATTGTCATTTAGCACCAAAATGAGTATATTTAGGTTGTTATTGATGATAGTTTATGATATTAGACTGAAAAATGTGCCCTGGTTCTGAAAAGAAAATATTCTTTTATGGCCTTTGATTCTGTTTATGGATGATTTATAAGTAAAATTTGACAGATGTTCAACCATTTAGAAGTTTTTAGCCAATTTGATTTGTATCAGAGTCTGTGCAATAAAATAATAATCTGTGCAATAATATAAATCTTGTCTTACAACACCTATTACACACTATTTTTCTCTGTTATATAAATTAAAATAAAATTAATTAAGGTTTATGTTCATGAGCCATGGTTAGATTCACAAGCCCATTGTAATTTTATTTTAGGGTTGAACAACCAATTGAACTCTTAAAAAAACAAATTGGTAACAAACCAATTGAACTCTTAAAGAAAGTTAAATTGGTTTGTTACCTTCGTTTTTTCTGTAAACATTGCCATTAACACTAAATAATGTGTTAATGAGAGTAGTTATAGCCAGTTTAGGGCTGAGCCCCTCTTTTTTCATATAAGATTAAGTGTGGGAGAAGAGTGTCTATTATCAATATTCTGCTTCCAGAGCTCAAATAGTCTATGTAGTTTGCTTCATATCACTTTCTAAATATGCTAAATATTGCTTTCCTGTTTATAGAATCTTGGGATTAAGATTTATTAATAATTTTTTCTTTATAGTTGTGCATGTAGTTATTAATAAATTTTATATATATATATATATATATATATATATATATATATACACACACATATATACACCAGCTCGACAGAAAATCAAAAATGTTGGCATTTTTATGATAACTAAACATTTTTCATTTTTTTTTGTGTAAGATAATTTATAATGTTTCAAATTCTCTATGCTAATGTAAAGTAAAAGATATCCCTGCCTTTTATACACAGTCAGATATTAAGAATATTATTATATTTCTGACTGAGTTCATATCATTGTTGACATATTCTAAAATCAGTTTTTGTTGTTTGCCTGTCTTAAGTTGTAAATAGGATGACCTCTTCTGTGTGTGAGTGAAATGATTGATCCCTTTCTTATGATGTAATCTCGAAGTTGATGATACCGATTGTGCAATCAATTGTGTATAGATCTTTCCTACTTTTCTAACCCTTTTTAAAGGTTTAACTCTGTTTAAGTTTAGTCATTTTATTAATATCTAGATTGTAGGTCTTCAGATCAAAAGTACATTTTATTAAAAAGATTTAATGACCATAAAATCATCAAACATGGCTTCCACTCCCTAATAATAAGATAAATCTACGTATATCTTCAAATGTCAAAAGTATGTTAGACAAGTATGATAAACATACTTCTGTAAGAGCTATGTAAAAATGTTTGTTTGGTACATGTGTATGAACTGCAGGTTAATATTTAACCTTGAGAAGTTGTAGGTAGTGAGACAAAGGGGCTTAGACTGAGATAGAGATTAATACAGGCATGTCCTGGACTCCAACCTGCTTATAACCTTGTTTCAGTCTCATCCAGTTTTTCCCGATATCCTGGAGATATTTATCTGTTTAACTGTAATATTTAGATCAATCTGAAGTATTTGTTGAAAGAATCTTTTAGTAACAGTTTAAGATCATTTTAATTTTAAAAGGTAAACTTTGATATTTAAAAGATATTAAAAGACTTAGGAATCTAAAGAACATAAAATGCTTGTTAGGAATAATTTATATAACCTGTAAAAATTTATATTCCTCTGAAAACTAAAAATAAGATCTTTCTTAATTTGGTTTTGAAGTTTCTAGGCTTTTTATTTATAGTTGATTAAATTGTAGTTTAATTATATACAGTGGAACCTTGAAATAATCAAATTCCTTGATAAATTGAAGTTTTTCCATTCCCCTTGAACCTGCCTAACACTCCCATGTTATTATTAAATCAAACCTCAGTATAACAAAATCTTCGATAATTCGAAGTTTTCTTATTCCCCTTGAGGTTCAATATATCGAGGTTCTACTGTATTTACTTTTAATTTGTATTTTTATAAATTTTTAAGATTTTTCTCAATTATTAAAAGTTTTTTATTGTTAAAATTAAAAAAATGCCAATTTTTATATTAATATTTACGATAATAAAGAGTTAAATTGAAAAAAAAATGTTATGTGCATTCTAAATAGAGTAGTGATTAAAATAAATTTGATACTTATCATGAATATTTGATCTTTATAAACAAGGCACAGCTGGTCCGGCAGAGCAATATATGCTAGGCATATATGCAGTCATGTATGTTAAGCAGTTCAGACTTAGGCTCATGGAATCAGCTTCACAGTGGATTGAGTATGCGCTTCAACTGATAATAAAATCTGTAGGCCAGACTGCATCAATCAATCAGACTTCAGCCCTTTTTTTAATTTTTGCAGCTGTTGCAGGTCTCTAATTTGAGGATACAATTTGTGACCATCATCAGAATTAGACTGGATAGAAATATTAGTCCCTAGTTATATGGTTAAAGTAATAAAATTAAACCTTACCAAATTCATTTGGTATTTTAGTAATGAGTAAGAAGAGATCTATATAGTTTCCTTTTAAAGTAAAATAAATGTTATTTGTTAAATAATTTTTTAAAATTTAATTGGTAATAATTCATATATTTGTGTCACTCTTGTGTGTGTGCTTTAGAATTTCTTGGGGAAAAAAAATTGAAAATTTTATATTATCTTCTTTAGATATGAATAGTGCTTACTAATGTTTTTAAAAATGTAGTATTAATATTTTTCATCTTTAGAAAATGTGATTTATTGGACTAGTTCACCTCAGTAATTTTCTGCTACAAATAACTTTACATCTAATAATGAATATGCCCTCAAATTAAAATTTCTGATGTAAAACAATTCTATGTGTACAATTTGAAATTTATGATCTCTTAGCTTGTATTTGTGTAATGAAATGTTCCTTTTTCATATGTTCAGAATGTTTGACAAAACATTTTTAAAATAAAAATAGACTACATTTGATGAATTGCTAAAAATAAGGTACCTCTAGAAGTAATTTTTGTTTTAATTCTTGAAATGGAAATGATTTTGTTATACCATAGATATGTATGTTTACAGATATATGTATGCATATCACATTTGATTTTCATACCTGTTTAGTAAGATGCCAAAATATAATTTTTCAAATGTTGCTTGTTGAAAATGTCCTTAAGCTTGTATATTAAGTTCCCTTAAGCATTTCGTTATCTTTAAGAAGTAGAACAGTATGTGTCATCTGAAGGAACTAAAGGTTCTTATTTTGAGGTTTAAGATAATAACATAACTGTAAGTTTTTTTTTAATTTGAAATTGAGTTTAAATATGTTTATAGTTTAGTTGAGCATTATTTATACAAGTAGAATTAAACAAAAGGCTTTATATTAATAGAACATCAGTTTTGTAAATAGTATATTTTGTCATGTCTCGTTTAGTTAAGAAAGATTTGTTTTGATCTTAGTATTAAAGATTAAAATGTTTTAATTATATCTTTGTAGGAGCTTCATCTAATTATTATCTTTTAAAATATTAAGTTTGAAATCCATCAAATTTAGTGTATTGATTTTATAATGTTTGTAAAGAAAAGAGTCATTAGGTGTGTTAAATAAGTTTTTTATGTGATGATGATGTCAATAAATTAAACTGACTGATAATGGTGATTATAAATTAAAAAAAATTATTAATTCTGAAGTCTGCTTCAAATGTTTTGTGACTTTTGGTGGCATCTAGTGTACTTTACAAAATTTCAAAAATAGCCTGCATCACATTGGTTATAATGTACAAAATACCCTGCTTCTAAAGTTTTAGGAGCTATTCAGTGCCATTTTGGAAAAGAATCCTTCAATCTGAATCTCTTATGTTTTCCAGTTAAAATTTAGAGATTTTCCAAAAAATTTTAAATATTTTGAAAAATATTTATATTGTGTATAAATTATGATTAACAGCTTTCTTTAAAGAACATTAGAATTAGGCACAATTGATTGGATAATAATGAGACGTATATATTAAATTAATTTTTTCTATAGTAATATTCAAGAATTATCAAAATATTTTGTGAGGCCATTAGTAGTTCTAATGCATAAAACAGTTTTGTCAGCATTGATCATAGTAAAATTGCACTGGTATTAATTAAAGTCCCATGTCCCTCTTGTAAATGTATGTAAACTTGCAGTCATAAATCCTTGTCAGTAGAAATGTTGAGAGCTCCTTCCAAGTTCTAGCAAAAGATTGTCAGAGCTTGTATACATTTACAAAGCCTTTGTGTAGGGGGTCTTGGCTAAGGTCAACTAAGAATTGTGAGCCTGAGGAATCTTGCTTTTGATTCCCTCCTCCTTCCTGATCTGCTTTGTAGGATAGTTTTGTTGTTTTTGTTTGATAACAAAAACAACAAAGTTTTAAGCTTTGTAGGATAATTTTATGTGTAAGTGTTTAGTTTTTATTTCCCTAATTTTATCTATTTGTAATATTTGTAGTAAACTGACCTCTTTCTTTAAACAGTCGCACTGCTGAACAGTTGATGAAAGAATCTGGCTGTAGGTTAGATCATCCATCAGCTGCCAAATTTCAGGCCCATGTTATGGATGGTGATTGGTTCAAGGTAAGCTTGTTTATTATTAGCTAACAAGCTTCCTCCATGTTATTCCTCATTTTACAAGTGTTACAGTATTCTTATATTCATTCTCTCTCTCTCTCTCTCTCTGAACTAAATAACCATTGGCTTTTAATTATGAATGTATTAGATTTGTTGCTTTCTTAGTTTATATGGAATTATAATCATCCTAACCTGAGAACAATTGTAGAAGATTTCTCTGTTTTGTATTTATGTTAGTGCTGTATTATAATATAATGGTAAGTATCATTTGATCTGAAAAACAGGGAAAAGAACTCGTAGAACTTTTGAATTGAATTATACAGTATTATTGAATTAAATCTGACTTCTTTTACCTTTAAAAAATCAAAGCTTTTAATGATTTTCAATACAAAATGCAATCAATATTTAAGTAAAGAGTGTCTTAAATAAGTCATATCATAGTATTTATTTTAAAAGGAATAAAATTAGTTTTCATACTTCTTTTCCAAAATATAAAGGAGAATCTTATGTATTTAAAATAAAATGTAAAAATATCCCTTGATAAAATTCTTAAAATTTAGCTGGTCTAAAATTTTATAAAAAGCTGGACAAAACTTTAAAAACCCTAGAAAGTAACTCAACATGCATTATGTTTTTGTTCTAGGTATAAAATCTTGATTCTATTTATTTTTTAAGATTTAATAGTTATGATAAAAATTTCAATAAATTTTCTGATAATGTATATATGAAAAATAGTTGGTTTTTATGAAATAACTGTGTTGTTTTATTTCAAATCCATTTAACAGCATGCTTTTACAGATCTTTTTTATCACATGGGCAAATTGGGACTTTGCCCAGGGCCCCTTGATGCTAGGGGGCTCCAAAACTGTTCTCTTTAACATGCAAAATCTCTTTAATGAAGTTTCTCAACACTAAAATAGATAGGGTGCCAGATAAGAAAAAGTTTTTAATTTTGCTTTCTGCTTTAGGAAAAATGTTAAACTATCAGGTTGTATCAGACCTACAGCAGAAGGTGTTAAAGGCATTTTCAATTTGATGTGAAACATGTTTGTGAATGCTTCATTTTTATCAGCCATACACTGTAATAGCAAATATAGGACTTACCTGTAGGGTGGTTTGGTTTAAATCATTATTTGAATCAAAATTTCAATCAAACGATTTTTTAATCCTTATTTTTACAACTTTTCCTCTCACGTTTGGTGTATGTACCTAGTACTTCTAATAGTATAGTCCATGGATAGTTCTTATTTTTATAAATGTTCATGGCGGGGGGGGGGGGGGGGGGGGGCAGCATGCATAATTGGGCCCTGTGCTTTTATGCAGGTTTATTTAAATTGGAGAATTGGTGGTATGAGAGCCACTGTTGTGAAACTGACAGATCAATTTGCTTTCTTAAGCAATTTTTGACTTAATTTTCAATTATAAATTCTGAGTTGTTGATATTGAGTTAAGAATGTTCCACTTCTTAACTGAGATCAACCATTTTTAATGTCATAATGTAAAGTTACATATTTTCTTAGACAAAAGCTCAATAATTGACCTTTTAACTAAATTTGCAGTTTATATTGTGTATACTTTATACTTATCATTTATTTTTGATATTTTAGAATTTGCTAATGTTATAACTGATTAAACTATGGTGTATTTTATGTTTAGAATTTATATGATTATATAGCTATTTTCTAGAATTACTGTTTAGTAAAATGATTTCTTATATTACTATTTTGTTACATATTTTATAGGCTGAAGTAGACCTTGCCGACTTGAAACCTCTTCTAGAAACTCAACATTCCCTCATAGTAAGAAATTATATTGATTTTCCTATTTCAGCATTAAAAATCAGTGTTTGTTGATTACAGTTTAAACTTTAATTATTCTGATGTTTTAGCATGTGTTTTAATAAAATTGATTGAATTAATGATTGAATATATATATATATATATATATATATATATATATAAATAAATTTAAAAATAAAAATTTTAAAAAACCTTAATGGATGTTCTTAGAAAGGGGTATGAGTTTCCCTGTTCTAAAGAGGAAATGGGAAAAATGGGCCCCATAAGCTAAAGGTTAGTTAGAAAATTTCCATGAATTCAATTAAAACCTTAAGAATATTTTTATTAGTTCTGGTGGTTATATTAATCCTTTATATTAAATTTTATTAATCTCTTTTTATATTAATACCTTTCTGTTCTTGCATGTGAACATGATGAATATACATCTTGAGAAATTCTTGTACATGTACTCTTCATTTGGGGCTTAATTATATAGCCTTTCTATGGTTTTGAAAATTGTATATAGAGAGTGTTATGTTTTAAAAAATGATTTCAAGGCTTTAATTAATCCCCATTATTTATGATTTAAATTTAATATTCTTGCTTTAAATTCTAAAGTATTTGGAGACATGTAGCAAATCGGGCCCCAGTTATAGAATGCTTTCTTTTGAAAATTGCAAATATTTGCATTCATTATAGTAGATAAAATTTATTTTCCAGGAAATGAAATTTTTATTACTTGAGCAAAAGTATCTTGAGTATCTTGAAGATGGACATGTTCTGGAGGCATTACAGTGTTTACGACATGAGTTGACACCATTGCGTTTTAACACAAATAGAGTTCATGAGCTAAGCAGGTATTTTATTTTACTATAATATATTGATCAATTTTTGAGAGTTCTCAAACTTATGGTAAAACCAAAGGAAAAAAAAATTGTTTAAATTTTTGGAAATTATTTGGAGATTTTGCTGTTTGTTTTCTAATCTGAATTTTTTTTTTTTAAATTTTACAGTGATTGTAAAAAATGCTCATAATTGAGTGAAAGTATTGTTTTCCATGAAAATTTATTTCACTGAAATTCTTTTTAGTTACATGATGTGCAGTACAGGAGAAGAGTTAAGACGTATGTCACATTGGGATGGAAAAGGAACTCACTCTCGTCAAAAGCTCATGGAAAAACTTCAAGGTATGAATAAATATTTTGTATGCCTTCCTACAAATGAGATACTGCAGAGAAATCTAACTTAATTAAATGTGTCAGGTTTTAAAGAATATTTCTTATTTATTCACATATTATAGTTCTATGCTTGGTTTTTTTTGTTTTTTTTTCTTTTTTAACTCCTAAAGAATTCAATTTTGTTCCATGGTATCTTATATATATAAAACAGTTCCGTAACTGACTGACTGACAGATAACGTACAGACCAAACCGCTGGACCTAAAGGGCTGGAATTTTGCATGGTGATTCTTCTTATAGTGTAGGGGTGCACTAAGAAAGAATTTTGAAAAATTCTCAGATTTTTTTAAATCAAATTTTTATTCTGTTTTTATAACTTTTTTTAAGTTTGCATTTAAAATAATCTTAGGGTTATGAAATTTATATCATTAGAAAGATCATAAAAATTCCTTTAAAACTAAATCTTTTTCGGATCTTTACCTCTATTTTCTGATTTTTGTTGAAATTTTAAAGATTAATTTTTAGAATTTAATTTATTAAATGTGGATCATGTGGTTTCATTTCTTTTTGTGATACTTTACATTAATTTTGCATCACATGCTTAACAACAAAATAAATTGACAAAAGAAATATTAAAATACGGCAAAAGATAAAATTTAACCACTAGACTAATTGAGATGGAAGTTTTTAAAGAATTTAATTCAAATTAGTATGTTTTATGGATATTAAATGTACAAATTAATTGCATACACTGACTGTTGTATTTAATTTGAATATTTTCTTCTACATTATTTTTTCTATAAAAATATCCATTATGATTTTTTTATAAATATTTTTTTGGTTTGTTTTTTTGGCATTCGTTGCAAACATTTGCTATTGTATTTATCATAAAATTTATTTTTTTTGGGGGGGGGGGGTATTAATTGCATACATTGACCGTTGTATTTAATTTGAATGTACTCTGTAGCAAAGCACGGGTATTCAGCTAGTATATGTATAATAAAACTTGGACATTGAGAACATTATAAAACTGTCTCTAGACATTAGACTATGTAAATGCATTTTATAAAAATATTTATTATGAAGATTTTGGTTTTAAAATTCTCACCTTCAAATGAATGGTTAATAGTTTATCATATTATTAATTTTTATATGCTCACACACAATGAAAATAAAAGCGAGATATGCCTTTTATGATCTGTTACATGTATAAACAAAATATGGCAAGGGTTTTGGCAATAATAATATTCAGTTTATCCTAGGAAAAAATTAGTTTTGTAATTGTCAGAGTAGAAAGATAGAGAAATGGATTGAATGAGAATGATTTTGTTTTTCTTTTAATAAAATGGAGGTAGGTTATTTTGTCTAAATAAACATGAGACCATACCCTTGCTTTCATTTTTATCTACAAAAAATTAATTTCAGTAGATATATTTTCTTTGATTAGCAATAGGTTTTTTAAATAGCATTTTGAGTTTTGAACATATTTTTTCCTATGTTTATAATATTATGTTGAATATTTGTAGATTAAGTATGAATATTTTTTTCAATATAACATTTTACATTTTAGCAATAGTGTTGTTCCTTTATTAAAAGCAATCTTCTAATGTTAGAATTTAAGTTATTATTTTTTTTAGTACTAAGTAAATCACTTAAGCAAATATGGTTGTAGTTAATGCATAAAGAAAATCATGAAATTTATTTACAAAGTGAGATTTAAACATTTGATTATCACAAAAAAATTCTTTTTTAATGTTTTTACATTTCTCTATCATGATAGTAAATGTGTAGTATTTTACTAAATTTTTGTATATTTTAAAAAACTAGCTTTCTTACCACCATCTGTAATGTTGCCTCCAAGAAGGTTACAAACACTTCTTCATCAAGCTGTTGAGTTGCAAAAGGACAGGTGTCCCTATCATAATTCAAAGTCTGAAAATAATCTAGATAATGTATCTCTACTTATTGATCATACTTGTACAAAGTAAGTCAGTGCTTTTACCTTTCTACTTGCCTTTCAAATATTTTGCTTAGTGTTTATATAACATTAATGCTGTTTTATTTGTATACAGTTTTCTTTATTTTATATCAGTTAAACAAAATTATGGGCATGGCTATTGAAAATGGATTTATATGTATGCAAAGAGTTATCTAATGTAAGGTTCATAGGCATTTTATTATACATTTAATTAACATTAGTTACATATTTATGTAATGTTAATTAAATATACATTAAAATGCCTATTCACCTTAACATTACATTACTGAATGAAATTAGAACATTCATTATAAATGTATATTTATTTAACATATATATAATGTTAAATAAAATTTTTTTCTTCTTTTTGCTTGATAGTTTTCCCCTTTAAAGTTGCATTTCAAATAACCAATTCAGATTCTTAAGGTTGTAAGTTTACTTACCTTACAGCATAATTGGATATCATTTACTATAATTTTTCTTTAAATACTGAACTCCCTAATACTATAAACTAAAGGTAAGATCTTCAGAATCCTATGTTTTAATAACTGACATACTCCAATAAATAGTAAATCTATTGTCTCCAAAGTAACATAGCAAGTTGCACTTTAAAGTCAAGAAATTACTTGTGCTGAATTTCGGTAGATTAATATATATTAAAATTATTTATTGCAGCTGTTATACTAAAAAGTTGTTTTTTTTAATTTCAATTTGAATTTTTCTTTCAGAGAGCAGTTTCCGTGTGAAACAGTTCAAGTCCTCAAAGATCATTGTGATGAAGTCTGGTTCTGCCGTTTTTCAAATGATGGCAAGAAACTGGCCACTGGTTCCAAAGATACCACAGTTATCATTTGGGATGTCAATCCTGTAAGTATGCATTTTACATCTGACACATAGAACATGTGCTAATGAAAGACAAAAAAGTTATATTTTCCTGTGAACAATGTTTTGATTTTTTATATTTCATTAACACAATGTGTCCTTCATCACATTGTGTTGAAGGACATTGAAGGATCATCACATTGTTCACACTGAAGGATCATTGTGTTCCTTCATCAATGATTAGAAGATATTGATGAAGGTTGTTGAAGCTGAAAATTATGATTAAGCTCAAGCATGAAATACTTATTAGTATTGCTATTGTATATGTAATATGATTAGCAGTACTGAGCTTGCTGTACTGAACTCCATTCAAAAAATATCTGTCCTGTAAGTTGCATTTCTTTTCTTTAATTTATTTGTATTAACCTAGGACCTTTCTTATTAACATCTCAAAAGTGCAGTATTAGGATTATTTGTGCTTAGAGTTTAATTCAAAGTTAATGGAGTAAGTAGGTTTTAGTTTTCTGCAAGGTTCCCACCTAATTTTTTACGGTACTATCTATTTAAGGTATTAATTTTCTCTTTGTGCTCATTTCTTTTTTACATTATTGCATTATTATTATTGCATTTTTCATGTCTTTTCTGATCAAATATGAATATATCTTTCTCCCCCCCCCCCCCCCCCCCCCCAAAAAAAAAAAAAAAAAAGTTGAAAGTAAAATAATTAGAATTTCAAACTTCCAAATAGTAGTATTTCTTCAGTGGATTATGTTCTAATGTTGAAAATAAAAAGTGAAATTAACAAGAGGAGGTGCTTCATATTGTTTGTAATTTCTAGTTCTGATTATTTACATTTAATTTGAAGTATTTGTTGGGTTTTTTAAAACATATTTTGAGCTTATTGGCAGTGATTTTGTATTTATTGCTGTTATATTAAATATTTGAGGGATCAAATCTCATCTAAAGGTGTTAAAGATTGAAAACCATGAAATGAATAGCAAAAAAATAAATAAATAAAAACATGTTTACAATTGTTAATTTTTCATTCTTTTTCTCTCTTTATCTCTCTATCTAAAAATGAGTACAAACCCCATGTAGCATTCAATATATTGTGCTTCTCCATGAAGATATGTCAGTGAAAGCTCAATTGAAGATATGTCAGTGAAATAAGTCTTTCTCTAAAAATAAATAATCTAATCAGATATGACTGATATCATTCTAACATCAACTTATATTGAAATCTAATTTTATTTTATTGCTGTAGATATTGCTAAGATTTATGCAAGTCATTTATAGAGCTGAAAGGGGTACAAAATAATTCCTTTGAAACTAGAGATTGTCTGAGAAATGAAAATGAGACTGAATTGAAAAGTATATTGCAAATATGGGATCTCTTTGAGTATTTCATAACTTAATTCATTTACCAATCCAAATTATTTTCTGCTCTTTGAATTTGAAATTTTTCCTTAACGATGTTCATAAAATGTATTATTTGCAGCGACTTAAATTGGACAACCTACGTATGAAAATTTTGATTTTCTTATGTTGATTGTATTCCATAAATTGTGGTACTGCATTAATATAATCAAATGTGTATATTTCCAAACTCTCTTATTTTTTGAAGGATACCATGGAATTAAATCATCGAAGAACATTTGAAGGTCATCCAGGAGGAGTTTCCTTCTTAGCTTGGAGTCCTGATGATACATATCTCATTGCATGTGGTCCTGACGATTCATCTGACTTGTGGGTGTGGAACATTGAGGTATGGGCAAAGATTTTTATTATGTGTTGCTTTTACAACTCAAAAATGTTACCATAAAATCTCGACTATAATATGCATGCTTGATTTTGCACGAAATTTTCGGCCAGTGATGTTTTCGAATCTTATAGTCTCAAAAAAGAATTCTTACTCTAATAGGTATGTTTAGTATGTCCATATTATTGTTAGTCTTTTTTAGTACTTATAACAAAAGGTAAGAAATTATGCCAATTTACTGCCTTTGTCTGTATGTCTTTATACATTAGAACTTCCTGGAAGATTGCTTTAACACTGAAACTTAGGTTTGTGCAATTCTGTGGGTTAAGCTGAATCTTCATTTTAATAGAGATTTTCATAATTGTTCATCTTTACTTTCTAAGCACACAAAGTTTTAACATTAATTAAACTTCAAACTTCAGATCTTTTATAAAGTTTATCACTAGCCTCCCAAATTTATGACTAATATCAGATATGCTTTCAAACTTTTCACTAAAATTATAATTTATTAAAAATGATTTTGTATGTATTTTTCCTTTTTAAATTATTTGCAGTAAACACTTAATTTTCTTTCACAGACTGGAGGATTAAGGGTCAAAATGAATCATTCTCCCGAAGACAGTTTGACTACCTGTGCCTGGTACAAAGATGGAAAGAAATTTGTTTGCGGTGGAACAAGGGGACAATTTTATCACTGTGTATGTTAAATAAAAATTGTAGATATATTTTTATGTATTATGTATGTGTGTATGAAAGTGTGTTTTCTAGAAATTGTTCATCTTGGATATTTCATAATATTTCAGTGCCACATATTTCATGAGTATTCTCTGGTAGATTGGTTCAGTACTGATTCATATCCTAGCACCAAGGTTGAAGAATGATTTTTACTGCATTAAAATTGTGCAAATTTTAGTTCTTCAAATAAAAAATGATAAAGTATTTTAAAGTCGTCCTGGTACAGCTTTGAATGGGGCAAGCAGCAGGGGAGATCATACAACTCTGGCCAGGCTCTGCAACGGTCATCTTTGTGCTTTACAGTTTGTGTCGGGCTTTAATGTGATGTATTTTATAAGGAACATTTTATATATATATATATATGTGTGTGTGTGTGTGTGTGTATAGGAGAAACACCAACTACTGCTCAGTTTTCCGGGTGGAACTCATAGCTATTGAGGGAGTAAATACAGATATCTGGATTCTGAGTGATAGCCATAGTTCTATTCAGCACCTAGCTGAATGGTGGAAACATGGTGATAGAACGACAGTAAATATTGTCTGCCATTTGGGCTGCTTGAATGCCCATTATAGGATATTTTTTCCAATGGGTACCGTCACATGTGGGTATTTACGTTAATGAGGTTACGGATGGTCTGGCCAAGGATGACAGCCTTAAGGGTTCTTTTGACGGCGGTTGTCTTTCTTCCTTGGAATTTGCTTCTCCAGTCAAATCAACTCTTCTTGGATAAAGGCCTCTGTTCATGAGTGGTATGATTGCAGCCGTCCTGGTACAGCTTTGAATGGGGCAAGCAGCAGGGGAGATCATACAGCTCTGGCCAGGCTCTGCAGCGGTCATCTTTGTACTTTACAGTTTGTGTCGGGCTTTAAAGTTTACCCCCTTTGCCCAAGGTGCAGTTTGGCTCAGGCCACTCTTGCTCATATCTTGACTTGTATTGGTTGCCAGAGGAGCCAGCTGTACTCCAATCCTGGCATGGTTCGTCATCTTTTGAAAACTCACGAGTTCATGGACCTGATCTGATGTTGCTGTCGATCGGGTGGGATAAGCAACAACAACATATATATATCGAAGTAGCAAATTGCCGGAAAAAATTCGATATATAGAAATTTTGATATATAGAATTGAGCTTAGTTTTATCATAATTCTCCTAAAAAAATATTAAAGCTAATTTTCGTATACGAAACTCCATTTCTAATTTATATGCGAATCCCATTAAATGAAAGTTAATAACTAAAAAATGAATTAATATGAAAGATTTATTGAGTGCTACATACCTTTAAAAAAAAAACCAATAATCCAGACAGTGGTTGCAATGATCACAGTTACATTCTTTTAAAAAAAAAAAACTACGAATATCTTGCTGAACAGCCAGTTTTGCGGAAGGTTCAAAGAAATGTTCGTATTTATTCAGTCCACTAAAAACTTCATCAGGGACATTTTCCGTGAATCGAAGTCCACAACGTATTGTTTCAAATGCCAAAAATTGGGAGTTTTATTCTAAAGTGGAATAAAATCTTCCAATTTGTCTTGAAAAAATTTCGATATATAGAGATTTTTTCGATATATAGAAACAATTTTTCTATGTAATGAACATGGAGATTTGCTAAGAGTTCGATATATAGAAAATTTCGATATGTGGAAGTTCGATATATGGAGGTTTGACTGTATATATATATATATGTAAGATGTTTCATCGTTCAGAGCTTTTATATGAAAATTGTGTTTTGTAGGGGAATATTTTATACTCATGTTAATTTATATGATGTGTTCACAGATAATGTGTTTGATATTTTTATTTATCAGAGAAGGAAAAAGAAACTGCATCTTCTTGCTAGATCCAGTTTTGTATTATGTTCTTTTAATTATGCGTATGAAATATAAATATTATTTGTTAAGCATTTTTTAAAAGCAAAAACTGGAATAATTTAAATTAAAATGTGAATGATATAAGATAAAAAAAGGGTTATGTAGCTTGTAAAAAGTTAACTTTGATTTTTAAATAACATGTCAGTAGACTTATTATTTAATAATTTTGTAGGATTTAGATGGGAATGTATTGGATTCTTGGGAAGGTGTCAGAGTCCAATGTCTGTGGTGTAGAAAAGATGGCAAAACAGTTTTAGCAGCTGACACTCATCACCGCATCAGAGGTTATAATTTTGAAGAATTGACAGATTTTAATATGTAAGCATTTACTTTTTTATATTTCTGCTTTAATTTTCTTAATATATATATGATATATAGAACTCAAATAAGACAGTTAATTTTCTGGACTAGTTTAATCATATCTTTTTAAACATTATCTCTGATTAAGTTATACAATTTAGTGAGCTTAAAAACATTGTATAGCACATTATCTGTATTGTATATGTAGTGTAATATCAGACAAAGAACTAATTCCTAAGGTCTTTGAGCCAAATGAAAGGTCATTAGATATTATATTTAAGATGCATTTGTGTTTTATAGCCCGGACGATAGCTGAATGACTAGGGTGCTGGCTTTCGATACCAGAGTTTGTGGGTTAGAGTCCCACAATTGGCATGGATGTTTGTAGCCATTTGGAATTGGCTTTAAGCAGTAGGTCCCGATCTAATAAGCCCTCTTGTAGCAAAAAAATTACTAGAGCTCTCAACCAAAACTAAACCATTAGCAAATAAACCAAACAAATTTGAAAAATATGCCTATTGAATAGGTTGTCCTGTATAGCTGGTTCTGAAATTGCCAAAGTTTAAATGAAGAAATTCAACAATTGTAGCAAGCATATAGTAATTATTTGGAACTTTTATCTTGATTGATATTAAAATTATATGAAGGAGAAAATAAGCTTCTTAATTTTCTGTATAGTTTTGTACATAACTTAGTTCTTTAAAAGTGGTGATAAAAGCATTTATTTTTAATCATTGTAAATTTAATTTTTTTTAAAATTAACTAAACACTTTACTGAGCTACATATGTCTAATAAAAATACATGTTTTTCTTCATTGTGACAGACAGTCAAATGGAAGCTGTAGTTTCATAATATTTTCACTTTTGAACCTTTACTGCTACATACAAGTTTTACAAGTCTAAATAAAATCACTATGACTCTTGATTTGCTTGGTTTTTATTTCTGAGAGCTTTGCCAATTTCTTTGTTTGGGCAATTTCACCTTTAAAACTTGTTTTTGTTTTTAATTAGAGGATCTACATAACAAATAAAAAATCTGATTATTGTATGCTTTCTTGTAGGCATTTGCTTAACTATTTTTGCTTCTGAATTTTTTATTGCTTTTACAGTACAAAACTGATATTTCTGAAAGTAAAAGGCAGTATATGATATTTTTCATATACTAGTACGTTTTCAATAGTTGTAGAGAATCTTCCTTTTTATTGCTTTGAAAGGTTTCCTGTTGAAAGAATAAATACATGTCTTTTTTATTACCAAATTATGTATGTTTAAGCATTTAATGTGTAAAGGTTACTGTAGTTTTCTTATTTTGAAATATATTTTTTCTATATCAAATGCATTCTGTATATTCAGTTTGGATATTTGTTTATTCTTTGTGTGTAGAACAATAATCATACTGCAAAAGGGGAAAAAAATTGAAAATCTTATATGAATTGCATTAAATGTTGCTTAATTGTATTACATTATTAAATTTTAAATCATAAAATTAATCATTTTATTTTATTGCATTGTATTCTTATATAAGTTTGAAACATGAAACAGCATGTGTTTCCATCTATACATTTTTAACAATAAAATGCAGGCATAAAAATTGAATACAAACAATAACAATGTAGTTGATATTTAGGACTATGAAAAATGTGTAATGCAGAAAATGTTTTTAGTGGAGCAAAATAATGAATTTTTGCAGTACTTAAAAGTACAAAAAAAGCTTTTTTTTAAAAATTATTTCTTAAAAAAACATTGTAAGAGGATCCTCTCTATGTGTGCATTACTTTCAGTTCTATTAAGAATACTGAAACAATACTTCTAATAATGTATCATCCATTTTTGTGAATTATTTCTTATTTTTTACTTTTGTTAACAAACATAGATATATATATAATTAATCAGAATATATGTATAATCATGTCTCTTTTTTAAAAAAAAATCTTTTTAAATATATAGGCAAACACTTATATAATGCAATCATTAGGTTCCTATAAAATTATGTGTTATGCAAATTTGTGTATTTCTAAACTAGTACAAAACATAGTGTTAGGGTCCAAATATTAATATTATACTATTTTTTTAGCATTTCATAGGAATGTATTTATTAAAACAATAATTGATTTAAAAAATTGCATTTTTAATATTTTGCAATGTTTATTTTTTTTTCATCACTGCCAGATGTCATTAAATGAGGAAATTTTCTAACTGGCAAAATATCCTCATCTGCTGAGCTTTCGTTTGCATCATTTTGATTTCTATGCTGTACTTTTTCTAAAAAATCTGTTATTTTCTTTTGTTTGAGATCTTTATAAATTTAGTTGTGTGGGGCTAAGCATTAGTGAAGTTCTCTCTCAAATTTTGCAAGCAGTGGAAGGATTTGCATGTAGGAAATAAAACTCCTGTCTATCTGTTAAGTTTATACCTTCCTGTATGCTTTCTAGGGTAAAGTTTTGAACTTAAGTATTCCTATCTGTGCTATCATCCTCTGAATCAATCCAGTCTGTCTCAGATGTTCTACAGGGATTTTCTCAATTCTCAAACTGTGTTCATGTGAGACTTATGTTGTAGGAGTGTTGTGTTGTATAGGGTCTGCCTGTATCTCATTTAAATATAACTGTAAATGCATTTATGGTAAACTTGTTTGCTGAATAGAAGGTTATTCTGTAATATAATAAAGAATTTGCATGTAAAATGTAAATTGATAATGTAGCATTTTTGTTAAGTTTAAAATGTATTTATACTGTATGGATTTTAATACTGGGATTTAGATTGCAGGAAGGCCATTCTGTTATGTCATTTACCTGTGATGATTCTGGTAGAATGGCCTTGTTGAATGTTGCCACTCAGGTAATTTATTTCTGTATATTATTTATCTGTCTCAAAATGCAAGGTTTTAAAACTACCGTGTATACCATTTTTTAAGCTAAATATCGATGTTATAAGGTTCTCAGAGCTTATGATTATTTAAATGATCTCATCTTATTTAAATGATTTGTTATTAATGTTGTGACTTTCTTGAATATTCATTATATGCTCAAATACTCTTTAATACCCATTAAATGTGAAAAAAAAATTGTTGTTCTTCAGCATAATTGTCTTTACTCTCTGTTTTTAGCTTTATTAGGAGTTTTTAGCTTTATTACAAGAGTTTTTACTTTTAGTAATTTTAGTTTTTGAACCTAAATATTTACTTTTATTCTGATATGAGAGGTCATCCACTCAATGATTGATTAAAAAAAAAAAAATCAGAAAACTGAATTCTAAATTGAAAATGGAAGCTTATACCCTTTGTTTAGGAAATTATATTTTATAATAGAAATAGAAAAATTGTTATTAATTGCAAAAATCTGCTGGAAAATCAAGGAATTTTTCATTCGTAAAGAATAGCAATAGAAAGAAAAGTTTTTCAGAATTGAAATTAACTATTGTTTTATATCATTGTTTGGTTATGCTTAGAACTACTTATATTTTCTTTAGAAAGATAAACACCTTTCTTTCCTTTAACTTGTATGGATGTTAAACATCATTCTGTAGAATTTTGCTTTTATTTGAATTCTGTATACTCTGCATTTAAATTGAAATATCTTTCACAGCTAAAGTTTTAAAGACAATGCTTTAACTTACATTAAATCTTGTGGTAAATAATAGATAGATGTGTGATAGATAGGTAGATAGTGTATCGTATTTTATTTTATATTTTTGAAAGTTGTCGCCAAAAGTTTTTGTCGCCAAGGGAGTTTCCGCAGATATGTTAAGCTTAAAGTGCGAAATGTAAACAAAATATGGAACAGATGTAGTAAACGTAATAAATTGGAAAACAAACTTACTGCTGGCTTTATTAAACTCGTAGGCACACACAGGATCTTAAAAACACAAATACAAAAAATAAAAGCTTAAAAATAATGAGAAATTTGTGAGGTAACCCCCCCTCCCCCCGCTAAAAATAGTCAGTATAATGCAACTAATAATAACTCATTTAAATAAACATAAAATACACCTTGGTTAAATATATATTTCTTCATTAAACATAAATTACAGCACAAATTCAATTGATAAAAATAAGTGTTCACAATAAAATATAAAAAAAGGATCTATTTGTATTATATCGCCTTTATTTCAGACACTAAAATCCCCTGATATTTCTCAATTACACTAAATACTACAGGCATAATTAATAAAAGAACAAAAATAAATTGAAATATACAACCAGACTAATTTGTATCCATGCTGTTTCAAAGCACACAGTTAAATGCCAAATTCAAACTTAGAACGCAAAATTCAAAAACTGTTGGCACAACATAATATTACTACACTAAAGAATGTAAAAAAACAATTCACAGCACCTATAAATGACGCAAAACACAAAACAAAACCGAATCCGGCAACAACAAAATCCTAAAAGCAACAAAAACACAAATTGGCAACACCAAAGTAAAAACCGGTATCCCTAAAAAACCCGCCAAACAACCAACAGATTTGGCTAAAAAATCCCCCTTGGCGTTTGTTGCGTATACTACATTTCTACCCTGCCACATTTTAAATCAACCACAACGTTTTCAAAAACTGAAACGTAGAAACGCAAAACACAACCAACATATAAATCCATCAAACCACATCTAAATTTACATTTAATTTCAAATAAACCGCAAAAAACCTCATTTAGCCTCCCACTTTATATCCCTAACAACCCGAACAGTACGCATATCTCACAAAAATCTACATCTAATAGTATCCAAAATACGTCTTTAATATTTCGCAACATGGTCACCATATTATATCATGTAAACAAGCGCACACGACTAGCCATTCAAACTGGGTTGCCACAAAATCGCATGGTTACCACGCCATACACAAAATCACCAAGCTTGGCAGGGCGGTGCGTCTGAAAAAGCTGTACCTGAGAGGAAAACAAGATGAGTAAAAAAAATTCTGAATTAATTGTAACTTTATCAGATTTATGCAATATGTATAGGGAGCACATAAAATGGTGCAGAAGTAAATAACCCTTCTGTACAAAGTAAACAGCTTATTATTTCACATTCAAACATACAAACCACCAAGCTTTGGATTTAAAAGATAATAGTTATTGGGGAGGGGAAGGTGGGGGAGCTGATTGATATTTATTTCAGTTTAAGATATAAAACTAAATAAGTTCTGAATATGCTTGCTAAATGATATTATTTTAAGACATGTTTTACTCTCATGTAACTCAGGGTGTTCACTTATGGGACATTGAAGACAGAGTTTTAGTTAGAAAATTCCAAGGTGTCACCCAAGGCTATTATACAATCCATTCTTGCTTTGGAGGTGTCAATCAAGTGTTTATAGCCAGTGGTAGTGAAGGTAAGATCATTGTTATTCTTTTCTAGGAGTATTTTTTAAAGTCTCTGTCCTAAAGCTGAATTAACCCTTCAACGGGCGTACCTGTGTACAGAGTGCAATATTTTCGTAATTTTAAATGGTTTGTTTTCACATGTAAGGTTTGAATGTTCTAAGCAGTTTATATTTATAGCTACACCCTTTCTAATGTAAGTCTGATTTTCTGACCCTTGTATTCCTTTCCATTCATTGGTAGTCGTGATTTAACCGTGGTAAACTAATGATTATACTGGATTACAATACGACAAAAGCAGGAATTGATGTACTCGATCAAATGTGCAGCTATTACACGGTATCATGCATATCATGATGATGTACAATCTCATTATTTTTTAGGTTTTTGGACATAATAGGAATCCATTCGCAAGTTGTCCGTAGATCCAATAAACCAGACAGTTTTGAAATAAGACGATTGTAACTGCATTCTTTGGCCTTTAATCATAAATTTATTTCAATATTGTAAACATTTTATATCTTGTCATAAAATGCAGAATTATTATTTTCAATATGAAAAAAAAAATTCATTACAAAAGAAATAATCAAGGTTGAAAGAGACTTGCACTTTGTGCCACGTGTGCCTGATGGTGTTCCAAAAATTGGCGTTGAAGGGTTAATCTGTGATGTTCTATTGGAGTTGAAACTCTTGTATATTCTTTTTTTAAGAAGGTATTGTAACTGTGCATCTCTCTGTACCCCTGAGAGTAATAAAACATTTGAATGTGTTAACAGTGAGTAAAGTTATTTTCAAAAGTATATATTTGATGTCATTAATTTTTTCATTTGGTTAAAAAAATTAATATGATATTCATTCATTCCTTAAATGTAAGATTATGTTGCGTTATTGAACAACCTAAGAAAAAAGTGTTTTAAAATCATGGTCTAAACTTGCATAATTTATAACTAGGAACTATTTCAAAATTAATTCATTTTCGAAATGTAGCTTTTGAGTCATAATTTTTATATTATCTAAAATACCTTCTTGTTAATGATTTATTTTACTGTGTTTTCTGAACATAATGCTTCCATTCTGTTACAGTTATACTCTGTTACATATTCTGCTCTCTTTGAAGTTTGTTTTTCATAATTTAATTTTTTTTTCATTTTATATTGTTTTAGATAATAAAGTGTATATATGGCACATCAAAAGGGAAATGCCAATTGCTGTATTACTAGGCCATACTCGTACTGTCAATTGTGTGTCCTGGAATCCAGCTTACCCAAGCATGCTAGCCAGTGCCTCCGATGATGGGACAGTCAGAATCTGGGGACCTGCAGAGAGGTATCGATCAAGCAGTAAAGGTAGGCTATTATATAATATCATACTTATGTTTTCTTGCAGCCAATAAAAGCTCTAAAATTTGCTTTGTCTATCAAGCTATTGTATTGTTCAATTATAAATGCCATATTGGCATTCATTGTATATTTTGTTTGAAATTAATTTTGATAATTCAGTTGCCATTTACCTAACTGTGTGATTGATTGCCAATATGGCATCCATTGAAGCAGTCAGTAAATGGCTTCCAGTAAATAAGATATATGTGCTTTATTTGTATTTATGGGTTTATCTTAGGAAATAAATTTAATAATTACTACTTTCTTTACTATACTGTTTTCATTTAGTTTTTTTTTTTAATGAGATAATATAGTTTTCAACTCTCGGTTTTATTGCTCCATTCCATCATGGCGATATTGAAAGGTCCTAAAATTATTTTGTATTATTATACTTTATTAATATTTTTCAATTTAAAATTCAAAAGTATGTCATGATATTGCACAGTTCGAAATTTTATCTTGTAACTTCAGATTTTTTTAATTGAAAATATACAGTCTTTAATTCAAATCAGTGCAGTAAAATATTTGTTTAGAGCTTCAAAATTTGCACTTATTTCAATATTTTAAATTATACCTTATTACTCCAGGTGGTCTATTATAAGTTGTCTTTTTTGGAGTTGTATAGTAAATTGTAAACATAGTTCACCGACAATCGAAACTTGAATGGGACGAAAACTGTACTAAACTTTAACATAGGTGACATTGCCACTTACAAGAGGGAAAAACGGCGATCGTCAGCAATGACGTCAACAGCCAGTGTTATATTTTTCTATTTCCTAAATTTTGCCTTAGTTTATGTGTAAGATTTCTTTTATTGCATTTTTGTAAAATGTTTGTGTAAGCATGAATTAATCAAATTTTCCATGTATCATATTCAGTAATGTATATATATGAGTTTTTAAAAAAAATTTCATGTATATATTTCCTTCTCTGTTGTAGGACAATCTCCAAATATATCAAATACAAATGTATAGCCTAACTTTTCCGTAGGAATCTGTATTTAATCCATTTGGCGGCAGAATAACCCCTCAAAGGCCTTGATTGAAGAAACACTGAGTGATGTTATGTGTGTCTTTAGAAAAGATAAAAATATAAAGAAACTGAAACAATAAAACCCAGACTAGCAACACAAGTTGTTCTGTTTGGTCCATCTATAACTTGAGGTGGTTGCTAAGAACTGCCAAGGGAGGCAACCCTGTGTGTTTTGGGTTTAGCATCTCTACAGAGAATTTATTGTGCCTATGTTAATGACAGTGGTTTTGTCATTTGCTGGTTGTGCCCAAAGTTTGGTAGTAAATAAAGGTGCCGCTTGAACATCCCAGTCCCCTACCCAGTTCTTAAGTGCCTCATAAAATCTCCTCTCATTTGTAAATAATTTGTTCCTTAATGGTTAATCTGTGGAATTTGTATGTTTGTGTAAACTCTCCTACACCTGTTTCCTGTTTAAACTAGTTGTGATATATGTAAAATAGATAGCTTATACACATCCCATACACACCTAAATATAAGGAATTTTGTTCTTGTAACTCCTAAATTTTTTTTATTATTATTTATTTTTTTAAAAAATGAATTAACATAACTGTTTGCTTTACTTTGATGTATTTGAATATTATGTTTTTATAAAATTTGGGAGGTGGGAAGGTCTATTTGAGGAAAATTCTCTCTAATTTCAGCTGAGCACAGTTAATACAAATTTAAAATTTTGAAAATTTATAATTAATGCTGTGATGCTGTATAGTTTACACTTTTCCAAGTTTGTATATTTTAGGATAAAAAGTAAAATTTTGGTAATCACTCATACATTAAAGATGTTAAGCTTTTTTAATTTATATATTAAGTTTGGGGGTATTTCTAAAATGTATGTTTCAATAAAAATAGAAAAACTGTTGTGATTCAAATTTGACCAAGGATTAGATGAGACTTAAAGATTTAAAGAACTTGAAGGATTTATAGCTTATGAAAACCTGAAATATTTAAAGAAAGGAACTTGTGATATTTTTGTTCCCCCCCCCCCCTTTTTTTAAAGCAATTTTCTCCTATTTTAATTTTATTATATCCTGAACACATCTTTTGAATAAAATACAAAATTTTGGTAGTATTTGTTCTGTGGTGAAAAAAGTTTTCTTAATCTATGCAGTTTTAAATTTACCATTTTAATTGTGATTACAAATAAAGAAAATAAAATTTATCTATGTCCCTAATTTTGATCAAATTCACTTTTATAATTTTACTAAAGTTAGGAAAAAAATTTGTTGCTCCAAATTCGTTAAATATTTTAATTAAAAAAATTTTTTTAGGAAGAATCTCTACATTGATATACAATGCATAATGTGATCTAGTTGCATAAAATCCTGCAATTTTGAGTTTTTCATGATAATAAAACAAAATTAATGTAATTTAAATCTTGTTTGTCACTAATTTGAGCACCGGCTATCTGTTACCAACTTTGAGCATTGCCTTCAGCCCTGGTAACTCCTTAAGTAGATATGATCATCAATCGAGTTACTCTTGTGACTGATGCAAATTGAAATATTTGAAAATAAAATGGTTGTTAAAAAAGCTGTATTATCAGTGATTGTGTAATCAAAGATTTAAAAATATTTTCTCATTAATATGTTTGTCTTCTATGAAAAGTACTTGGATTTTATGTATTGAAAAATCTTTTATATATAGTCACATTATATGTTTGCAATGTTAGAATTCTCTATAATTAACTTTTATTATTATTATTATTTATTTAATTTTTTAAGGAGAAAAACATAAGGATATTAATTATTTTGAAAGTGTTTATTTCACTTGCATAAATGTCATTAAAACTTAAAATGAATGAACCTTTATTGAATCAACTCTTTTATACCGTTAAAAGTGCTGTCTTGTGACATATTTTTTTAAAAACAGTACATAGCAGTATATATGCTGTGTCAGTAATCAATCCTTTTGTTCTTTTTTTTTAGTAATTATATGTGTAATAAACATGCAAAAATAAGTTTATTTATAGTGGTTTGAATACATTTAATTAAATGGATGTAAAATAGAAGTATTTCGCTCTCTGTACCCAAAATTTCAAAGTTATCATGAAAGAACAGCATTTAAAAAGGAACATATTTCTGGACAAAATTTAGGGATTCAAGGGAGGTGAAAAGAACTTATCACTATGATGGTCAATTTTAAAAAAAATTCTCATTCTTATTAAAGTAGAAATTTATTAACATTTTTCAATCTACCAGTGTTGCTTGTCCCCCCCCCCCCCCTCCTGCCTTGAGTATTCTACGTCAGTATCAGTTTTATAAATTGTGAGGACCTCAAGTACATTCATTTCAAAATCATCCATGTTTGTACGAGTTTTTTTTTTGCATGTGCAATCTATATTAATATTTAACTTGCAAATAATGTTTCGATATATTTTTAAAATGGGGAATTTCTGAATATTTACCATGCATATTCTAACAGAATTACCAGTATCAAAAGCTGTAAATATTCATCCTATTTACTAATATATTGAAAACTGATTTTTTAATGTAAAAAATTATATCAAAATTTGTTCTGTTTCCTTACTTTGTAATCCTCTATGCAGTGATTCTTAACCTTTTTTTTTTTGTCTAAGGCCCCTTGGATTGCTTTCAGTCTAATAAAATAACATTCTACATCTTTTTTTTCTTTTCTTTTCTTTTTTTCTTTTTTTCTTTTTTTCTTTCTTTTTTCCTTTTTTTTTTCCTTACCATATCATTCATGACTCCCCGAGGGGGCATACTCCCCAGGTTGAGAACCACTGCTCTGCATCCCTTTCTGTTTTCAATACTATTTTGTTTATCATTTAAGAATGATTAAAGGTTTGCTAAATTTACTTTTTTTATCTTTGATTTGTTTACTTCATTTTTTTTTTCCAAGTGGACGAAGTTGAACAGTTTTAGCTAAAAAATATATACATTGCTGCACAGTTAATGGTTAATTTCAAATAATAAAGATAATTTTCATGAGATAACTCTTTTTTTTTTTTTTTAAGAAAAAAAACCAAATCTTTTTGTAAGCATTTGGCAATGTTGTATCTTTGTACCACCTAAATAAACTTATCTTTGTATGTTTTTCATCTTGTCATACTTTTACAAAACTTGAAGTTTCTGATGATAAAAAAAAAAGCAACTTTGCATGAGAACAAAAGTCTAAACCATATGGTGCCATTAAGTGCCAGTGAATTGCAAAATTTTTCTCCACTGGCTTTTTTATTACTTGTATATTTGAAACTATGCAATAAAGCTTTGAGCAGCTGAAAAAGAATCAAATCTTGTGCTTATCAGAATATTTAACTTACTAGAATTTTTAATTATTCAAATACCTTTTTTCTTATTATCTTGTGTTCATTAATGAATAAGAGTCTAACTCAATAGAATGATTAAATACATAGACTAAATTTTAATTTTATTTTAAAATAAACAAATGCTGAAAAAGCATGATTTGTAATTGATTAATTGTCTGATGCTAAGTTTGTAGACTGAATCTTTAAAAGTATTTTTATACTAGCTGCATTGAGGCCCCTACCCTAATATTCTACAATTACAGGATTTGATCCTTTTGTCAACTTTAATTATGGATTAAAATATTTCTTATAAAATTTTTTATAGTGTATTCATAAGATGAATAAAATGTTATGTTTTATTTTAGAAAAGTTAAAGGGAAATTTATATTGTAATTTTTATTATTAAAATTCAGAACAGTTCTTTGAGTATTTTCCATTTATTATGTTGAAATTTGTTTACTATATAAAACAGTTGATTTAAGCATTTATCACAGCATGTTACATAATAAATTAGCCTCTTTTTCAGTTTAAAGTAGCGATAATTTTCATATATGCTGGCAGTTTCAATATTGTATCACGTTAGAAAAATCTGGAAATTATAAATTTCTGATCAAAATTATTTTCATACTTTTTATCTCTTAAGAGGAAAACTGTTGAATAGGGTTTAATTTTTTATTCTGTTTGGAAAGAAATTATCTTCTTCAGAATCGAGCCATCCACAAATGTGTTACCAGCTTAAGAATTTCTTTTTGACTTGTAAATTTAATTTTCTAGTAAATGTGTGGATACTTCTCTTAAAAATGTTTCAAATGTCAGTTCTGATGTGAAAAAATTACAAATGCTTTATAAATGTATGGGTAAGTCCAAGAACATTGGTTTGTTTAAAATGCACAACAGTTCAGTGAAGTATCTTTGGAATTATTTTATATTTAAATTAGGTTGTAAGTCATATCACTGTGTAATATAAAATTCATATTTCATTTTTTAGATAACATTTATGTATTTTACTAATACTTGATATTAAAAATTTTTAAATATGGAATAGCTATTCTTTACTTTAAAAAAATACAGGAGCAATCTACTCCTTTACCAATGTACTATTTATTAGAATACAATATTAAAATATTGTAGTGGCTTTAAAAAAAAAAAAAAAAAAAATGGTGAATTATCTCACTTTATCTTAGAGTTTAAAATGTTAGACTTTGTTACAATTATTTTAGCCTACTATTAATATATGATTTTTTTGTGACTCTCCTACCTGTTATTTAAATTTTTTTTATGTCAGGATTCATAACGCATTTTGGCAATGCAGTTTTTCATTCTTCATAGGAAACTCATAAATTGTATACCACAGGTAAAAATAATTTTCTCAGGTTCCCCATGCTATTCAAAAGTGACACATTCATGTTGAGCCTTTTGAAAAACTGAAAATGGAATTTTTGCATGAAATATTTTTTAGCATTCCTCTCCACAGCAAAAAAAACATTAATTAATAAATAAAAAATAACACAAAACTTAACATAATAAAAGCAAGAATAAGATAAGCATTTATTTCTTTTAGTAGAAACTCACACAGGATATATTTAAAATTATTAATTTCATTTACCATAAACAGGATCACAACAAACACAGAAGGTTAAAGTTGTGAAGATGGTGTGCTAATGGTTATCAGAAATTAGGTTTGTGGGAGGTATAGAAGTTTGGTATGTAGGAGACAGTTGTATGTTAACAGCTCATTGTTATCAGAATCCATCAAGTCCAGTAAGTCTAAGGTCTGTTCCTTTGTCACTGTAGAACAAATCCTGAACATTATTTTTTTTGTTTCTTTTTGTGTGTTGTTGTTAAATTAAAAATCTTGGGATTTTTCCAGCCAGTAAAAACAGGTACAAATGTTGGGTCATTTTAAACTAAAAGCTGCATGAAGCAAACTTTTGGAGAACTAAGGATACATGTTTTTTTTTTTTTTTTTTTTTAAATTCATGTTTGCATGCATACTTGACTATTTCATTTTTAATGGAATCTTAATTATGCTTCCAATTTTAACCCTCTTAATATTTTTGTAAGAAATTGTTTGCTTTAATAATTATATGAGTACATTAATATAAGTTTTAGATAGACATATTATACATATCCGAGTACGCATAATCAGATTACGTTATACACACACAATGTTAATGTAAAGTTTTTTCTATGTACCCTGTACTTGTGTTCATATATTTCTTTCTTAATGTGCATATGGACATACATATTTTTTGGTTTTGGAAAAGGTTTTTCCTTTGGAATAATTTTTAAAACATTTAAAGTAGCTGAACAACTCTTACCTCCCCTTTCATCTCTAAAGCCCTCCCTTTAAATGTGCTTAGGTTAAATGACTCTGTTTTGATGATGATCTATAAATTATGTTTAATTACAATTCGTCAGAAATTAACTTTTTTTAATAGTTCATTGAAAACTGGTATAGATTATTTATTTCTATCAAATTTATGCTATCTGAACTTTTTTTTTAATTTAATTTTTTCGATGGAATTTTGTTATTTATGCTCAATATTGCTTTTATTTTTTTCCTCCTAACACTTGCTTAAGATAAGTTATGGAGCAAGTTTTGATAAACCATTAGGTTTAATATTTATAGCAATCATACACAGTAAGGGGGAGTCATTTGCGGGGTTTCATACATACATATTGATGAAACCTATCGTTTAGTAATTTCATACTTGGTTGTTTTCAAATCATGCTGCTAAACTTTCTGCTTTTCATCATTTTTCCTGTATTCATATAAGATGTATCCCCTAGTGTGAATCTTCACATTTTCTTACCTTCCATGTACAGGGTATCTTAGAAACCTCATGTTTGAATTTTCTTATTAAGCATTTTTTGACTGGCCTTGAATTAAATTAAGATACTAAATCAAGCCTAATATTCTTTGTTTCTTCAGAATGAAAGTTACTTTAAAAGCTAGGAGAATATGATGCTAGTGGTATGTTATGTTGTTTTCTATTAAAAGTAACTAAATACTAAATAGTATCTCTCCCACTGGGATAATTTAAATATTAGGGTACTAATGTTTGTCTAGCTGAAAAAGCCTGAAAATTTTTGACATGTGTTAAATTCATAAAAATATCTATCAAAATTGAAAAAACTAATTCTGGGAATTATCTGATTTATTTATTACTCATAGTATGTTTATTTGATGTTTTGCATAAATATTCTTATGAGTGTATGTATGCATACATGTGTAATTCTTCAGTCTGGATTTATCACATAAAAATGAGACTTAAAAATAGTTATACTGGGATCAAACAATGAAATTTTAAATTGAAATGTTGAGCAATTATATTAAGGAACTTTGATACAGTTTTACTGTATACATAATTCTGAATATCTTTACTGAAATTTCAAATTAAACATTTATCTCTGCATATGAAATTTGGATTGAGAAAAAAAATAGTAAACAGTTTTAATGTATACGTAATTTTGATTATCTGGACTAAAATTTCAAATTTATTTTATTTCATATAATATGTGAAATTGGGATTGAGAAAATGAAATTTAATCTTGTATAGTTAATTTAATACAGACATGTTTGAAAAAATTGATGTGTATTATGTATTAGTTACTGAAATCAGCAAGTATTTCTAAACTATTTTCTAGTTGTTAAACTGTGTTAGTCTGCTACTAACATAATAACACTGTAAATAAAGTGATTTTGTTTGCTCTTAACTTCATAAAAGTTTATGCAACTCCACATAGATATTCTTTTCATTAAACTTTTTTTATTTATTAACTGATCTTGAAGCTATATGAATATTTCATGAGAATCAATATATATATATTGCTAATGTTTTGGTTTTTTTACCATATAAAACACATCATACATGTTAGATATATCATTTACAATAGTCATCAAAGAAGAGCCAGTTACATTATTGTAAATTAACTTCATAGCAGTGTAAAGCTCATTAATATATATATCAAGATGAAATCTATAGGGACTTTTTGGATTATTTTTATATTTAATGAAAATTAAGATGCTTCTAAAAAACTCTTAATATCTTTTGCATGTATAATAGTTTTTTTTTTTTTTTTTTTTTTTTAATGTTCAATTTCATGCACAATATACTGAGTGATGTTTAATATGCTATAGTTACTGCATGTGAGAAAATATATAGTGTTTAATTTTCCTTAAAATGCCTAGTAATGTGTGTAAAAGAAAATGTCTAATTCAACATTCAGACTAGTTGAGTTACTTTTGAACTTTGACATTCAGTGGTTGAAAGAATGATTATGCCAAGACAAACTGCATTTAGTTTACAATTAACTTATATATCATATACAACCTGTTGCATAATGATAACTATTAATCAGTTACTACTATTTAATTTTTCTCTACAGAAGTATAAAGTTTTGGATTTGAAAGGTATGCATAAGATGTAGAAGAAAACAGCTTTGTGGGCTCAGGTTGCTGTTAAACTTTTAATTTTTTTTAAATAAAATTTAAGAATTATATTAAGTTACTTGTATTAATTATTTAAACTCTAGACAAGTTTACTGAATTTCTTGGTGCTGCTTGTTTATAAATTTGAGGCTCAACATATTTAATGTATACAAGAATTTTATTTGATTAATACTTTCTGTAATATGTGACACCAATTAATACACATGTAATCCACAATTTTGAAAGGATGCTTTCATGGGATATTTATATTCAATTCTAACTAAATTATCTGATTATTTTGTGAAACTAAATGCTTAAATTTTGAATTCACCTTCCTGGCTAAGTATGGGAACCTTTAAGCCAAAGTTTTATGTTTTTTTAGGTTCTGAATTTATTACTGTTCAGTTAATATCTTTAAATATCATTTTATGCAGTTGACCAAATATTATCTTCACTGAAGGTTCTTGAATACTTAATATTAATACTCATAATTTATCGGATATCAAAATCTGATAATATGAATGAGGAGTTAGTGGTTAAAATACACAAGAATGTTTGCTTTTTAATTCCAGATTTATAAAAAGTTCAAATGAAAAAAATATTCTATGGTAATTTGCTCAATTATGTGTTATCCAAAGCTTGTCAGTCAGAAAACTATAATTTCCTTTGTTTTGTTGTTTTGTAAGTGAAGTATTAAATTTTACATCTAGTCCATGAAATTGCATGCGTTACCAGAATAGTTGAGTCAGATTTATTTAAATGTGTTTCGATTGTTTTCTTTTTAAAGTGCACAAATAGCCTTTGCTTCTGTTAGCCTAATGGATTCTGTTTACTGATTTGGAGTTTAAAATGTGGGGTAAATTTCACTGTAATCTACTCTTGTGTTGTTGCCTTTTGTTTGGGCATTCTGTGAACATCTCAGATGCATCATAATTTATCCAGCAAATTTCTTGTTAGATATGTTTATAGCATTATGATAAAAATATTTTATTAACTTATATGTAATTTAATATAAAACTTCGCTCATGTTTTTTTGTTAATAAGGAATTTATCATACCACAAACATTTATGTGTTAATTTTGTCATATTTTAGTTACTGATTTTGCTCAAGCTTTGCAGGTATTTTTGGCATTAGAGTTTTAACCTATTGCACATAACATATCTGGAGAATGGTTGTCTAATTATTTTTATTCTGAAAGTGTATTTCACTGTCTCTTAAATTTATCTTAATAAACATTATTTTCATTATTTAGTATTCATTATAAGTATTTTGTATCCATTTGTATTTGTAAAAATTATTTTACAATTAACTATGAGGCTTTTTATTAATCTTTTTCTACACAATCAAATTGTCTATTTAGATTTTTTATATTTGCTGTGTGTTTGAGGTATATTGGTGTATATATATGGTATATAAAAATATTGAAGATGTATCAGAGCATCTTCTTTTTTTTTCTTTAATATATTTTATCATTAATGATATACTTTGGGGTTATATATTGACTGTTTTGGTTGGAGTTTATTTTCATGCATGTCATATTAGATTTCTGGAGCTGCTTTTATTTCTGTTTGCATCTGTTTTGAATATTGATGTTTTGTCGTAACTGTGTATGATGCTCTTTATTCCTGTTCTATGTTATACGCTGCTTCAATTAGGTTTTCTCAGACTTTCTTATAGCAATATTCCTATTCCCTCGTGTTTGATTTTATTTTTAATGATGTGTTCAGTTTTTAATTGTATTATAGTTTATAATTATTGAGCAAAAAGTTTAACTGGACTGTATTCACAAGTGGTACTACTGATGCATTTTAAATCCTTGAAAATTTAACACATGCTGTGTGTTTACTCATTTTGCATAAATAGGTAGCAAAATGGATATTTTACAGTAAATGAACAGAGGCTGATTATATAAATGATGAAAATATATTCATGCTATACTATAAATAAATTTATAAAAGCAATTTACTTCACCCACCCACCTTCTTTCTATGTGTTTGCGTATACATATACATACATACCACATATGATTCACCAACTTTGTAATCTTCTGGTTCCTTTTTCTTTTTTAGTTCCTTTCACATTTAGCTTTTTAAATAATTTTTTTCAGATATGTAGCTAACACTTTCACATAACTTGTGGGCTATACTGACACTCGTGGTAATAATTATATTATACAGTCAATTCTGGTTAATTGGACCAGCTACTTATTCGGACCGAATCCTGTCTTGTAACATAGGGCAAGTTCGTTTAATCGGACCAGCCAGTTATTAGGACTAAAATGATCACGTCCTGGTGTGGTCCGATTAACCAGAATCTGCTGTATTATATTTTTTTTACTTGATATTGTGCAAAATATATTTACTTTGTCAACATGCTATTTACTATTGTTTGGATCAGAATATATTAGCCCTATCAGGTGCAAAGATGCAGTTCATAATTTAAATTTGTTCAAGCTAATTTCTGTAGCCTATAATGAAAAGGATTTGTTCCTGTTTCACAACTACTGTGATAAGTTATAAAAACAAAATTTCTACTGCATTTATCTTGATTTTTCCATATCTGAGTTGTTGATTAACTTTGATCAGGAGCAAATCGAATAAAAGTCAAAGAAAATTTTGTGTAATTCAACATTTCTATTAAATTTAGATTCATGTCGTATAATTACGATCATATAATTAAAATTCGATTTATAATTTGCATTGTATTTATTAATTTAATCGTTTTCACTGAAGATTGCACATTTTTTGCATACATACAATAGCTTAAAATGTTAGACTTTTGTAACGATTACTTAATTTCAAATTCTGTCTAAAGAATGTAACCTCATCATAGCATGGTATGTTTTCTATGGTTATGATTAAATTGATCGATGTCTAAATGTATTGAAAATAAATATGTTCTTTATGTATTATAGGTTTGTGGCATTGCTACAATATGTATTAAATTTTTATTTGGATTACCTGTTAGTGAACATGATCTCTGGTTACAATTAAATTTTCAGTGATATCTCTAATTTTTATGGGTATTTAATCTATTTTAAATATTCTTAAGAAAGATGCTTATACCGAGGAGAGAGAAATAGAGGGAATATGTGCAGAAAAATTTTTTTTTTGTAGACATTTATGCAAATAGTATGTAAGGTATTTTTTGAAAGGCTGAGAATCCCTTATCTAGCCTTTATGATACAGAAGACATTTTCATTTTCAGATCATTCAAAAGAAAATGTAAAGGATAATGTTACAACTCAAAGGAAGGAGAGTATCACATTTAAATCTTATATATTTAATCATATAATGTACCTTGGAAAGAAACAAAATTTTTATCCCTCTTACAAAAGGAAACATTAAATAATACAAAATATTTTCTTATTTTTGTATTGACCAACTGCTTTTATATCTAGAGAGCAATTCAGAATTTTCACTAGACTCTTTCGAGTTTATTGCTTGAGAATTTAAACATGTACAGAAATTATAGTTCTGCATTATATCTCTATAACTCACATACTTGGAGTTGACATGTAAATTTTTTTAAAAGCTTTAAAGTGTGTATAATCTTGGTGTGTAAAAAAAGGGAACTAGAATGTCCTAAATGAGATTTAGGTGGTTAAATCTCTTCAGTGCTTCATATAAACCTGTCCATTTTTAAAGTAAATGCACAAATAAAATAATTCTGTATTACATATATTTAGTATTTTTTTTTTAAATTTTCATTTTTTAATCCAGTCAATCAAATTTCAGGCTGTAGGTATGTGCATTAATTAAAAGGAAATGATAGAACTGTAGAAGATTTTGAAATGTTTGTAGCCCTCTGTGTGTGTATATGTGGCAAATGTACTGTGCCATTTTCTTTATTCTTACTGAATGGTTTTTATCATTGTTTTCACAAAAGTAGAATTTTGTTGATACATAAGTATTTTATATTTATTGCAGCATGTTGAGTTGAATTAAGATTTATTTCTTTGTTGATCGTATGTGCATGTATGTGTGCAAAAATGAAAATATTTCCTTTAGAGTTTTTTTTTTTTCTCTAACCCATTTCAATACCTCATATTATGGACTCAGTTTTATATATACCTCTTCAAGTACAATACCTAAAGTTTTGTTCATACTTTTTAGTTTCAATACATACTACTTTTGAAGCAATAAAGATATTTTAAATTATTTTATGTTTTTGCAAAGCCTTTAAAATTGTGGTTGGATTTTTTTAAAATCAATTTTGGTGCAAAGTATATCCAGCTTGGTGACTTAGTTAAATGTATTGTTATCGAAATTTGTGCATGAGTATATATTTTGCTTTTTCTATTTGTGGTGCATTTGTTTTTAAAACAATTCTAAGATGTTTTTTTTTTTCTTTTTTTAAATTTTATAAATACCTTGAATTGCTTCAGTTTTCATAACAAGGTTTTAATCTAAATTTTCTTCAACAATTGCATGTATTAAAATAAATCAGTCAGAATTATAAATTTTTTTTTCAACTTAAAAATATTTGTAATTTTTATGTTTTGTATACTTTCTTTTTGAAATTTTGTCTAAACCAGTGGTTCCCAACCGGTGGTCTGTGGACCTCAGGTGGTCTGCAAGAGTCTCGGGAGTGGTCCGTCACTACATATTAAAAAAGTTGCCAAGTAAATGGGGATTTTGAAAGCAATGTTCTTTGAACTAGATGGGCGGAATATATCTTATGAATATCAGGTGTTGAATTAAAATTTCTTAAAAGTTTAATATAATTATTTCTTAATTAGAATATGATACGTTCAAATTTGAGTATATTAATCGTGTATCCCTTCTGCCTGAGGGATGTTCTATACCCCCCTACCCTCAAGTCAGGAGGGGGGGGGTCCGCACATGGTTCAATTTCTGGCTTAGTGGTCCACGGACTTCTATGGGTTGGGAACCACTGGTTTAAACTGATATCTAAAAAAATTATCTTTTGTAAAGAAATTTGTTTTGTGATTGTGTATGGTTATTTTTACAGTAAATATGTGAAGTTACTTTTTTTTAATTTGTGAGAGGTAACTATAGCTATGATAAGATACTGTTTGCCTTAATTGTATTTCAAATACATTTTTTGTTTCTGATATACAAACAATGTTTATCATATTTAATTGCTTCTTTACTGTAATCCTCTTTTCTGATTCTATTAATGGAAAAAAAGGTTAAAATAGAATGTGATGAAAGAAGTCAAAAGTTTGACATGCTTGCTTTGAAAAAAAAAATTTAATTAAGTAATTATCGTACTTCTTGTGTATCTGTAAATTTCATCAGTTTCTTTTACTGATTAATATATAGATTAATTTATTGTTTTGCAGTGTAGGAAACATTTGTTGAATCCTGTATAAACTGTTATAATAAAGCCCACAGGAATTTTTTAACTAAAAAAAATTCAGTCCATAGGAAAAATGTCTGCTTCTTTGTGGCATTTGTAACAAGAAATAGAATTTATTTATCACTGAAGAAGTAGTTGCAAAATATACATGAAAAGACAGAAATATATGAATTATTTTATTCGTTCGCCCATAAATAGGTTTTTTTAAGTACTTTGGTGTAAAAATAAAAATTGTGTATACATGCCATATGAGAGATCCGTAGAATGATGCATTCACCAGTAATTATTTAAATCCTCATAGATGTTTTGAAAATCTTATATCACATTTAACATGGATTTTGGTTATACTAATGCAAGCAGAATTTTAGTCTGTATTTTAATTTAATTTATACTGAATTTATAGCTAAAATCTACATTATCTTTAAAAAAAAACTATTGATTTACAGTCCCAACCTTAAAATTTGAAACATCCTTTTTTTCCCCTCTTTTTAATTTTGTGTAATACTTAACACTATTGATAACAAGCTCACTTCTAATATTTTTTTAACTAATTTAAAAAAGGAGGAAAAAATTAGCTGGGGAAATTGAAAAGATTATTTAAGACTTCACACAGTAACTAGCAGTAGGCCATTCATGTGATATTTGTGTGAGTTAAAATTTAAATAAATTCCCCATATTTATAGTTTTATAACCAGATATAGCATTTTTAATTGATTAGACTAGGTTTTTTTTATATTTTAATTTCTAATTTACAGGATCAAAAAGCATTAAGTAACTTTGTTTATCTAAGTAAAAATGGTGTAGCATCTATGAAATCCATTGAATCCTAAATAAGTCTGTTTGTTAAAAGATTTAGAAGGCAGATTTACAAATTTCCATGATTCCTTTTATTATTCCTTTATGTTGCTACTATAGAGTGTGGGCTTAGAAAGTTAGACTGCCTAATAGGTGAAATTTACATATCAAATGTTTACTTAAGAAGATAAATTCGTTTTAGATCTTTAAACCAGTTCTTTAGAAATTCCCCCATTATGATAGAATTTTTTAATTCTTGTTGATTTGGAATAACTTTTTTTACATCATTAATCATAAGAAATTTCATTCTTTATAAGTGAAAAGAGTATGTTTTGAAGTACTACAACAATAGAATTTTCATGTGCAAACTCGACACCCATGTAAGAGAAATAGGGCATAAAACTTGTACTAGTTCATGCAGGTTGTTAAATTTCACTTTCAAAGTCTATAATTCTGTCTCATGATTTGTTTAATATCAAAAGATAGGTGAGAAATTTTATTTGATATCATGATCAGTGTTTTTATAATATGATTAGAATTTTTTAGATATGGCTAACAATTTAGACTTTATCACAATTATAGCATTGAGGAATTTTAGCTACATTTCATAATTAAATATATTTTTGTTAGAACTTGATTTGCAATATATGCTTTAAATTATCTATATAATAATAAAAAAAGATTATATATTATTTTAATGAGGGATACATTATTTTTAAGTATAATATGACCAGTATGAATATTTTTCTTCTATTATTTGAACTTGCATGCCTCTGACAATACTAAAGGTAATGATGAGGTCTTCATTAAGTTTTGTATCTGGTTCCACTCTCCTAAATTATGCCTAAGAATTTTTTATATTCTGAATATTTATAGCATTATTGCTATGTTAAAGAGAACCTTTTCTAACACACTAATGTTTAATTTTACTTCTGTAGTTAAATCGTATATGTTTTGCCACTAATGTGTTCAAAACTCTCAATACAGGTCTTTCAAAATAGCCTTTGTGCATATATCCACTAATGTACATCAATGTGTCTTCATTTTAAAAAAAAAATTATTTATTAAATCCTTAAAGATTTTATCCATAGCTTTTGGTTGGGGTTTTTTTAGCCCTAAAAATTTTAAAAGCCCCTCAATGTGTAGTTAATTTTTAATTTTAAAATTCTTATCTGTTTAAGGGTATGTTAAGATAATTTGGAATAGCTCCACATCCATTAAATTTCACAGTTTGTTTAGTGGTGAATTAACTTCAAAACTAATATATTTCTTAAAAACATTGACATTTCCCAAATGTAAAATAATTTTCTAATAAATGTCATTACCCTTTTTTAAAAATGGATATATTATATCTAGGGTATGGGAATATTTTTAAAATAATGGTTGAGGAAAAAATAGTAACAATAAGTAATTGAATTTCACAAAAGGAAATACCCTCAATATTCAGTGTGCCTCATGCAGCCAAAAGTGTCCTTAAATTTGTTTGCAAAATATGCAGTCACAAATGCTCTGCATACTGTTATCTACTGATATTCTAGAACCAATCATTTTTATACTAGCATACTACCATAATAGAGGTTCAGATCATGCAAATCCTAATTTTGGCTGCATATATTCCAATTTAATATGGATTCTAAAACGTTAAGAAAAAAAAAATTATTTAACAACTGTCTCTTTTATGTAAAATAACTTATTTACTAAGTTTAAATGAACAAACATACCCTCTGCATAATGATAAATACACATATTAAAAGTTATGTAAAACCATTTATCGAATGCACAACATGCAATTTGTAGAGCTATTTTTCCGAAAAATGATCCTGTGGGCTGACAAATTGTACATTTTTTCTTGTTGGATTAATACTGCAGGACAATTAATTTAACTCAATAGCATGTATGTATAAAAATGAAAGAAAATTATTTTGATATATATATGTATGTATATGTATTTTTAATTTTTGCTGTAGAAACACTTAAGTACTAATTTGAAATGAATATACAATTTGTCAGTTATTATATTTAAAGTGTTATTTTATATGAAAGTTAATTTTAATCTTTTACTGTCAATGAACGTTCAACTTATTTTCTCTCTAGTTTTTCTGTTAATTTTATATATATTCTTTGATATAAGAGCTTAAATATATAAGTAAATTGATTTTCTACTATATGTATTCCATAAGGAATATGATTAGTTGTCAAACTCTTAACAACTGCATTTAGTTAGACTTATCTATTACAAATGCATATTCAAAATAATAAATATGCAATAAGTTTGACTGTGTTATTTATGAAATGAATAGTATGCAATTTATCTGTAACTTGTGTTTTGGGGTTTTTGTTTTTAAAATAAATTTTGTATATATAAAACATGGTTTTTGTTTGTATAAATTTAATATTTTAAGGCAGCATGTTATCAAGCCTAATTGAAGAAGGAAAATGTGAGAAATTGGTAAGTTAGTTCTTGATTAGCTTTGGAACACAACACATCCGTTACAGAAGTTGTTAAAATAGTTAATTAAATCCTTTCAAGTGTTTGATACATAATTAACTGTTATAAATAGCAGTCTACAATCAAAAGAAGAAAATAATTGAATAATCCTGAGGTTTTTATTTATTTTTAAAAAATACAGAGACACTTGTCCTGAAACATTCATACAATATACCACAGAAATTGTTGACTAATTCTTAGCTGGGAGCACCATACAGATGCTTCAATATTACTCCCTGGTACCACCTCAATTTTGATCAAGCAGCATCTGGAGCCCTAAGAGCAATATCTAGAGGGTTCATACCTTCCCCCAACCCTCTGACAACATGGGAACACTTTCTGGTCTATGGGTGTAATGTGGCCATATTTGGCCTAGACACAAAGGTATTCAATGATGCTACTCAGGATTCAAACTGAGCGTGCTCAATCGAATGTGCTAATTCAAATATTTAGTGAAAAATAACCTGATATCATGATCAGTTAGGGCAAGAGGAAAAAATTCTAAATTAGTGGAAAGAGCTGAAAATTTAGATTTTCTTTCATAAAACATACAAAAAATATTAATTCTTATTACTGCCATAATATTATATTAGCTGGAGGTAGAGCAAATTTAACATCTTTGGTTCAGATGATAAATTATGGAATAGATCCCCATAGAAGGAATTCAGGAGATAGCCTTTTATTTCAAGAGTAAAATATGATAAAAGAGTAGTTTTAGCATATGGGCTTGTATATCAACTGCTTGAGTCTGTGATTGTAAATTTATTGATAGTGTAATAAATTAGCATAAATATTTTGACATTTCAAAATATAATTTGAAGTGTTTCACCTAAATACTTAACCTCCTAAATCATTACCTATTCTACGCAGTCAATGACATAAAGCATACTGCTTGGAATGTGCAACTCTCACTGCTGTAAAATTGCCTTGTAGTTATAAAAATAGCCCTAAATCTCTAGCTTTAAACTCTTATTTGATAAGAACTGCTCAAAAACAAAATATTTATTTAAGTTAGTAACACAACATGAGTGGAACAAATCAAGCCAGATATAACAAAAAAGCCAGTCGAATACATGTCAAAAAGATCTAATTATAAGAAAAACTCTAAAAAGTTTTTTTATTTATTATTATTTGTTTGAACAGTTCGTATCATTACACATTTGTGACTTTTTATTCCTCAAGACCTGTTCACTTTGCATCCAGAGCGTTCCATTACATTACTCCGTTGGCTTTGTGATTAGTTAATATCTTTAAAGCTGATGCTATGTAACACTGTGAATTCAGTGTGAACAGGCTGTTATTCTTATCCATATTATATTGCTCCCATTCAGTGTATATCATTTTTTTTTTTTAATGAAAGTAACGTAAAAACCAGAGTTAGATTCATAATTAAATGCAAAATTAAGTTTCATTTTTTTGGTTCTCACCTTTGAATTAGAATTTAAGAAAGGCATGTGTCCAATCTCTTTTGCAAGATATTAATTGTATGATGCATTTATGGATTTGGACTGGCTTTGGAATATTCAAGAAATTTCCAAAAATCTAATGTATAGCTTGCAGTTAAACAGAAAGCATAAAAATTTTAAGATATCATTGGTTCCAGTCTTACATATGTATGTTACAAAGTTTGTTTTAATTATTAACATATTACATTGTAATTAATCTAAACAAGGATCTGTAATTCAGGAGTGTCTCATGAACTCTATATTAAAAATGAATGGATTTATTATATGTATGTTTGGAATGGCCTTCAACTCACTCAAGTAACTCTAATTTTACTATCTTGATAGTATCTGTTGTGCCTTGAAGTTAAGGATTAGCAGAGTTCATACAGTCCTTTATAGCCCATAAGAACTCCTTATTTTCAATTTAGTTTCTAGGGGGCTTTAAAAACAAAGCAACAGACTGTAATGTTCTCCATCAATGAACATGCAAGAAACATTTAAACTCTACAGCATTTATTATATACAGAATTATTATACAATTTTAAATGTATGCTTACAAGACCACTTTTTAGCCACCATTTCAACTCTCTTTAAATGGATTGCCTCAAATTATCCCCTGGATAGCTTGATCTGCCCACACTGCAGTTGACCAAAACACCAAATAGTATGGTGTTTGCTCAACCTTCCTCTCTGTGAGTCAGTTCCAATCACTCATTCCTATACTGGAACTCCCCGTAGGGTCTAGGAGTTAGAACATGTGTCCAAGGGGGTTGCAAGCAACCCCTTCAAAGGAGCGGTCCCCATAGAGAGCTGGGGGTTTGGTGACATTACAAGGCTTTTGCCAAACACTGCTGTCAAACAGGCTCTGTGTGAACAATACTCTATATTCTCGGACATTATTATGCATTTGAATTATTAGTGCTTCACCAGGCATTTTCAGAAGGGTGCCAGACTCGCCCCACATTTTTTTAGCACTAAATTTTACTGCAAAAGCATATTTCAGCTTTCTTAATAAGACTTAAATACAATTAAAATAGAAGGGTTATTTATTTAAATCTTTAAATAAGCAAAATTTTGACTTTACATTCAAAGCTAATCCTCATTGTCATAAATCCTTTTAATTATCGGTTAAGGTTTGTGAAGAATAGTTGATAATATACTGAGAATCAGAGTTTTAACTAAATGGAGCAGGTTTATAAATAGGGATAAACAATTCACTAATGTATTTGGGAATTGTCTATAGAGATAATAAAATTTAATGCTCCTGATAAAGAACTCTGGTTGCTTCATTCATTTTATTTATTGTGGGTATTAAGGAGCCATTATTTCTTGTTATGCATTTTCTACAAGTTTCATATAAGTAAAAATTTTTCCTTATTCTAGAATTTTTTTGTGTCATTCTCACCATTTTTACACTAAAGTTTTTCTATATTGTTCTTTATCCCCTATTCATTTTATTTATTGGTTTGTGTTTGTTCCTTTTGTGTAATTCAAAATTTAATTGATTTTTCTAATCTTTTATATAAATGTACTAAATAAACCAATTGTCTTAACTTTCTTTCAAAATGTAGACTTAATATCTCAAGGATGATTTTATAAAGTAATTCTTTTAAAATTTCTTAAGCTCTCTCTTGCACTAAAATTTTGATTTTGCATGCAGAATTACTAACACAAAATTGTCACTATTCAGCAGAAATTTTACGATTTGCATGTATTTCTTGGAAAAAAAATTCTTTTTGTCCTTTTCAATTTAAAAAAAAACATAATTGGGATTCTGTCTTGAACTTTTCTGTCTCTCATCAAAAATATCCATTGAAATATTTTTACATCTTAAATTGCTTGCTTTTTTAGCTAAACCTGTTATGTCTAATTCTGATGCCAATTCTCAAGAAACTATCAATTTTTTTTCTCATACCTTAGCTCAGCGATTCCCAACCGATGTGCCACGACACTTTAGGGTGCCATGAGATCGGTCAAGGATGCCATGAGATTTTTTGGGATAAAGAAAAAAAATATTAACAAGTCCCACTTAAAATAGATATTAAGTGGAATTAATTACTCTCATGCCTAACAGATTGTGACACAAATTGATGCACTCATTCCTGAGGGCAAATTAGTTACTCTCATGCCCAAAACTATTATGGCCTGTTCACATAGAATCGGTCAGCGTTACTCAAAATGAAATATATTCAACTAATTACAAACCTCCAAATGATTAACTATGACATTGTTAAGGTCTGTGATTGGTTTAAAATATGTCAATACGAGTAACGCTGACAGATTCTATGTGAGTGAGCCCTTAGGCTTGACATCAAATATTTGTGCTCTAAGCATCAATCCCACGTCTGGCGTTAATAAAACAAAACTCTTATTAATGGTTCCCATTGTAATCCTCTAGTGTAAGACTGTACTCAATCTCATGGCTGCTTTTGAAACTGTATTATAAAGGGTGTCCCAATAAGAGCATCGGAATTAATTTTTGAATAAAACATTTATTTGAAAAGGGATAATATTTTTATTTCATTGCAAACTAGAAATGTTCTGATTATGTATAGAATAAAATGTGAGACAAATGACTCATTTGGACCATTATTTCAACCAAAATTTCATGAAGTTTACAAACTGTTTCAGCAAATCTTTCTCCATTTTTATAATGAGTTTTAACAATAATAACGTATTGTTCTTTCGTGTAGTGTTCCATATTCGCTAATCGCAAGGATGGAAGATGAAACGGGAAATTTTTAGAACTGCCAACTTGATAAGAAAAAAAGGTGAGAAATTTAAATCCGGCATTATTCAATGATGTTATCTTAAATTTCATCAAAAGAGCCAGAGTTTGCAAGGAAAGCTCTGGTGCGCATGTTTAATTCAAAAACTAATTTGTGCGTTCTTATTGGGACACCCTACATATCCTATTCTAGTGTGTGTTACTTATATCTTTTAATAAATGAATAAAATCAGCAATGGAGTTGGAGTAAGTATTTATTTGAACTTAAATTTAAATATTCCTGAAATATATTCCACTTTAATTTAATATTTAGTAAAATTGAAAAGACTAAAATTCTAACCTGGTGCCCCAAGTTGGGAATCCCTGCTTTAGTAGATAACCAAAAGGATTTACTGGAGGTAAGTTTTTAAATTTCACTAAAACTTGGCCTCTGTTTCCACCAAAATTATTTAGAGCAAGTTTTACTCAATTAAATATAAATTAAACAAAACTTAATAATTATTACTCAAAATCATTCCTATATTTGATGGGTTTTAATTTTAATTCAGTTATCGATTTTTTTTATTTTATTTACCCGTTAATGAAGGCGTTCCCAGCCATTTTCTTTCTCCTGTTGGCAATACTATTACAGGCTTTGCCCTGTGGCTAGAAAACTTCTACCTTTTAAAAATAAAAGATAAGCCAAATATTACTTATATTAGAAATTATTACTACTAAAAACTATCTATCTGTCTGCTTGTAGGAGATGGGGGTCTTGTGCAATTAATTTTGATTAAAGTTTGAGGTACTTTACCACTAAAAGATTATTTTGAAGTGAACTCAATCACATTTTTATTACTTCCAATGAATAATAATAGGTACTCATTGAATATCTTGCCCTTAACTTTAGAAAGACGGGAATTTTTTTTCTTACTAAAAAGACTGAATGCCATCATTTTGACAGTTAAAAATAAAATCAAGAATTTAAAATATTTAATTTTTTTTCTAAAAAAGGTTAAATGCTTTAAATTTTGAACTATTTCATACCAATATATATAGTAAATTTGTATATATTTAGATGCATTTTTATGCAGGTATGCCGAGCTGACAACCTGGTATGGTTTATCCGTAAAAATATGTATGGTTTGTGCAGTTCTTATTTTTCAACACCAATATTTCTGAAGAGCCAATATTTCTTTTATTTGTAAATGGGGGAAGAAATGAAAAGTAACTAACATTTTTCTGGTATTATTTTAAAGATTTCTGCCTGTTTTCTATATTGCCGTCAAATTGACGGCTTTCAGTCTTTGTAGGTTTACAACACATTTTCTCCCCCTCTTTACTATCGAATATAATTTTGTAAATGTGTGTGCATATTTAGTGTAAAATTGAAAAAAGTTGTAAAATTTCAGAAGCCTCAGGACGTAAATACAAACATAGCGCTCAATAGTATGTCCGAAACCGTCAAAATGACAGCAGCCGTCTTTCTAGCGTTAATCTAATATTAATAATAATTAATATATCTTGTTTTAAATGTTGTAGTTTAAAATTAACTGGTAATATGCAATTCTTAACAATAGATTATTCATGTAAGAAAAGGATTTATCTGTTCAGTAGGTGCTTTGAGAAAAGGGGTGAAGCTTATTTAATATCTAAAAAGGAAAAATGAATATTATACGCCTTTTATGAGATGTTTGCTTGGTTCATAATATATGTCCATAAGATAAACTTGCTGTTTGTAATAAGTTTCATTCACTTGGAAAATCTATAAATTCTCCTAATAAGAATATTTTTTCAGACACCTCCTAAGATGTTTTTAAGTAATTAATGCTATTTATGAATTGATTTTCATTTTTAAATTTTTACTCTTATATTTTAAAAATAACCCCAAAAATTGCAATTTGTGTTAGCTATTAATATTTTGCATTGAATGTGAGAAAAGAACCTGTTATATGTCATGAAGAAAAAATGCATAAATAAATATCAAAATTTTTATTCAAAATTATAAACACATAAATTATCTTCATAAAAAAATATGTATTGCTACTCATATCCTGGAAAGAAAAAAGAATCGATTCCTTTGTATGAAGTAACTTATCTAATAGATTTATTTTGGCTATACACAGTTCAGTCAATGGAATGATTTTAGAACAGATAAATATTGCATCAAAAATAACAGAATGCAAAGATTTGCTTTGTAACTTTCGTTTCTTTAGACATAAAATAATTTTTCTTACAATACTAAACAGTCTAAATTTAGAAAGTGCCACTTGTGATCACTTACTCACAATATTGACTAGTAACTGTAACCTATATTTCACAATTGAAAATTTCAACAAAATGATACATTTAATGACCATAAAAAAAATTGCTTGCACGTGATCTATGTACATATTTGTGACAAGTCCACAATACTAAAACAAAACAGTTTGAAAAACAGCACTTGTGAGAGATCAGTCTTATTTTGAGCAAAAATGCATGAAGGCACTTATTTGGAATGCTGTTTAGTTCGTACAGAGCAAAACCAGTATGCTCGCTGTATTAACATCTACGGCAGTATAAGTTCATTCAAATTCTTAGTTCTTGGCACCTATGCATATGCATTTCAATCTGTGTACACAATTTCACAGTATATATATTTATAAAATTAAGTATGTGCTACATATGCAGCTAAGCAAAGTTTATTGAGCTGATGTGATGCTCATAGGTTTTTGTATGCGTATATACAAAAGAAATGATATTTTGCAGCAATACTGTGCAATTGTGTCCAATTCCTTTGGCAGTGTTGACTTGAATCTGATATTTGGGAAACTTGACATTAACTGCTTCTTTCTACAAACCTGAATTGGATGAAAATTCTTTTTAAAAAACTCATGTAAATCATTTTAGACTTACTTCTTCAGGATCCATGTTTATGTAGTATGACTTTAACTAAGACTGGGTAGACATTTAAAGACTAAAAGCAAATTCTAAAAATTAAGTTTGATAGATTTGAATATGTTTATTTCTTAGTTATAATATTTTGCTTGAAAAAAGAGGTTTTATGCCATTATAATTTATTTTAATAGTTATTTAATTGGATAAAAATACTGATTAGAGTATGAAGTGAAGAATTTAATGACTGGAGAAATGCATAAAACTTTAGTTCCTGAAGGAGCTTTTGTGGGATTGGCTTCTCTAAAGGATATAAAAAAATTGATAGATTTGTTGTAAATATGTAGCTTGTGAGTATTGTTACATTTCTTAGCTAGCTGCAGCTAAAACAGTTAATCATAGTCTGTTTGCAATCTACTAGTTTACTACAACTGTCCTACACAGCCCTGCCCATTAATAAACTATTGAATTAATAGTTACAACTATTGTAAGTGTTTAAAATAGTCTCAACTTCTCTAAGTGGATATCCTTGGTAGCATTCCAATTTATCAGTTTGACTGATGTTTTCATATACAGCAACCAAGAATGTTTGACTACATTTTTTTTAGCAGGTTATTCACTTAAAAAGAGCTGCCTTCATTAAACATCTGCCATTATATTATCTGGCACACTTTTAGGTAAAGAAATTTTTACCCATGACTTGGTTTAGCTTTGAGCAGTGAGCAAATTCAGTCACTGAATGAAAGACTTGAATTCAGCCTTGTTTTAGGAACATTAATATTGAAATATTATCAATTCAGGCTTTTCACATGGCTGTTTCTAGGGGTGGTTGGCGGCTACTGCTTCGACTGCTGCCGCCATTGGATTCAATTGTAAGTGGTGGAGATGGACTGTTGTGATATGGTCCCACATGATAAGGTTGTTCTTTAGCTTCAAGCGATCGTTTCATGTCTAGAGTTGATCCAGTTGATGAACTCCAGTCTCGGGAAATCTCATGGGAGTTTCTTGATGCAGAGCGATCAACAAAGCATTGATTTTCATATGTTAGATCAAATGTGGGGTGCACCATCAAATTTGCAGTCCCATTCTCATGTTGTGCATCATGATGATAACTAAAAGATAAATGCAATAGAATTAGTTTATGTACTGGAAACTGTGTTCAACATTTATAACACTGTAAAGCACAGTTTGAGGTTCAGAAGTTAAAAAATCTGCTGTCATTCTACTATAGTCAGTTAGTTCATTGTACTGCAAGGTAAATAGTATGGTACAGAACATGATCACTGCCAAACTATTGCTTCAGTTGCAAAGTATACAATGTGTATGTTAATTACATGCTCTTTGAATATTTTAATGAACAATAAAGGATAAAATATAATTTCACATGCATCTACTTAAAAATATAAAGTAATTAACAAAGATTTATATTCACAGTCGAACCCCGTTATAGCGAACCCGGTATATAACAAACGAAAATTTTGGTCCCGTCATTTTCCTATTATACATAATTTAATTAGTATTGTGTTAGTTTAATGTAATCGATATTAGTCAATTCATTATCATTTTTAATAGGTTTTATAATTTTTTAATACATCATTATTGAATACACATTGAAACTAACGAGTTATACATTTTGTGAACTCCAGTATTTTTCTAAACGGTTCAGATATAGCGAACCACCGGATAAAGTGAACAAAACCTTTGGTCCCTTGAAGTTTGTTATAACGGGGTTTGACTGTATATCTGAATTTTAAATGTAAGTACTTTTGAAATGGAGGTAAAATAGAATGAAAATGCAATTTTCAAAGCATACCCTGATGTGTAATTAAAGTTAATGATGTATAATCAAACATAACCTAAATAACCAATTAACAACATATAATTTTGATAATTAAAATAATTTCTTAAAAATATCACTTACCCTCGAACAAATGGTGAGAAGTCGCCATTAGCTACTCTAGATGAACTTGTATCAGCAAGAGTGTTTTCATAGCTGTCATCCATAGAGCAGCTAAATCTTGATGCAGATTTCTCCACTGAATCGAGGCTACCATTCATTTTCATTTGAGATTTTGGTACTGCCTGTGCCTCAAAAGCTCTTTCCATGCGTCGCTTATAGCCCAATTCAGAGAATCCTGTTAAGGAGCGATTGGATCGGATTGAAGCACGAATAGAGTTACGTCTCTCTAGTTTTTCACGGTACCGCTGTCGAGATTTGCAGAGCCAGAACCCAACGCACATAGCCACAAATACTAAAGCTAGAGCTGTGATGCTTAGGAAGGCTATTGTGAGAGGTTCCATAAACCAAAGACTTGTAGATACAGTAATTTCAGGATCTGTAAAAAAAATTATTAAGCTTATGTTCTAGCTATAGAAACAACTTACATATACAATCAACATCAATCCACTTCATTCAAATTACATTTTGGGTTATGCAAGTATAACATTATACAGCCAGATGCAACATAATTTTACTTTAGAAGGAAATTTAACACATCTTAAAACCAAACATCATGAAGACTAAAATCATAATATTCAAATAAAAGATTTATTTTACTTGATTGACTCAAATTAAGACATAAGGAATGAAAAGCAAAACCATGTCTCAGTCAACTAACAAGAAAAAGCTCTGCACTAACATATCTAAAGTATCATTATCCAATACAGGGGGTGGACAATTGTTTTGGCTCAGGGGCCACTTTGTGGAAGCAGAGGTTAGTGGAGTGCCGTACCTTTTTAAATTATTGTATTTAGTAGTTAACTTTGCATTTCAGAAAAGGTATAAATTGTATCATAAAAATAAATATAAATTATATAAAATATTGGCAGTTTTTCAGGCTGTCTTGGCAGACCACAAAAAATTCTGTAGAGGGCCACATACAGCCCGCGGGCTGCAATTTGCCCACCCCTGATCTAATACATTGTGGGAAATGCAGAAGTTAATGCTAAAAAATCTATAGCGCATTTCATCTATTTATGTTGTGTTAAACTGTTTTTTACTGATTATATAATCTGACAAAGCTCAATATAACGTCAATAAAAATATTTTGTACTATCAAATATTTAACACAAGTTTTCATATGACTAACAGTAATTTTAGAAGTAAAAATTTCTGAAAAAAGATTTTATATTTATTATATGAAGTTTGGTTGTATACAACTCTTCTTCACATTTTCTAGCCATTTAACATTTGGTAATCCAGTTTGTTTTTAACAGACAGAGATAGCACTTCCATTTACAGTAAAACCTCATTTATCCAGACTAACTGGGACCATAGGCAATCTGAATAATCCAGGTAATATGGGTAATAAGCAAACTAAAATCCTTAACTAAGCGAACTTACCGTTTATTATGATAAAAAATTGTTTTGAAACAAAATTACATAGGATTGTTTAAAAAACATAAAAAAAAAAATGTAAATATAACTTTTCACATCATTTCTTGAAAAGAAATTGACGAATTAGTAAGTCTAGTAAAGCTTTCTTGAACTCAACAAGAAGCATTTTATTACCATAATTTATTGTACAATCTATGCAGGAACTATACATTGAATCAAACTAAAAAGTGAATATTTGGCATACTTGTAGTTACATTCTTGCTATCATAGTTAAAAATTTTTATCTAATGTGAACATTAAATAAAAATGTCTACAAATCTGATTCTGATTATCCGGATAAACGAGGTTTTACTGTATGTCTATTTATTGTTTATCCCCAGAACGCAATTTGCTGCATTGCTAAAAGAGACTATATCTATTGATATGAGAGAAGGTGCAATTCCAAGAATTTTGATTTTGTAATAAGTATGAATTCCATTCTTGTTATTTTTTCGCCTTTTCTTTCTTAAGAGAATCGTCATTTTCTAACTAAAGCCTCAATGTATGCTGTAACCTTAAGTCTCTGGTAATACTCTAGCTTTTTATTACTTTATATCAGTAGTGCTCAAACTGTGGATCGCGGGTAATTTGAAGTAAATTTATATCATCGAATTATTTAATTAAAAAAAAACTTTAAATTTTCTATAATTACATATTTTTAATATTTTCATTTTTAATTTTTTTAGTACAAATCCAATTAACTGTGCTAGCATTGTATATTTAAAATTTCTTTTAAACCAAATTTTAGTTTTGAGTCTTAAAGAGATTCTCTCAACAAAATTTTCAGATTAAAAAACTAAGCAAAAAAGTGGAGCAATGTATAATTACTGTTATTAAAAATAAGGTAGAAGAATAAGGTGAACTGTTTGTTATGTTCATTCACACTTCAGAGATGGTAGGTATGAAAAAGCTGTCATGATATTGTAAAAGATTATATATGAATATACTAAATAAATTTAAGTAATTAAGCTGAAATTTAATTTTGCAAAGAAATTAAAGAAAGGCTAAAAATATATTTTATAAAATGTTAGTCATTAATTTTAAGAATAAAAACTGATCTCTTAGAAAAAAAATTAATTACTAAGTAAACAAGTAGATTTTGTTGAAAATTGTCCATGAAATTTACAGGTTACTCTCTACCAGCCTATATGGTTTAAGGCAGTGATTCCCAACCTTTTTTTATACTTGAGTACCACCTGAGAACTTTTTAGGGCTGTGACTACCACTGGTTATAACTTTTTGAGCGGGGTAAAAAAAATTCTATACACACATGAATTGAGTGTAGAATTTATTTGACCCCACTATATCAATATGTAAGATATATCAATCAATACAGAAAAAAGACAGAGAGAGTGTTACCTCTTTCGCATAAAAATGGGAAGTATTCATCACATGGATGTTTCACTACTTTTCTGTTAACTAATACAGCACATTCACGAGGCGGAATATCCAGGGACTGGATCCAGAATCTGTCAGAATAATGCATATAATAATGCTGCTGTTCCCTTACGAAGTCCATGAGCTCATTATGTTTTATTTTTACGTATGGCATTGATGCATTATCTAACTGCAATAACATAAATTAATGAATAAATTATTTTCATAAGATAAATACACCAAGTAAATTTTAAATATATTTCTCTAACATTTCATAGCCGTAGTTGTAAAAAATTGCTGTGCATTTTAAGAAATAAAAAATAGTCCAGTTAACATAATACAGAAGCTAAAAGATGTAATATTATTAACTTATTAAAACAATATAATATTGTGCATAAAATTCTTACAAAAATACCCTTAAAATTCTTGGATAAAAATGTGTTTAAAAAAATCAGCAGTTTAAAATTTAAATACATTAGTTCAGTAAAAATAAAACCAAAAGCTAATAAAAGTTGTACAATAAATTAATGAAAATATGATACCCAAAAATTTTCTGCTTTTATATATATTGCACAAAACTTTATGATAAAGCATATAAAATTACTTTACATTTTAATAAATAAATAATGATTCAGTAAACATACTACCAAAAGCCAGTAAAAGTAATATAATACACCAATTAAAATACTATAGCACATCCAAAGAAGTCATGTTAATTGATATTAAAGTTTTAATAGTTGTAATGAGCTAAGACTTATTTTTCTGTAAACTTACACAAATATGAAGTAAATTAACAGTCATAAACACAATAACACGTTACAAATTCTTTTACATAAAAGTTAATGGTAAAATGTGGTTTCTTTATTCAAAGTATGATTTTATTATATTCAATATCATTTTCTAATAGTAAATTCAAAAGAAATTTTTATGAGCATTTTTTTAAATGTTAAATAAAATAGAAAACCTTTTATAAAAAAAAAATTCAATTTTTTTTCTTAGACTTAAATCAAAATCAAGAAAAAAAAACACGCAAAAACAAAGTTGTGGGCAATCAATGCAAAAGTCAGCCAAACTGTTAACTGCAGTACACCAACTCCTGTATTAGTACAATTATACAAAAGAAGTCAAATTTTTTTAGTATTTAAATATTGTACATCTTTAGGTTTTATTTTCTATACTTTCAAATAGATTAAATCAAAATACTCTCCTGTATAGTTTAGTTTAAGTTAAAAAAATAATTACCAAAGAAAATAGTAAAAAAAATATGGAGCTCACGGTTAGTATCATCACACAAACTATTCTATCACAGATAATACGGTGTAATACTGACTGAGAAATAGAACTGCTTTGAAGCTACCTGAAATGTCTTGCTCTTAAAAATGTACATTGACATATAATTAGAAATTTTCTATACTCAACAGGTTATCACTAACAGCAGGCAACTTCTTAGAGAGTAATTAAATATTTTCACTTGTGTAACTACTATCATATTTACCCTAGGATAGAGATTTTAAAATAATCCAATTCTTTACACTATGAATATATGTTGACATTACCTAATCAACAGTCAACCTGTCTCTTTTATAACTAAACTGGCTAAATACCCGTGCTTCGCTACAGAGTACATTCAAATTAAATACAACGATCAATGTATGCAATTAATGCCCAAAAAAAAAAAAAAAATATATAAAAAAATCATAGCAGATATTTCTATAGACAAAATAATGTAGAAGAAAATATTTAAATTAAATACAACAGTCAATGTAGGCAATTAATTTGTATGTTTAATATCTATAAAACATACTAATTTCAATTAAATTCTTAAAAAACATCCATCTCAATTACTCTAGTGGTTAAATTTTATCTTTTACCGTATTTTAATATTTTTTTTGTCAATTTATTTCATTGTTATGCACATGACACAATATTAATTTAAAGTATCACAAAAAGAAAGAAACCACGTAATCAGCATTTAATAAATTAAATTCTAAAATTTAATCTTTAAAAATTTACCAAAAAATCAGAAAATGAAGATAAGGATTCAAAAAAGATTTCATTTTAAAGGAATTTTTATGACCTTTCTTGTGATATAAATTTTATAACCCTTAGATTATTATTTTAAATGCAAACTTTAAAGAATGTTACAAAAACAGCTTAAAAATTTAATTTAAAAAAATCTAAGAAGAATTTTTTTTAAATCTTTCTTAGTGCACCCCTACACTACAAGAAGAATCGCCATGCAAAATTTCAACCCTTTAGGTCCAGCAGTTTGATCCATTCGTTATCTGTCTGTCAGTAAGTCAGTCAGTTACGGAATTGTTTTATATATATATAGACAACAGCATCAAACGTCTGATGAAGTTTGAGCTGAGAAAAATATAATTGACTAGATATTTTTCTAATATCTAATTTTGGAAAACCTTTACATTAATGGTAGTAAATCAAGGCAATAAAATTTGAAATAACCAAAATTTACAGCGTAAGCGTGTATCAACTTACTTCACAAAACTTTTTAGCCTCAGCAAAAGTCATTACACCACCAATATACAGGAAACAGGTATCGCCAATTTTTGTCCAACCTCCAGCACATTTTCCTAGGAAACAAATGAATTATTCATATAATATTTTAGCTCATGATCAAGGATATGAAGATTACTGCACAAGCACTGATTCAAATGAGCTATTTGTATTGCCAAAAACTAATTTATTAGCAAAGATTTATTAAAACCCACTTGAGAATAGAGTTGTTTCTCAATTTAGTTTTAACTGATAAATATAAAACATTAGAGATAACTGGCATAGTAAAAAATAAATATTTATATGCTCTTTAAACAACGATTATTTAATATATACATGAAAAAGTGACATCAGTGAAAAAATACATAATATATAACTATTTTCTGTCAGTTTTGAAATAGAAAATTCAAAACATACAGAAGCATTTGGGTACAATGATATGGGATATATTGTTAGATTTTATACATTATGTAGAACAGCTATAAAGCAAATTTATATATTACTTTAATATATCAGGACTAGAATATCATATTAGCACTAGCAAAAGTCTTTCCTGGGAAATAAATATGGATTATGAAACAAAATAGAATTTTCTTTTCAAATTAAGACATTTTTTTTTTCATCAAGAAAAATACAACAAAAATCTTACACAAATAGAATTAGAGTTATTTAGGCAGTAACTAAATAATTATAGGCATAGGCAAAAGAAAGCTGATGATGGACCTGAGGGAGGCACGTAGGTTTTATACTGGGTTCTTGTTTTCAGTCCAGCCTAGGCCTTAAAACTCTCAGACCTAGAGAATCTTCCCTCCTCATTCCCTATCATGTCAGGTCTGATTAAAGGATTATTAGAAACTACCATGCATATCCATTATGAACTTGGTAAAATTATCTTAAATAATTAATGTACAGTGTGACAATTATTGAGCTGTATGAAAAAAAATCTTGTTAACTTTTCAACCATTGGCGAGATTCGGTGAAAACTTGGCAGTTGAATGCAGGGCATGTTGGGATTTTTTTGAGCATGCACACTTGTATTGTTGTTCATTTTTCGCTGAAAATGTCGAAATACAGCATTTCCGAGCGAATGGGAATCGCTTGGCTGCCATATTCTCCTGATCTCAACCGATATATATATATATATATATATATATATATATATAAAAATTTATGTATTAAGTTATTAAATAGTGTTAGAGGCTGCCTACATCTGAAATCATAATCCATATTTATGTATATAATATTTAAAAAATTCAGTACTCTACAAACCAATCTGGAAAGTAGATAACTTTTTTTCCAGGGGGAAAATGATTTCGGGAAGAACATACATAAAGCTACATTCTTTATACAATAAAACTGAGAGATAACAATGAAAGAATTTATCTTAATCACATTCTAAAACCAACACAAAATGTAACACTCTAAAACCAATACATTAGGTACACCCATACCTCGCTTTACGGCCTAGATATGTTCCAGAAAAGTTGGCCATAAAGTGAAAAGCTGTAAAACAAATCAATTATTTTGATACAAACCCATTCAAATTTTATTGGGTGTGTTCCAATTTTTTATAAATAATACAGTTTTTAGTTCATAAAGCATTTTATTCTTTTTATTTCCTATAAAAAGGCTTACATAAAAATAAAAGTAAAAAATAATGTAATAACCAACAGAAATTCAAAAAATAAACAAAAAACAAAAGAAATCATATGCACATATGTATACATATAATACAAAACATAAAAAAATGTTTAAAAAATGTTTTAATGTGATGACGAACATTAACATGAAGAATCCCTAAGCTATAATATGCTGCCATCATCACTTTCCGCTGTTGTGGCCATATAACAAAACATTGTGGGCCGTAAATCAAAAAAGGCCATTACAGCGAAATGCCGTATAAAGAGTGGCTGTATAGCGAGGTATAGGTGTAATTACTTTAAAACAAATAATACTTTTTAAATAAATATGAATAAAATATATTTACCACTCAAAACACTGGTGTTATCATGAAGAAAAGGTTCATAGGACACACTCAGAAGTTCTTCGAAATCAAATGCATCTTTTATTCGTCCAGAAATTGCAGCTCTTTCACTAAAACCCCACCAATTCTGGGTTGCATATATAGGGCTATCTGGGATGTTTGAGCTAGAGCACAACACATGAATCCATTAACATGCTGTTTAGTTAACACAAAGTAAAAATTGAGCAACACATTAATAAAATAAAATTCTAGAAATTTTTAGTTTGTAGGATTCCAGGGATATTATTTTCAGAAGCAGTTAAAAAATATCAATTATAAATCATTGCAGAACATTTAAACCCTAGAACACAAAAGTTTGTCTCATTTGCAAGCGAACTCAAGTCTTAATCTCATTCTTCCAATCAAAACAATAGATTGCATTCAGTGCTTGAGGAACTCTAGAGGGGTAAAATAATATTTAACTATCTCATTGTCTTAACACAATTCATGATTTAATCTGGATTAATATTAAGAGGCAAGTAGTAATGACTATTTGTTTGCAGATTGTTGATAGACTGAATGGTGGACAAAAATCTAACATCAAAAGCTGTCTATGGTAAACACAGATGCAAACATGTCTTAAAGCTAATGACTGCACTACATAAACTTTAAAATTTCCCAACTGATGTCAAATGGATTTTCATGTAATGTATCATAGCTTTTCCCCCTTTTATGCAAAACTCTACAAAATATTTAAAGATTAACAAGATACAACTTATAACATTACATATTTTTTGCAATTCAATTATTAAATTATAAAATATGTAAAATGATGTAGTATCAATTAGATTTTAACCCTCTCTCATTTGATTCTAAATATATTTTATTATTACAGAGAAGATATAGAAAGTAATAATTCATGAACAAAAAAATGTGAGTTAATAGCCCCTGAATTAAATAATTAACAAAAGAGGCACTTTCTCCCTATCTTTAAGTTAACACTTTTTAAGCTAAAACTTCAAGTATGTTAATACTCTTGCTATCTCATATATATCAGTTATAAAATTAACCCTTATGTCTGCTCATCTGTCTTTATACTGTTCCCCAGCTCATCAGTCTCACAGACCACCATGCTATAAAATTAGGATATTTTCCTATTTTTATAAGTTTTTCACAGTTATAAGTCATTAATGCAAAACTACTGCCACCTCTTATTCTTGAAAAGGGTAAATAAAATATAGATTATTCAACAAAAATTTCAGAATCCAATTCCTCAATCTGTGATAGTACAAGAGAGAGAAAATGCCTGGTTCATTGTGAAATAGGCAGAATTCTTCTAGCTGTGCTAGTTACAACAATAAAACAAAGATCTTAGAAATAGAATGCATGCAGACTGACAGATAATTAATATGGTTCAAGGCATATTGGTCATGCAGACCGACAAAAACTTAAATCAGTTCAAAGCTCATTGGTCCAAAAGACCGACTATGTTTACAAAGATTAAATTTACCGACAAAATACGAGCGGGCAAAAATCTCCGAAGTGTTGTACTTGAAGGTCAGGACCCGACTGAAGAACTCACAAACCCTCAACAGTCTGATCACCCCACCACCACCCCACCCTTCAGAACAGGTACAATAGTGGTCTCCTAGACCGCTGAGCCAACGTAAGGGTTATGCTTCTAAAAATACAGTTAAATTAGCTTTATCAACACCTTATACTATGAATATAAAAAATTCAAATTATTATTACATTAAACACAGAAGTTAACAATTCTAAAATTTTGAAGAGAAAAAGAATACTTACCCAGAATGATTTCTTGCCGCTAACTCAAAATCATTATCAGGATTAACAAAGTAGTTATAGATAAATTTCTGGCCTGGTTTGTTAGCAACAATTGTACTCTTATCCCAGTCATCTGTTGCAATATTTCTCCAAAACCAATTCTTAAGGCATAGTTGGAAAGATAAGGGTACTCGTTCAAAACCTTGCACTTCTAATAAATGCTTGCCTGTATTGTTATATGCCATATTCTCAGTAAAATTTGAAACCACCTAGGAATTAATGTTACAATAAATAAATTTATTTTCTATTTATTTCTTTATTTAAATACAAATTACAAAATGATATGGAAAAAAATTATATATAGTGTAATTTGCACATTTATGAATTATTATAGAGTATAATTCATAACACAATAAATAATTAATGCACATTCAGTGTTACAAAAAACTAATCAAATATTTTACTCAGATCAAAACAAATTCATTTCCTATTTCCCAAGTCAAATTTTTTTGTATTTTGCCAACTATTTAATATACTTTGCAAACTCAGTTTGAATTAAAGAAAAAAAAACAATGTACTACATCTAACATGACTGGATAATTAAATTTAAAAATACTGCTTTATAAAGTTTCTGACAAAATACAATTAAAGAGTTGAGTTCCCCATGTTCAGGTGTAATGACAAATGTAAGGAATAAATCTTTAAGCAAGCAACATTTACATCTAGTAAATCCTACTGTAATATTAACAATTTAACACCCAATATACTTTTAAATTAATTTTATACTTCTTTTATTAAATATTAATACAAAATTTTCACATTTTGAAATATAAATTATCAAAAAGAATTAATTTTTTCATTATTGATGAAATATTTTTTATTAAACTAGGCTCAAAGAAGATATAATTAAACGTTTAATAAATTGAATACCAAAAGTCATAATAATCTGATGAATACTGAATCACAATAAAATAAAAATTCCCAATAATGAAAAATATATCCAAGATTTAACAAAATTGAGAAAGTTTTTACCAAGATTCCATTTTAGTAATATTTATTGCATTTTAGTAATATTTTAATATATTGTTATTCTGATTGACTTGCATTCAGAAAAGGGTACCCCTTAGTATCATTTTAAAAATGTCACCCAGCTAACAGGATGAAAAATACCAAAGAATTTCACAGCAGAATCGATATTACTTTCATTTCATTCTAGTAGCCTTTCCACCTAATTTAAAAATTAGTTTTGCTTCATCTGCGTTTTAGAAGTTGTAGCTGTTCAATTTTATGCAGTTCTCTTCATGATAGTTTTCCATTTTAACAAAGAATATGTGCAAAACTAAATTTAAAATGTTTTCAAAGTTTGGAAAGAAATGTTACAGAGAGGTTCTTGAGTTGTTTTTGAATGAAGGAGTGATTACATCAAGATATGAATGTCCTGTGTGCAAAAATGGCATTGTGAAAATGGTTTGGTGTTTCTAGCTGTGTAAGTTTGGTGACTTTCTTAAAATGCCTCCAAGGGGTACCCTACTCTGTATTTGCACCAAATGTAATTAACCTTTTCCTTACGGGGTGGGATAGCATGTATCCCAAGAATATGGGCCCAAGAATGTATATATATGTGTGTGTGTGTACATACACTTACATACATATATATATACACACACATACATAACCCCCTTAATGACCGTCCTTACAAAGGGGATATAAAATTTCCTGTTCTAAAGAGGGAATCAGAAAAATGGGCCCCGTAAGCTAAAGGTTAATAGAAATTAAGTAATCATTATATCCACTAAAATGCCAACTGTGAAAACTTACCTGAGAAAGAAGCAAAGTATTTTCATATTTAGCATAATTTCTAACAAAATAATTATGCAACACAGTAATCCACTGAAATGTTCCTGACTTTCCTCCTTGCAAACTAAAGACTTCTCTGTTTTTATTTTCTGTGAAGAGATTATTTACAATCATACCATGTATGCCTGACACAGCCGTATGAGAGTCCACTTTTATTGATAATCCTCCTTGATTCTTCATAATAAGGTTGTTATAAAAATTAAGAGCTTTGGCATTTTGAAGGTCCAAGTCTATAGCACTGTCTGCTGATGAGAAGTTTCCAAATAATTCTATGCCATTGTTAATGATGCGAGTGTACCTCAAAGTAATGGCTGGTGTTGTTTCACCAGCACTTCTATAAGCTATTCCTGCTTGACCATTATTAGATATTTCACAGTATGAAATGTTGTGCTGCAAATCTTGAGCTGCAATGTTTAAATAAATCTATAATTACTTTTTAAGTTTAGCAAGGAAATAAAGAACAAAGTATTACAAATATAAAGTAAATAAAATTTATTTTCCTGAATATACTAAAATTATATAATATGAAACTGTTTTCTAAGGAAACAAATTTCGAACACAAATTCATTTATTACTACATTACTATTCATTAATTGCTAATCATTCATGCTATTGCTACACAATATAAAGGTATCACATAATTAATGTAAAATCACATTAATAAATATACCTCTAGGATTTTACCACATTACATTTGTATTGGGATTTAATTAGATTTAAAAATATATATGTACAGTTTACAATTCTAAATACATATATCACATTATTACAGGAGTATTACAGATATTGCTCAGTCCTTTCAACAACATCATATCTCAAAAAACGTGATTCTTCAGGAGAGTGATTTTAAAGTTTAAAAGAAGAATCAAATGTATTAAAAATCAGCATTAATTCTGCTCTCTAGCGGCTAAATATTAAGCGGTGGAATATTGCGATTTTGCAGGGATATGCTACTCTTTTAGGACATTCTGAAAACAGGCATAACTAAAAATCATCGATTTTTGAGATATGGTGTTGTTGAAAGGAGTGAGTAATATATGATTGCATCAAGGTATATTGCATCACTATTATATATATATATACACAGTTGGCTCTCTGTTTAACGACGCTCTACTTAACGACGATCTCTGTTTAAAGATGATATTTCCCAGTCCCGGCCCCTCCGACGTTATGGGAAATGTTATATTTTCACAAATTCTGTTTAAGGGCGATCTCTACTTAAGGACGATTTTTCACGGTCCCTTGAAAGTCGTTAAACAGAGAGCCAACTGTATATATATACATTATATACACATATATATATATACATATATACACACACACTTATGAAGGGGAATCTTTTTTTTTTTTTGTATTTCAATTTTTTTCCTAGTTTAAACTGCTTTAATTCATATGAAGCTTATTCATTCATATAAATTTAAAATATGTTTGTCAGTTGTTTAATCTTTCATGAAAGACCCTGTTCCTAGTTTTTATTATACTCTAAAAAAGTTTGTAGCTCTCTGGAAAAATTTATAAACCCAAAACATTAATTAAGAACATTTTATTTTAAGAGTTTCTCACATCACCAGGTCCTTTGTATACAATGATAATGCTAGAGCTGGGGTGGGCAAATACTGGCCCACTGCAGATTTATTTGTGGCCGCCAAGACACCCAGAAAAACTGCCAAAGACAGCCAAAACTCCAAGACAGCCAGAAAAAATGCCAATATTTTATTTTATTTATATTTATGGATTTTTATGATACAATTTATACCTCTTCTGAAATGCAAAGTTAACTAATAAATGCAATAATTTTAAAAGGTATGGCCCTCCGCTAACACAAAGTGACCCCCGGGCCAAAATCATTGACCTCCCCTGAGCTAAAGGATTTCCCTAATAGGGTATAATACTCTCCAACAACATATCTTAATTAAAACTGATAAGAGTTATATTCACATAATTTTTAAATTATAGAATGTAATACTTTATATTAAAAATGGCATTTAATACATGGCAATGAATGTCACTTTTTGAAATGTATGTTAGGAGAAAAAGATTTAAAAAGCAAATATAAAATAAAATTCAAAGCCAAAATTGGGAAGAATAAGTTTTTAGTATACTGTCTTATTGAATAATTCAAAATTTAAAGAGAAAAATTACATTTCATATGATTTTTTTGTTTTGTTTTTTCTGACAAGGGAAGGGAAGAGTAAGTAGTCTCTTCAAAAATCAATAAGGTAAATTACCTAGGATTTGAATATTTTTATTGGAAATAACAATATTCACTTCTTAAATACAGAGCAACTAAGAATTTGAATGCAAGGGCTAAAGTTAGTTCCTAATAAACTTATAGCAATAATGAAACAACAGACATACTTTTGTGATGGGGTAAAACTGGAACTGTAATAATTTCAGCAATAAATCCATAGTCTCCACTTCCACCAATGGTATGAAGAAGAATGCTGAGAGTATCATCAGAAGAAACATAGAAGTTATTTTCACTTCCATTGCCAATATGCCAACTAATAGTTGCCAGAATAGGAGAAGTATCATTAAACACGTCTCCATCATAGACTTTAATATTATCTGGTTGGGCTGAATATTTTGTTCCATCAAAAAGATTAAACTGTAGCAATCTAAATCCAATCTGCTTCCCACTATGACGAGAACTGAAAATCTTAACACAGTCAACTGGTTGGTTATCATATTTATAATATAGTAAAATCCTGTCTTCAACTTCCATCACTTTGTTTGTATCACATATATCAACCATGCCAAATATTCCGTAAGAGATGTCTACTGATTTCAAAGGATTATAACCCAACTCTGAAGCTTCAGACCTTGATTCACCAGTTAAAGTTAAAATATTGACTCCAATGCCCAAATTTTTAGTCACTGAAAGTTCGTCAAAATCTAAATTACCAGAGACACCAATAGCTTCTAAACCATGGGAAGCACTTTCAGTTATAGTGAGATATTTCATTTTGATTTCTCTTTGAACCAATTGGAGTGCTGGACTTTTTTCATTATGCAGAACACCAGCTCCTCTGATATGAACATATTCAAGTTCAGACATCTCCCTCACAATATAGTTTAGAGTTGGTCTGTTTAAAGGTGAATCTATAGTTTCAAAGCTAGGAATAGAAAAACGCAAACCTCCCCAATGTTCTTCAAATTCAGGTAATGTCTCACGTCCACAATATATGTAAACAAATTCTCCATCATGATGACATTTATAATTATCAATGTATCCATTCAGACGATATTCACATTCGGATAAAGATTTTTCTGTTCCAACACATTCAAGTGGATGAGGCCAGGATCTTACACGGCCAGTCTGAGTAGGACCCATTTCTAGTCTTGGTCCAAATGATACATGAACATTTAAAGGATTAAAACCCAATTCTTTACAAACAACCTGAGCATTTCTTTCGGTGAATCTAGCATCACAAACAGGGACCCACTGTTCAGTGGTGCTGTTATATACCTCTAGAAAACCATCACTGCGATTCTGGGTGCATTTTTCATCAATACAGAGCCGAGACTTCTGCAAATCTGCCTGTCTACGGAAACGTTTTTCATCAAAACCTCTAGTAGGCCGCATAAGAATGGGACTATCTTTAGTACCTCTGGCAATAACATCACCAAGAACTAAAATTCCAACACTGGGTTGAAATTCCATGACAACCCCAGGATCAATTGTAAGAGTAGATCCAGGCATGACAGTCAAATCAGATGTAATAAGATAAGGTTCACTTCTGGACTTTAGTCTGTAATTATGATACAAGCGCCCACTAAGACGACCAACTTTTATCAGAGCCTGCTCAGTGCTATTGAATGGTAAAGCTCCAGCATCAATATCACGATATCCTAAATAAGGATTTATGTCAGCAATGGCAAATCCATTCCAGTCATCAAAATCAAATATTCTTTCTTGAATTCTCACAGGGTCATCAGAGCCCCACCAATTATATCCTACATTTATCTTATTATCAACTGATCCAGTCAAGACACCAGTCAGTAATTCAAACTGCATATTATTATTATCTAATATGTTCCTATTAATATTAACAAGCTGAACACCTCTGATAGCAAGACCATAGCTGATGGGTTCATACCCAAACTTTGGATTTATACCAATGTCTTTATTATTAGACACTATATTTCTTTTAAAATAAGCTGGTACCAAACCAAACTTATTTGCATGACTCTGAAGGTTGAATTCTACACCAAATATAGCTGAATTATCAGAAATTATATTGTCTTCAATTAAAAGTTCTTTTTCCATTCCAGAAAAACTTAAAATGCCTTTCTTACATATATTTTCCTCAAACCTGTTGTTAGACATATTCACTCGAGCAAAATGACCGTTAATAGAAAATTCAAATTTGCGATTTTTTGTTAAAGAACAATTGTGCATGGAAAAGGAGTGAGTAAAATTTTCATTATACTGCCACACATAAGGAAGCCTGATGTCAATTCCTCCTTTATTATTTTCAAATACTGTGTTGTTTATAGTCCAATGAAACAGGTTATTTGAATTACGGATATCTCTACTATAATGCAATAGGCCTTTTTCATTTGAATGTATAGTACTGTTGATTATTGTGTAATTAATCTGAAAAAAAATACAGCATGTTAAAAAAATTAGCTTTCAAATAAAATACAATGCAATTACAAAGCATATTAAAAAATGTATGATTAATTTTTTATCCTAATTCAATTTAAAGAAAAATATGCAATCAACATGAATTGCAAGAATTTCTTCAACAATTTCTTCGTGTGAATTATTCATGTTACACACATGAATAATTCACACATTTATATTAATTAACAAGCTGACTCAGTGTTCATGTATATTAATTAATGTAATAGCAGTTAAATTTATATTAAATAATGTAATAGCATTTTTCATATCAAAGAAACTATGCAGTATTCACTGATTTATAAGTGAATCAAAGGATTTGGTCATTGCAATGTATCACTGTAATATGGGAAAAAGGTCTTCAGTAGAAAGCTCCTAAATACAAGCACATTCAAATTACATGTTAAAAAATTCATTGAAAAGCCAAGACAATTTCATTTCAATGTCAATTACTGAGACTCACAACCATTCAGTCATAGCAATAGCATTGAAGGAAATGATCTTTCTATAACTTATCAGATATTTATACAAAAATACCTTTATTTAAAATTCTTATATATTTGCTGCAAACTTCAGCAGAAATTTATTTAGACATTAAATAGTTACTACACAATAATTATGATATACCCCAAGATAAAATATTCCAATTGTTTTCAGTTACAGAGAAAACCATACTCAGGATATTGCCTCAAAGGTGTAACTTCAGAGGAGGATTTTTTAAAAGAAAAATTTTTATTTCTTATATTATACAAAAAACCACAGACTACAAAGCATATATACCCCTTGCTATGACTATGGGAATGGAACTCACAACTTGAGCAGTTTAGTTTTCTAACTATGCTATATCAGGTTAGTCAGCTGAGATCATAGAATTTTTTTTAATAAAAAGCTTGAATATTATAGATTTCATGTTTTTTTGTAACATGTGTAATGATTCAAGCTTAATCCTAAAATATAACTAAGTTGAGAAATCTTATGAGATTACAAGGATATAATGTATTGTCATTCTTTTTTTGTTTATTTGTTTAAAATTAATATAGTTCCAAACATTCATTAACATAAGAATTTTTAAATAAACTTATTTAATCTCAATCTTCAAATTATTATTTAAAATTTATGTATAAAATTGAAATAATTAACCTCAGATGATTGAAGTTGTTATGCTGATTGAAGGGCCCGTAATCCATTCATGTTAGATATATTTAATGTTCAAGTAATGATTATGTACGGTTTAAAGTTTTGAAAAAGTGCTATAAATAATGAAGGTATGTGCACATCAATAAAATCATGTAAACTGGTGACGTAGGTTTGAGGTTTGGTTGACTGGTTTAAGTTTTAAACTTTAGAATAGTAAAAGATAATTGCATTTCTCCCTCTGTCTTCTTTTGTCGCGTAAAATTCTCCGTTCTTTAGTTAATCCCTATCTTGCTGTTGCTAAGTGAAATGGGATACGTCCTGGCTGAGCCATTTTTTTAACAGACCCGAGGTGCGGAAACTCATCTTTTTCGCAGGCGATTGGAATTTGGGGGTGGCAAGTTGATTACACCTACGCGGAAGGATACCTCGGTCAGCGGGGCAGTTCACAGCAAATCATTTGGAGTGTAATAAAAGGCAGGCCGAAACCAAGATTTAACACAGAAAAAAAAAATAATGACTAACAACAGCAGTAGTGGTAAAAGTGGCTTCCATTTCAAGTGTGTATTGGACCCAGGGGCCTCGGCGCGAACAAGAACTCCTTTTCGTCACACAACCCCGTGCGAGCGAGTTATTGAAGAAAAAAGGCTTGCCTGGGAGTTCACTCCCTCTGGAAGACAGACTCCTCGTTCTGACGCTTGCAAAGACTGTTCCCGCCTCCGGAGCCTCCCCGTCTCAGATGAAGCCCACTAGTTCCGATCCCTCGGGAGAGATGAACCTTTTGCCTAACTTCAATGAAGGCCTGGAGGTCTTAATGTATCCAAAGAGTATCTAATCGAGGCATGCCTCCTCTTTTCGCTTATTCTGTCTATCCCTTCCTTTGCTTTCCGTCCTATCTTATTTTTTTAGATTTAAATAATATACAGCCGGCTGTGGTAAGTTAACTTTTATTTTAAGTTTCTTTTTATATGAACTCATGCAGAATATTATAGAGTCACCAGTCAAATCAACCTAGGGTTTTATTAAGTGTAAAATTATAATTGTAAAATGAAAAAGTGTATGTGTAATTATTTAAAGTCAGTTTGTTGAAAAAAAATTTTGTAAAAATGAAAGAGGCAAGGTAGCACCATGTAAATTCAAGTGAATGTAGGATTTGTCAGGTTCACGGGTTCAAACCTGAGTATTCCTAAAAGCTCTGTAGAGATGATTATTGTATTTGTTAGGTTTAACTAAAATAAACTTTTCTTGCCTCTGAAATCTTGATTCATGTTTGTTGAGTTCGGTTTTTTTTATTTGACTATCACCATCTATTCCCTTTTAGCTAGCAGTTTACTTTAATTATAATATCTATACAATCACTCTCCTTTACACTATGTGTAGAGTTGGTTAACCTGCTTAGTAAAAATGTATTATGAATATAGTTAGCAAGTTGAATTATAACAATAGAAAATAAAAATCTAACAATGGTAACTAAACACAAAAAAGAACCATAACAAAGTTGCATGTTTGTTAATCTCATATAAGCTCATTACAAATTACATAATGCAGTAATTACAAATGAAGTGTAAATCTCGTCTTTTAATCATTTAAAATTCTTAAGAAACATTATACACAAACTTTGTCATGAATAAATTTATAAAATTTTAATCTTGAGACTCATAGACTTTTAACTAGAGACCAGAGGAGAAAACACAAGAGTAGCAGACGGATCTGGATATCTATACCAGATTGCTATATAAAGCCATATCAACTGCTTCTTTATGTGTTGCCACTCTTGAACAGCTTATTTTGTGATTTTTGGAAAGCTTTAAGCCAGGGGTGGCCAACCCGCGGCACGTGTGCCACAGTGTGGCACGGCGACGTTTTAACAGTGGCATGCGGAGACTTATTGAAAATTTAAGAAATTTGAAAAAATAATAATTTGTCAAAATCTGTAAAAACCCTACTCATACGCTACTGAAAATAATAGCGCAGGAAAGCAGCACTGCTTGACACCAGTACAACGATGCGCTAAGACAGCGGAGTCATGGGACGAACCCATTGGTTTCAGTAGCCTTGCTTTGGCGCCGTTGTGTCCAAATTTACACGATTTGACTGTCAGGTATTGTTGTAGGTTTGGATAAACATATGTTTGTGAATAAAGGTTTTCTATTATGAACATAATAAAGTCAAAATATCGATCAAGATAAACTGATATGCACCTAAAACACCTAATTTTGTTAGCATCTTCAAGAACTAATCCTAATATAGTAGATAACTTGGTAAAAAATATTCAAAAGCCATATTAATTAAGTACCGACTGTTTAATAATTATTTAGAATTAAATGTTTCAAGTTATTCATTTTATTTTATACATTACCTAACTGACTGAACCTTTAAAAATGTTTATTAACAATAAAACCTAAGTTTGTACTTTTGTTTTATTAATTATATTATATTTTAAATCTCCACTACTAAGATAAAAAAAAGTGCTATTTGTGTAAAAATCCTATAATCAGCCTTTAAATAACATTTTTTCACCTTTTTATATTTTTTGTATGTTGGAAAATTTGGAAGTGGCACGCTTAATTTTTTTTCTTCAAATAGTGGCACTCTTCCCAAAAAGGTTGGCCACCCCTGCTTTAAGCACTGATATATACAAAATATTCTGCATTTTATTAAAAGATTTTATAATTTAAAATTTTCAGCATCACAAAAGCTGAGTGCTAAATCTTTAAATAATAGCATTTTTTCTGTGCAGTCTAACATTCAAGATGTTTTTATGTTTTTAGCACTTACAATTATGTCTTTGCAAACTGAATCACATTAATTTGCTGTCATTTACAATCAATGTTATCATTTGATGAAACACCAATAACATTTTTATTCATTTTTACACACTTATAAACTGTTAACCATTCTTTAGAAAATGGTTAAAGTAAATCTAAAGCCAGTGAATCAATACTTACTTCAGCCAGATTTTTTATAACTGGATCCCAGAATGGAGTCCAAACAAAGACAGATTCTGCTTTACTCTGTGATATGTCAGTATTGGAGATGAGAATTGTCTCATTAGTGTGTCTATGAAAATGATCATCCTGATCACTAATATCCCGATTATAGTGATGACTAGAAATGCCACGTTTACAGCTACGAATGTTTACAGAATCTATATGGATCAATGGATGCGTTTCCCAAGCAGCTTTATTTCTCTGACCTGCATAAACAAATCATATATTAATAAATTAAATATCAGGTCTTTATTATACATAAAATTACAGTATATATTTTAGGCAACAGTTACATCTTTTATCTGAACTTAAATATAAAAATTAAATGAAAATAAAAATGTTATTAACTGAAATGATGAAAGCAAAAATTGGAAAAATCTAATTAGTACTATTTTGACATAATAGAGATGAAAAAACTAACAAGCAAAATGCTGAATAATCTTACAGAAGATAAATTTTGTCACTAAGCTCTTCAAAATTACATTAACTAAACTACAGAAAGCATAAAAATAACCTTTAAAATATAATGAAGGGACAAAATATGATTAGCATACTTCAAATACACAGTGGTTAGCTAAAAAAGACTGCAATATGTTACAGAAAAAAGGATGGAGAAAATAATAGAAAAATGCTTTCAAAAATTCATTCATAAACCAAAATTAGTGGGGCATGAAAGACACTAGCTTGTTTAAAAATTAAAATGTAAAACACTATGAGAACTTAAAAAATTTCTTAACAAAGCGAAATGAGACGGAACACTTAGATTTGTATGTAGTTCTTAACAAATTTTACACATATCCTAATTTTTATAAAATCTATAAAAAATTCCCTGAAATTGTTATGCATTCTGTGAGATCAATTTTCATATCAATATTGACCCCCACCCCCTGAAAAAAGTTTCATATTATTGATCTGATTCTATAGATCATTAGTGTGAATATTTTTAAGGGTCAAATTATGTATTTCTCCACTATATTCTCTTAATGCAATAAACCGTTATGCACATAATGCATCACATGTAAACTTACTGTGTAATTTATACATGTTTTCATACATGGCAATTATATTTTACCATGATACACCTAAGCAAGGTATACTTTCTGTGGGTTTTTAAAGAGATATACATCATACTTCAATAGCATTTAACATTATTTATAAGAGGAAGTACACCATACTATTAAAATGCATTTGCAGTTTCATGTATATAAATTTTAGTTTCATAAACTTAAAGACAACATGACAATATTTATATATATATATATATAGTAAAAGAAAAAATTTCATACCATCTACAGAGGCAATATACATGATGCCTTGACCACTAGGATTCATTCGAGAATCATACTCCACAATTACTCCAAATCCAGGAGTTTGCAAAGGAAATGCAGTTAAGTTTTGTCTCAAATCCCAATGTGTCACATCAGCATCTATTGTTAGCCTTCCATATATTTTCATATTCTCAGATGATGTCTGTCCAAAAGGATTTAACACAACAATTCCAATACTACGTCCACTAGTAGTCATTATGGTAAAACTTTTTCGACCATCTGTTTTGGTAAAGACTAAGTAACGGTATTCATCATAATTCAATGATATATTACCATGAAGATCATCAGGAATTCTTATAACTTTTCTTTTTTCTTCTAAATTTATCCAAGAAATCAAATCTCTCTGTTCTAACTTAGAAAACATTGGATTATACAGAATACCACTACCACCATTTTCCTGTATATCACAGTGGTGGATTTTTAAGCCTTGTGAATGCACAACAATACCATGACGTCTATTTGAAAGAATTTGGCTATCAATAATCTGTCGGCTTTGGGGTACAAACATTTCATTCCACATAATTCCAATACCAGAGTCAGTATTACTGCTAATTTTCAGTTTTTCTAGGAGATGTTTATTGAAGTCTATTTGAAGAGCAGGTTTGAAACTGTTGGTTGCATAATCTAATAATCCAGCTTGTTCAATTACAACATTTTTTAATCTGCTCTCTTCAGCAGCCATACCTAACCTTAGACCTGACCAGGAAGGATGATAGCATCTTAAACCTACTCTGGTAAAACATGAATTTTCAAAATCTTTTTCAGATTTGCATTTTGTGATGTCTATATCCAATAAGGAGCACTGAACATTAGATATTATAATAGGGAACCTTGAGCTGTGATCAAATTCTGACTGCTCAAGAAGCCAGTCCTCTGGATGAAGCACTAAACCCATCTGATTGCAAGCAATTGAAGCATCTACAATGTCCCAACCATAATCACATACACTTCCCCAATTTCCATCAATAAATACTTCTAGTAATCCAGCTGTTGGCCCTGATAACCTGATATTAGTGTCTTCAATTACTCCCCGTGGACTCTCATTCATTGTATAAGTTATAGGATTCATATTAGAGTTACTTTCACTTAATAGAACACCTTGAACCATCATCCCAATTGATTGATCAAATTTCAAAGTGGAACCAGGCTCTATTACTAGTCTACCATTTCCAGGTCGAACATAAATATCTCGTTTCACAGTATATATACCATTTGGCAAAGTAATTGAACCTGGAACTTCACCACCTATTTCTGAATCAGTTTGAAAGGGAATAATTTTATCCCTCTCATGATTATCAGATATCGCAGTAGTAGAGTCTAGGTCTGAGGCTAGAGTTAAGAAAGGTAGAAATTCAACTCTTGCTAAATTATAACGATCCTTACGATCAAATATTTTTTCATAAACTCTTCGAGCATTATTGGAATAACCCCAGTAGTTATAAGTAGCATTAATAACTACATGATGCTTTTCTATATGAGAGCCAAGTTCATAGGTTGAATCTTGGTTGTATAAACGATTGCGGATAATCAGAGCATTCTCAGAAGAAACTACTACAACAGCTGCAACACGTGAACGTGGATTTAATAAAGGGAAAGGCTCTTTAATTAAATTTTCTTCTAGCTCATTTCTGTAGAAAAATATTTCTTGGATAATTGTTCCTTGGCATACACCAATATTAGCCACAAATTTCCCACTATTCTGCACAAAAAAGTTATACTGGATTTCAGCTTTAGCAGGAATATTTGTATAATCATCATCATCAAGTCCATTTATAAAAATAACTCCTCTTTTGTATCCTCTGAACTCATTATGTTCTACAAGTAAATGTGAATGAAGGATAGGAGAAACTTCCAGAGCTAAATGATCACTGTTCAGAAACTGGTTATGAGTGACTAAGACAGTACTTTGGGCAGCATTTCTTCTAGAGGACCAACAAGAAGCTATGGATATTCCACTATCTTTATTGTCCCGAAAAGAATTAAGACTGACATTCCAAAAAGAATTTGAAAGACACTGATTTCCAACAAGGATTCCAAATAATGTATTATTCACAACCTCTGAAGCAGTAATATGAACAGTGTGATTCAACGCAATGTATTCTGAAGTTTCATTGAACCAGAAACTAATACCTCTTCCTATGTTACTCCCAATGGATGACCTATCAATATGTATAAAACCTCCAGCATAGGTTATATTGATGCCATCTCCATAATTATTACTTATTACACTATTGTTGACAACAACATCACCGCATCCACTAGCAATATCCAATCCAGCCATGTGGCCATTTCTGGACAGAACTGAATTATTGACTAAAACACCGGAACGCTGTCCTTCAATATAAATTCCCTTGCCATGATTGGATGAAATGCTGCTCTTTGTGACATTCAAATCATATGCTCTTCCTGTAAAATAAATGGAATTAAAATATAAAAATTCTGTACTTAAACAGCAGAAATTAATCAACAGTTAAAAATAAGCTAATAAATTGGTGAATATTTGAAGTTGATTCACAAAACATAAACAGAATTACTTATCTTGTATCTTTTAAACTTTTAATTGATACAAAATTTTTAAAATATTTTGGAGATTGGAGATTATTATATAGGTCTGAGTATATAATGTACAAAAATAACAATGTACAAGATTAACTAAAGATTAATAACATTCTATATTAAATTTTATTTAAAAGCTAATACTTGAACTTCTCACATGGATAGAATAATTTTATTTAGATTAAAAGATCATATTAAAATGATTGTGAAAAACCTAAAGCTAATACAAAACAAGTAGTTTAAAATCAGTATTTCTACATCAAATATATAACATTTATTTTTATACATAAACTCCTTTAAATACAGATTACCTTGATTTGCAAGAATTTCTACAACAAAAGATACATCCCGCCGACTTGTTGTTCTGTATTTTAAGAGAATTTTCTGCTTTGAACTAGTTATACTCTGAGGATAGGTATTATTCAGAATAGGAACTGAAGCTAATAGTCTTATTCCATCATACACATCAATACGAGAAGCATACTTCGGATCAACAATGTCACTTGATAATCCCATGAAATTTACAGTTAAAACTTGACCAGTTCTGCTAGCCACTTCAAAAACCTGCATAAATAGACATAAAGTACACTTTAATAATACATAAGAAAAGATGTGATAGAAAACTTTAGAAAATTACACAAACTATAAAAATGACATTTTTATGGTTAGTTTTCAATTTCTAAACTTTTCTTTAGCTCTGTACTGCATTTATTATTATTATTTATTTATTTATTTTATTTTATTTTTTCAGGGGGAGGGGGATCACCAGTTAGCAGTTATGAAACATATATAATGCAGAAATGAAAAAAATTATCTGATGAAATCTGAGAGAATTGAGTAAACACATGTTGGAAGAGTCATAGTTAATTGTGATCTAATTATATTCAACTGTCTTGTACAAATCTATCCAATCTAGAATTAAGCTGTTTTTAAGAATAATAATACTCAACTCAATTTTTAAGTGTTCTGTTTATGTTTAAGATTTTACCTGTTAATGATCTATTAAATTTAAAGCAAGATTTGTGTTATAATAAAAAAGTTACTTCCACTGAAATTTTGAATTTGGCTGGTATCTCTTACTTTCAAATCAGCACAAGGATTCTTGATAGTAAATTTTCATATCAAACTTTCAATAATCTATAGTTTTCTGACTGAAAACAAGTTGGTTTTTTTTTTCCATAAGAATTAGCACAAAAAGTAGCATTCATCTCATAGACAATTTTCATATACTGTATGCTTTAATTACAAGATCAGTTTCAACTTGAGATACAGAAACTCTAATTTAGTCCATAATTATACAACTAAAGATCAAAAATTCAATTTTACATCATAGGCAATAAAAGATTTGACACTCAAAATTGAGGTAATTTGGTTTACAAATCACATAGCTTTTTAGTATCTTATTTTTATGTGACTGATTCTTAAATGAAGTAGTGTTGACCAAAACATTAACATCCTAATTATTTAAAATTAGCCTTATTTTCCCTGTGTGATCACAAAAATAAACTTTCTTTAAGAGCTATAATTTTATTAAGACATAACACAGATTTTCAACTGTTGGATGTTTGACTTGTTCTAAGAGAAGTGCTGTTTATTTATTAGTCTTTTTATTTTATATATACAGTGGTGCCTTGACTTAAGAGTTTCATACAAATGAATTGAAATGCCATATATCCATTCTAGACCCCCCCCCCTAAAACACCACAATTTTTTGTTACATGTTTAAATAATAAAAATGCATTTATCAATAACATATATTAAAAAAACGCAATACAATAGACTGTGCTGCAATAAACTGGTTTTATTAAGTATAATGTACATTTACTGTGGAGATCAAACAACTTGAAGGTGTTGATGGAGGTGGAGGAGAAAGGATAAACTGAATAATTGAATCTTATTCGCTAAAACTTGTCTGTGAGGTCTGTTTCATCTCCCCTTTCAGAATGTTTTTGAAATGGGAGGTTGAATGCTGTCTGGTTTCGGAGGACGACTCAAGTGTGGGCAGAGCAAGCTGCCCCATGTGATAATTGTTGAGTTAATCTCTTGGATTAAGACTGGAAAGAGTCTTAGAATAATATGTATAAAATGGTATAATAACTGTAAACAAAGATTTAAATGTTATATGTTTCTTGTGTGCTCATTTGATGAGAACATTACATGGTATTCACTCCACAAACTAGCGGTGAGGTATCTGAAGCTGGCTCATAACCCGAATTTTAGCTCACTACTCAAGGCAAAAAATTGGCTGAGAGGCTGCTCATATCTCAAAAGGCTCTTAAGTCGGGACACTCATAAGTCGAGGTACTACTGTATATATATATTTATAAAAATTTTTTAAAAACCCAGAAACTTTAGCATACAGAAGACTACCATTAAAAGGAAGGAGAAAAAAAATTACAAAATGAATATATAAATTTAAAGGGCAGTTTAAAAAAAAAAAAACCTGTGTATGGAGGAATTGTAATACAAATATGACAACAGTACATTTAGACTAGATGAAAAAATATTGCATGTAAGTTAATTTTGAAGGTATAGGCTATAACACTTTATGGCAGAATGCTGTTTAAAAATGCCTATTAGCACTAATATAATCAGTAATACAGTACATGATTAAATAAATAATGTATTAATTAATATGTTTTCATCAAAAACTTTTAAATGGTTTTAACTTTTAACCTGCTTATCAGGTCAATAAACTTCATTATTTTAACTTTTAAAAATTTTTTATCCTGACTTATCAGCAATGAATAGAATTTAAAAAAATTCAGTATATTAAGATTCATCTAAAAATAACGTAATGTCCTATAATGATTTTAAAAATCTTAAAATAATATCATGTATATAATTGTAGAATTACTCAAACATTTTCTTAACTTAGGATAAAATAAGATAAGGCAAATTCAAAAGAGAAATAATTATGAAGCACATAAGTTTACATTTACATTTAAAATGTTAGTCTGTGGCATCAATGTAAATATAATCACACAAATGAATAAATGAAATACACTAATAAAATGAGAAATTTATTCACATAAAAAATAACAAAATTTTTAAAACAACAAAGTCAAAGATGCAATGCTGTGAAAGGCCCCATTACCTTTACTGGCTATTGGATCATGGTAATTTTTTTATGGACTGAGAAATATAATACATTTTTATTACATAGATAGAAATTATAAGAAATCTCACTTGTTCACAGTTTTTAGAAAACTGATTCCTATCTTGTACATGACTTCTTCTCACAGGATAATTCTGTTCTTCTCCTAAGCTAGCACTTTCACAAAATGAAGGAGCTTTACCAAAATTTTCATGGCGTACAAAATGAATCCCATTTCCACCATTTTCTTCTATGTTTACACCATTTATAGTCACTTGACTCACACTGCTGTTCACAAAAATGCCATGACCTGTAAAATTTTAAAAAAGTTAGAAAACCTGGTTTCACTCAAAGAAATATAAAATTTTATGAATGTATTAATTACATATTGTTTTAATTACACAGAATTTATGAATTTACTCTCAGAGAATCGAAATCTCAACAAATTAATAAAAGAGTTAATATAAAATACAAAGCAATCTCATTAAATGAATATGCAAAAATGGATAATCATGTGAAATAAAACATGATAAAGTTTATAAGTAACATTTACACTAAGGTTCAGTGAATACCACTACTTTAATGAGAAAATTAAAATAAACACAAAGTAAAATATCTAATTTTAAGCTCCCCATCAAAACAATAAGCAGAACTTTAAAAAACTTAAAAATTTATTGAAAATCATGGAAAAATTTGCTTCTATAAATTTAGAAATCTAATGCAAAATTAAAAGACTTATATGACTCTTCATCTCAATATACAATGATGCAGTAATCCTTGGTTACATCTAGGGTCAAGCAATCCTTGAAATTTAATTATATAAAAGAAGAGAAGAACTTTACTTTTGATCTCCAGCTTAAAAACTTTTGCTAATTAAATGCCCTAATAATGACTCCTGACCAGGTGCCTATTTTCCCTTGCAGTATATTTACTATCTGGTAGAAAGAAAATGTAATGGGTAGTGAATACTGCATTTCTTACAGCAAAATTTTTGACAAACGATTCAAACCAGAAAAAGAAATCAAACAAGAAAAAATACTAACGAAAATTTAAACATTTCAAACTTGTGCTTAGACTGACGCCTTAGAAGTACCTGGCGTTCAACCATATCAGTAATATAATTTCATCAATTTATATTTATTTTAAAACTCGGATTTAGATTATCCAAGTTTAATACGATTAGAGAGTAAGAGCATAAATTGCCCGGAAAGAGCAGACGAAAATTTAACCGCAGACCCAGACTAGTCCTGAGCGTTGCTCCATGGAGTTAGCATGAAACCAGTAGAAATATTTTAGTGCACTTTGACGTCACGACAAACATTTGCAGGATACTCGTAACTACAGATTCATCTCATATCAGAAACTATGTTAATCACTCATGCTACAATATTCGATCTAGTATCTTAAAATCATAGAGTCAAAAGGAAATTCGGTGTTTATACGTAATTGTTTCGACTTTGATGTTCTTTGACAACTAAAAGTCGAAAAATATGCTCCACGAATCGCACCGACTACATTTAACACAATCGTACTAAACTTGAGATTTCCTTGAACATAATGAAGATCACAAAATAAGAACTGTTTCTACTTTCATTTTAACGAAAATACTTGCTTATTTTACAACTGTACAACTTTTGTACTGTATTACTGCATTGTAAGTATTTATATTAATGTGCTCATAAAATATTCTGATCGTCGTTTCTTTCTATGGTAAACGCCAGTGATTCTCAACCTTTTTTTCGTCCCGGTACACTTTAAATAATTAAAAAATTTGGCAGCACACTAACATTAAAATAAATTTAAAAGAATTTTACTTGGATAATTGATTGATGTACCTATAATATATTTTGTAAAAGTAGCATACGAAATAATTTTCATTGAAATATAAAATGAAATTGCATTACAAAATAAACAAAATATTTATTTAACTACAAATTACATTTAATGCAAAATTTGAGCTTGTTGTTTTTTGATAACTCCATTTATATTTGGGCGTACAAATGCTACTCTCATTTCGGGATTCAAATCTGGATCTTTTTTTTTTTTTCGTTTTTATGTTGGTTAAAGCCGAAAAACCGAATTCGCACAAATAAGATGTGGAAAATTATAATATCACACATAAAGTTTTTTGTGATATTGTCGGAAAATCGTATCAAAGATTAATCCAGAATGAATTAATTAATTCTTCTGAATGTTTTGAAATTAAATCTCGGTTATTACACACCGAAATCAGTTCTTCCTCTTATTTCAAAGTTAATTCATACACCGACGCAAAGCCCGATTTAGAAAATTCTTGACTATAGGCTCAACTCGGGATGGGTGCCCCCTAACACTGATGTGGGCTTAACATTTCCAAAATTGACACACACAAAAAAAATAATCATGAATCATTGTGAAAGTACCATTTTACCAAGAATTGGCTATTTGAAGCGTAGAAGCCTAGAACATTATCAAATAACAAAAAGCAATACCGACCGCTAACTTCTTGACGCTGTGTTCGACCATGGTTCAACCATTCCTGCCAACATCGTCCAATAGTGACATCGCTCCTATCTAAATGTCGAACGATTCGCCGATTAGACCAACCGGCTTCTTTGAGCCCCAACTACACGTCCTCTCTCAAATGCTGACATCTGCGCATATTGTTCGCGCACCTGTATGCGAGGCATAGTTACAGTCTACCTGAGTACACGGAATGAAATTCGCAAAGCATTTATGATCTGGAATCGAAATTTCTCCTCTTTAATATCCTGCCAGTTGCGCAATTAAGATACGCTACAGCGTCACATGTTCATTCATTGGCCGTCAAACTTTAAAATTTTACATTTTCCGTCGAAACCTGTATGCATATCAATTTGTGTCCAATTTGCATTACCCCTTCTCGGAGCGTCGTTTTTTTGGGTGTGTGTGTGTGTGTCTAAGAATGTAGAACTGAGTGAACTACTTGTCTGACGTTGCTCATGCATGGGTATTCTCAGGGGCGGCACACTAAACTGCCGCGGCACAGTGGTTGAGAATCACTGGTATAGGCAATACTGCAGGCAATATTTAGGATGCTGTAGTATCCTGAAAATGAAAGTATTGCGTATATTCTTTGCCAAGGATTCTATCTCCATCCAACTCAAGACTATTAGAGAGCCTCAGAAGAGGAGTGAGTCTCTATCGATCTATCTGTACACAACATGCTTGTTAATTATGAATCAATGCCAGAGGAGCATTAAGGATTATTTGTCCTCCTATGAAAATGATACAACCTTGGTATAATAGGTAGTAATTTTTGTTTTCTATCCTGCTAGGTACTCCTAAAACCCATTATCTTACCATACCTTATTTTTGTTTTTACTTTAGATGATAAGCTACTAGAAACTATCGTTGTTTACTCAAAAGCTTGCATTCTTGTTTAAAACATGACATAGATTGGAGTTAAAATTGTCATACACATTTTGCCTATTTCCTTTATTTATATTACTGCAAACACTCACTTTAGAGAAAAGGCAACATCCTAATTAGTATAAGTTTCATAGATATGACAAAAGGGAAGTAAAGCTAAATTTGCAGTATTTGATAAACGAACAGTTTTTTTTCTTCTTCCAGAAATTAAAATTATTATGTCACAACCGTACGAATGACAGAGCCAAAAACATACCTCTATTCCTGGTAATAAGCGTGTCTTGAATAGTAAAAGCATCGTTGGGATACATCACATGTACAGCATCAAACGCTGAGTATTTGATTTCAGCATTATTTATCACTGGTGGCAATCCAATTACTTCTACGGCGGGAGTAGCATTCCCAAAGGCATCTCTCCCAGCATAAGATATCCTCACGTGTTCCAGAAAAGACAGAGAGACCTGGCGATTGACTTTATTTTCAATAGGTTTTCTCAATTTACTCTTGGCATACGTAAATTGTATTCCTCTCCAGTTAGCGGAACTTTCAGTACTCAAATGCTTCTCACAGCGAATTCCTATATTATAATGGAAATCTGAAAAGAGAGAAAAAAAATCAATAACCTTGATGGAAATGTAGTTTAAAATGACTCTCGTTTGATAGGAAAAATTCAAATCCGAGTCAACGAGTTTCGGAAATATGGAAGAAGACATTGTTGCTGTTGAGGAACTCTTTGGGCCTGTTCACGTAGGAGTCCGGTAGCGGAAGCGTAAAAGGAAAGATGGCGCTGAGACGGATAAATAATAAACCAATCAATAAACCAATATAGTAATAAACCAATCATAGGCGTTAAAAATTTCGTTGCTAATCGTTTGGAGGTTTGTCATTGGTTAAATTTATTTCAATGCTTTAACACTTCCGCTACCGAACTTCTATGTGAACAAGCCCTTAATCGTTACTCTCCCCTTTTTTCATTAAGTGGTTTAGATTTACCGCCCACATAGGCTAACGTATAAAGCTTCCAGTGCACGGGCACTTGTTCAAATCCTATCTAAGCCATTGATATTTCGTGGTAATCGTTTGGGCCTGTTCACATAGGAGTCCGTTACGTTGCGTTAAGGAAAAGATGACGTTGAGACGAAAATAAACCAATCATAGGCGTTAAAAATTCCATTGCTAATCGTTTGGAGACCTATGATTGGTTTATTTTCGTCTCAACGTCATCTTTTCCTTAACGCAACGCAACGGACTCCTATGTGAACAGGCCCTTTCTTAGAAAGTATGTTGGTTCACTTAATGAGTAATTTCATATTAAACTAGCCAAAATTGCGGGGTATGTATGAGTGTATTTAAAAAAATATATCATTGTTGCAACTAATGAATATACCTCAATTTCTATTGTGAAAAATGATAGGGGAGATTAATGACAAAAGAGGAATATCACCGTGGTAGACCTTATGAGGACAACTGAATCCTATTTACAAGACACATGAGCTTTAAATTGTAAAAATACGATTGATTAGGGGTATTTGTTATAAAGGGAGACACTGCGCAGCGTAGTTATTTGATACTCTAAAAGCCTTAGTCACGGGGCATACGAAAATAGCCTTTCAAACTTAAATTTAAAAATCTTGTCCTCGGGGGTTAAGCGCGTTACCTATGCTCAGATCTTATTTTCAAGGTATTTGGAAGGAATTAGTGTTTATGAACTTCTAACTCGCGAAGAAAATTGTCCAAAAACTTATGATATAGTTGAGTTATTTACGTGATCAAAAAATGTAACTTCCGTGTTTTATTTCTTTTGTGGAATTGCATTTTAAACCCGTTTAAAGGCAATGTTTTGCTTTGATATTCAACATGGGAATAGTGTGACGTCATGCGTCGTTAGTTTGACTAAGGGCCTGTTCACATAGAAGTCCGGTAGCGGTGCGTTAAAGGAAAGATGACGTTGAGACGAAAATAAACCAATCATAGGCGTTAAAAATTTCGTTGCTAATCGTTTGGAGGTTTGTCATTGGTTAAAAATATTTCAATACTTTAACGCTCCGCTACCGGACTCCTATGTGAACAGGTCCTTAATGTATCCTGAGCCACTGCCACTCAAGCAAAGTATTGGTGATAATCGTATCCATGACCTTTTCGTATGCTTTTATTCCATGCCATTAATTGTCTCGTTTTCTTTCTTTTTTTATCTTAAAGGAATAAAATATATTTTTAGTTTAAATAAAGTTCAACTTTCTATCCCACTTCCCCAACATACACCTACAATTCGTCCAAGAACTTGACTTCCTGAAACGTTCCACACGAATTATGCCGATAACATAATTATTTGTGGGCAAGATTCTTTATTAAAGATTCATAATGAATTAAATCCACAACGCACCAAACTGTCCATAATGTTACATTTATATTAAAATCATATATTACTGAAATATCTCGATAACAATGGAACAGCGTTTTAGCCTTTTTTTAAAATTTTATATATATATATATATATATATATATATATATATATATATATATATATATATATATATATATATATATATATATATATATATATATATATATATATATATATATATATATATATATATACATACATACTACTACTACGCAATGAATGCAGTCGCTAATTATTTCTAAGTCGATGGCCACAAGTTTCAGCAAAATTAAAAATGCTAATAAATAGCTGAGAAATGTGAAAGATCAATAATATCTGAGAGATATTAGACATTTCTTTGAATGTACCGAGTATGTTATAGGTATGGGCTGTCATTCCTTACAGATGTATATCGAAAATTCCGGCTGGGTATAACACATTTTTGCATTTGGCCTACCTTCAAATGCACTCTTTAATCTGTCTCGTGGGTAATATACATCACCATTATCTTGGTTTTCCACCATTTACATGATGCTATATGATGGCAGAAGTTTGACCCTAGGGTTCAGGTCTCTAAGGTCAAAACTTCAGCCGGCTGACCTTAACTTTAGTATAGCTGGAATATTTAGCTACTATCGTTAAAGGGAATCTAAAAAAGAGAAAAAAGGAATATCAGAGGCACAACCGAAGAACCTTTTAATAAACAGTGGGGGGGGGGGGAAGAGAGAGAGAGAGAGAGATAAAAATTAATACTTTTTCAACTTCTGGGTTGGTTTCGGACCAAACCTCTCACTCCGTTGCGCCACTGAATCTTAAGTACATAAATTAGTAAGTTAATGTACATAAATTAGTAAGTTATCTAAAATTCTATTCAATTTCATGATCAGTTATTAGAAACAGTAGAACCCTGAGTTAATAGATAACTGTGATCGCGCGCACACACACACACCAAACAAAAATAAATATATAAATAAATAAATTTTAAAAAAATGAAGTGATCAAAATTTTAATGATTCCATATTCAATGTATTATTTTTGATACAGAAGAAACCGCTGTAAGCTTCCAGGTAAATACAAACAAAATTATGCGTCCGATCGTAAATATCAGATTTCGTAGTGCTGTAACGTTAAAATCATTCCATTATTTCAGTTGTGAGAAATTTCTGTGCGTGCTCCGAAAAATTGTGTGGCTTCAAACGGCTCATTTAATGTTGTACAGAATAAGTCCGTGTTGTGTAATGCGAGTACCCACGTGGCTTTGATAGCAACACGTGACTTAATACGTCATCCGCAAATAATCAACTGAAATAATGGACCATTTGCGTCTGTCGTCATGGGGACAGAAACTAACCGGTTAAAAAGTGGAAGGGACTGATAAGAGAGGTAGAGTCTTCAGTGAAACACATTCTGTTCCCAGGATTTTTTTTCCCGTTAATGAAAACAAATCAAAAAATGCGTGAGCTGTAGAGAGGACTGCTTATCAAAATATAGAAGTTTACTTAAATCCTTAGTTCAAACAGAATCCATACAAAATTTTGCTGACTTCTTATCACATTTTGTATGGGATAAGAAAAAAGAACGAAAACGTTTGACATTGATTACCCAATCAAAAGAAATAAATTTCCTTCCTTACCTCACCCTCACTTGTTTATCGCAAGATGAAATGATAAAAATGCGTTGGTGGCGTAATGCCATTCCGCCCATAGTTTGCAAGCATTTCAAACCTGAATATGGGGCGTGGTTAACATTACGCACGCGAGCTGATACAAAGAGTAATCATTTCCCTTAGAAATTTCCCAATGGAATCTCAATAGCGATTTTTGAGATGCGGTCACGGGCGTTCAGCTCTCACATCTATTAAATTTCCCTTACCCGTACTTTCTAGATAAACGTCACATTATTAGGATGAAGGAGGGAAGAACTTGTTTGCATATTTTGGGTCACACACCACCAAATGGTGATGATAGGAAAAGTGGCACAGCAGCACACATATTTGAAAGTGTGGAGTCGCAGTAATCAGAGTACATCCGAAGAATTCTTTCGCGAGTTTTGTTCCATGTTATTGTATCGCAGGACATTATACAGTGTATCATTGTATCGTGACATTAGTTGGCTGGTATAACAAGTCAAAGATGCTCGTAAATGTTGATATGATCTTCTTAAGTACGAAGTACAAAATGATGTAATGACATAACAAAGGATGAAATAAATCGAAGAAGAAAAATAGTTTGGTCTTACAAGTTGTCAGTTTTCAAATATCGCAACTGCCAGAGACTTTAGCCTAGTGTGTAGTGAGTGGTCAAGGTACTTCGAAAATTGTAAAAATTATAGAAAAGCAGAAGGCTGGGATGATTTCAATTTTGTTTTGCCTTGTTAAAAATAAAATATATCTGAAGATACTAAGATAAACGCACGGTTATCTTTCATCGTAGCACTTTACACCCAGCATAGTTAACAATTGGCAAAACTAAGTGCTTAGAAATTTATCTCCTATCCAGAGGAAAATATTTTCGGACAGTTAAAAGCATTTATTTATTTATTTATTTTAAGCGCTGATAAAAGGTTAATTATTTCAACAGTTCTAAAACTGATATCGGTCATAATTTTCACCCAGTTAGCTAGGGACATAGAATCCGTCAGCGTCAGCGTTAGGGCCTGTTCACACAGGAGTCTGGTAGCGGAGCGTTAAAGTATTGAAATATATTCAACCAATGACAAACCTCCAAACGATTACCAACGAAATTTTTAACACCTATGATTGGTTTATTTTCGTCTCAACGTCATCTTTCCTTTAACGCTCCGCTACCGGACTCCTATGTGAACATACCCTTACTCGTATTGAAATATATTTAATCAATTACAAACTTCCAAACAATTAACCACGAAATTGTTAAGGCCTGTGATTGGTTAAAATATGTCAATACGAGTAACGCAGACGCTGATGGATTCTATGTGAACAGGCCCTTAGATGTGGAGCGAAAACGCTGTTCAAAGATCATTTCGATGCTGAAATCCTATTTTTGTATGACACATAAAAATAAATGATGTATTATTTACTTATGCCATCACGTGCGTATCTGTCAACGTACGCTTTCGCCGGTAAGTTAACCGACGAATGCATTGTCTCACGAACGATGGCGTGGAGTCGGAATTGAACCAGTGACTCACATTTGCATTGCACAAAGTAAGTTTGCGATGATGACGGAGCTAAAGTCTACTTATCCGGGGAAGTGACAAATTATTTTGTCGCAGCACAGGACTGTTTATAGTTCAGTAGCTGCGAATTGAGGGGAAATGAAGCTCACAGTGTTCACGGCACCACAGCCCAGTAAATGCGCTTTGCGTGTAACCGATAAAAAAGGTTAAAAGCTTCGCTCGCGTTTCAGCTCTCTGAACAGGATTTTGTAAGGTTAAATAAAAACCAGTCATTGGTTAGTTCCATAGAAATTGGAGGAAAATGTTTTTCGTGGTCTAAGTGAGCAATACTTATAAGTAAACCTATGTTAGGGTTTCTAGCCGTTTCGTTTATATTCATTATCGAATATAACCGAATATAATACATTTGTTGTTGTTGTAGTTTCTAATGCGCCCTGGCCGGATTCAATTCCAGACCAGGTCCATATAGATTGTTCGGGAAAGGGAAGCGGCTCCGGTTTTATAATGGCACCACAAGGGTCGGAGTCCGATATAGCCAGTTGCCACCTCAATTTTGACCGAGCACCCCCCAGGGGGATATCTGGGGGATCGTACTCTCTCTCACCTTCTCTAACTTCATAGAGGGTCTGTGGTTCGGTTTAGAGCGCTACGGTCACTTTTTGTTACACGAGGACTTATTAGACCGGGACCTACTGCTCAAAGCTGATTCTGAACGGCTACAAACGTCCATGCCAAGAGTGGGATTCGAACCCACTGACTCTGGTTCTGAAAGCCAACAATGAGATTCGGCCATCGTCCGGCAATCTCATAGAGGGATTTTCCAGTCTACGGATTTAATGGGCCGGTATCCGACCTAGACACGGAGGTATTTAATGGCGCGTATAGGGATTCGATCCGAGCAGACTCAGCACCGAAAGCCATCGCGCTACTACAAGGCTACCTCGAGCCCATAATATATTTAACATTACGAAATGTAATTTTTTAAAAATTTCTCATATCTTGAAGTCTAATTTACTGCGAGCAGACTGCACGTAAGGCAGTTTCATATAACGTCATCGAGGGGGCACAAAGGGCAGAAAAACTGGTGTTATGCGTTTTAACAGTGTTATAAAAACTCTAAATAAAAATGTGAAATTTGCCAGTTAATATTTTAATGTTAATTCAAAAGTAAATGCCAGGTCTGCAGGGCTGGCAATATGAATGCAGATCATTTACTTACATGCCCAGGACTTGATACGGAAGCCCAGAAAAGTGAGAACTTTACCAAATTATACTGGGACGCTAGAGATATGATGAACTTTCTGTGAACTTTTAACACCTTTTACCTTACTTTGTTTACTGTTGTGCTTTATGCATCTGTTCAATGCTTAGTTCTTTGCTGTTTGTGTTGCCTGTAAATATGGATTAATTTTCCAAATAAAGCCATAGGTTAAAAAAAAAAAAAAAAAAAAAAAAAAAAAAAAAAAAAAAAAAAATTTTAATGTTAATTATTCATACCGGAGATTTTCCTAAGATTGCCGCAATTAGAATTAGAACGGTAGTTTTCGACTGTAAACTAGTATCTTCGTTTGATCTCCCAAAGATAAAATAAAAAAGATCTTTATGATAAGTGGGACAGTTTACAAATTAAAACGATTATTTCTTCTAAACTGCATTATATAGGTACTGGTCTAATTAGCCCTAGTGTAGCAAAAGTTGATCGGACCTCTCTAAACCAACTTAACAGCGTCTAGAAATGGGATGCTTTAATCCACCGTCTTAAATATAATTTATGTCAGATCCTATTGTACATGTGTACGTGCAGTCGAGGCATTTCCAACAGGTTTTCCAAAAGCGAAAATCGCGACATTTATTCATTTACATTTTGCATTTTTCTGCGATTCGTTTTCAGTAGTATATTAAATTTCTGGGCATAGAGACTAGAATGTGGCCGAAGTTCTCTTCCTCTTGATGGTCAACGAATCGGTGATTAGCCAAAATCTAAATTAATTCGAAGCTCTTTCATCACCGGATAGAAATCGACACTGCTTTACCTCACTTTCGCCTCACCGCGTCCTACATTTTTCCTTACCTGACTCACAAGTTGCTGACCTTTGATCGCTTTTTTTCTTTCTTTATTTCTTCTCTCCGGTGAAAAACGGAGCCGTTCTTTGAGAAGATGCAATACGCAAAGAAAGAAAGCGATGATTTAAAGCACGACGGAAACTGAGTGCCTCAAATGCGCCAGACGCAGTAATGAAGCAATAAAAATAGCAAATTCTAATCGGATATATGAAAGCTATGTTAAGATGTCTGTAAGAACAGCCTGTCGAGAAATGACCATCCAAAAGCCGGATATAGCCAAACTGATATCGTATCTCAAAGAGGCAATGGACGACAAGCTCCAATCTCTTTAGTACTCTCTTTAATCTTAACCTTTTGCTGATCAGGGACCACTTATAAGAAAATATTTAAAAAAAAAAAAAAAAAAATTTTTAAAAATAGTCGGGGACTATTTCCCAACCAGCTCTTTCAGAGGCAAAAATGGGTTTCATTTTCTAAATAAACAAATGAACTTAATAACAAATTTAACGTAAAAGTAAACTAGCCAACATAAAAGCCTATGAAAACTTAAAAATTAACGAGATTTTTGAGCTTGCATTTACGCTGCTGGCCATTAAAACTGCAGCACCATGAAGGAGGGATGATACAAACGTCAAATTCGCATGAAAGGAAGAAGATGTGGGAATATCCAAATGATTAGCATTTAAGCGTAATCGAACGACGCAGGATGGAGAAACAGCATCTCAAACTCTGTATAAAAGGAAAGTTACGCAGTGGGTTTCTCATTCGGAAATCGCATTTGGATGTTGGCTGCTTGTGAGAAGATCGTGTTATGCCTCGTATAAGAAGGAGAAACGACTATCATCCCGTGTCGGAATTCAATAGCGGTAGGATCGGGGCCTATCGAGAGTGCGGTTTACCATTCCGCAATATTGCAACTCTCATTGGTCAGAATCCAAGAGGCCAGACATGTTGTCAGGTCGGCCTTGCAGGATTGTACAGTCACATCATGGACCTTGAGTCGGGAAATGAACTTGTTTGCAACACACGTATCCGCACAGACAGTATCACGACGTCTGGACCAGCACGGATTGTCTGCACGGCGACCATTATAGCGGGTTCCCTTGACACTTCAGCATAGAGACGCGCGGCGACAGTGGTGCTCCCAACGACAAAACTGGATACAGGTTTTTTCAGGCAAGTCCCGGTTCTGCGTGCAGCATCATGATGGACGTATCCGTGTCTATAGAGGCACCGAGGAGAATGCACGTGGACTGCTTACATTCGATATCGTCATACAGGCCCTGCACCTGATGTGATGGTATGGGCAACCATTGGGTATACGATACGAACGCCTCTTGTTCGCGTCGTCGGTCATCTGAATAGCCAACGTTACATTTCTCAGATCTTAAAGCCGGTGGTTGTGCCCTATCTTCGAGTTCTCGGAGACGTCATCTTTCCGTAACAAGATAACGCAAGACCGCATGTTGCCCGTCGTGTCCTGACCTATCTCGACACAGAAGGTGTTCGATTGTTGCCCTGGCCAGCACGTTCTCCAGAACTCTCACCCATTGTATACAACTGGTCATGGGTTACTGAGAGACTGGGCCGCCACCGCTCTCCAGCCACTACGATTGATGAAGTGTGGCATAGACTTGAAGCAGCATGGAAGACTTGCCCGAATCTGTCATCAAACCCAATTCGACTCGTTGCCTAACCGGGTTAGAGCCATTTTAGCTGCCAGAGGAGGCAGCCGTGTGTACTAATTTCGGACTCCGTATACCCCCAAATTGCCTACAAATTTAATCACGTTTCCTTCCTACTATGCTGTATACATACAATAAGTAGGGTTTTGTTATTTGCTTTCCTTCATGGTGTTGCAGTTTTAATGGCCAGCAGTGTATTTGCTTCCTTTACTAGCAGTAAAATTGCTGTGAAATGCAGTGGCGGCTCCAGTCCAGAGATTTTTTTTTTTTTTTTTTTTTTTTTTGGGGGGGGGGGGTGGCAACGTTGGCTCTTAGGGATATATATATATATATATATATATATAAAAGAAATAAACATCCTCTCATTTTAAATTTAAACTCATTTTATATTAGGTCTAGGTTCATATAATTTTAGGCAATAAAAAGAAATTCACCAGGCTTTCTTTTTGGAGGGGGGTGGCAATTGCTCCTACTCAATTGGTTTGGGGCGTAGAGTCACGTGAGAAAGATTGCAAGACTGCCCATTATGGGCGAGGATCGAACTCGCATCTCTAGATCGGCATGCTACCTCTGAACTGCATTGGTGATGCGAAGAGTTGTTATCTCTAAGGTCCTTAACGTAAATATATATTTCCCTCCTTTATTTTTGGCGCCACCAACATTGAATATATATTTGTGTTTATTTATTTTTTACCGACTACGCTGACTTTTTTCCACGGTGAACTTTTGGCATGCGTTTCTCCGACGCCGCATTTGTGGGGTTTACCATGTATTTTGTCATCATCAAGCACTCTAAATTTTGTACCGTTCACGATAGACAATCTATATTATATCAACGTTAAGGACCGGATGACTGCTCGGCCAATAAAATTTCCGAGAAAATCCGCTTTTGGAATTTTTTTTCCCTCCAGACAATTTATAGGCTAGGACTTGGTGAGGAGGTCATGATAAGGGCGAAACCTAGGTCGAAGGCAACTGGATACACGCATATATAGAAGCAGTTTGACTAACAGTTTCTCCCAGTAATAGGGTGGCAACGATAACAGCCAGCTTATTTCGAACTCACGGATCCTAAGCGCACCAATCATTTTTTTCCTTTTCTATACCTTCTGTTCATTCATGGTTCCTCTCTGTTTACTCTCTGAAAGGATGCGCTAGAGGGCTTGGAAGTGCAGTTAGACCCATTTTCTTATGGTCTTATGGAGTATCAGTTCAGTGTCTCTGAAACTTTAGTTAGCATAATACTAGGCCCAAAATCAACTAAACTATCTGGTGATGTTAGGAAGGGGTAAAAATCCTTGTTAAAAAACATCGAATAATTCTCGGTATATCTTCACACTTAATGCTTTTGACAATATTAAACACACATGAAGTATAAAAAGGCTAAAATTAAACCCTTATTGGATTCTGGTATTTCGTGTATGTCTTGCATCTCAGTTGGAGTTTAAAGGGATGTTTATTCCCCTTCGAATGAGTTGTATTATGTACAGGAATGCAGGAAAACGTAATTTTACCAACTGTGTTTCTAGGAAATGTTTTATTTTCTAAATGGCTTTTATGTATTTTTGTTAAGCGCGATATTCGCGTTCGCCGCAAGTTGTACGTTAATAAATAAAAATATTATATTTTATCCACTGATTTTTTTAAATTACATAAAAGTCTCTACGATAAACTAAAACAAGGTATAAATTTTGACCACGATTTTGTATGGAAAATTATGCAAATCAACCGCGGTTGAAAGGGTCAAGTGCTGAAATCTAAATACAAATACTAGCACACGCCGATCAGCTTGTTTCAGTTTGCTCAGTCTTGTCACATCCCATGTGACATACGACTGATACGTCAAAATTGTTGTATCGCGTCAGAGGTGACCCATGACTGATAAATGATTGAAATTACAGTAGATTATCACTCATTCTCATCACAGGGTGAGTGTTTCTCATCACTCCTTAATAGAGTGAGTCAGAGAGATAGGTCATAGAGTACACGTACACTACGTGATGCAGTACTTGATCATTAAAGATATAGCATATAAAACAGCAATAAAGTTATTTAAGTTTACAAAACATGGTTACATTCAGTACAATACAACATTTGATAAACTTTAATCAACATAAAAAAAACAGTAGGTTCCCTCCCCCCACCAAGTTATTGAAATTTAAGTTAAAACCCCTTTAAACTATCGAACGCAATCTCTCTTGAGAATGATCAAATACGAGAAATTTAAACCCGCAATGTTGGGATCAAGGGCGTAAGTAGGCTGGAGCAACCGGAGCAATGCCTCGGTGCCCCCTAGGAAAGGGGGGGCCAAGACAGGGGATAAAAAATAAAGTCGTAATATTTCAGGGGGCCCAATTTGCGTCCTTGCCCTGGGGCCCCTAAATGCCTGGTTACGCTCCTGGTTGGGATCCGACTGTACTACGTCAGTTCCAGTCCGAAAGCTAATATTCCATAGCCAAGTGCAACTTATAGCCAAATGCGAAGTTTGACCCACATTTTTATCCTCACTAGCATTCTCAAGAACATTAAAGACTGTATTATCTAAATAGGATGTTACCCATTTATATAATATAAAACATTAATACGTTTACACTTCATTGAAGTCTCGACTTCTTTTCAGAAAGTTTTTCGTTGTTTCCTAAAGCATGTTCTTGTGACAGTACCGGTCAGAATTAATAGTTTTATTTCAGGAAAATTCAGCTTCAAACATATGGATATGACCACAAAATGGCAATTAGTTTCGAACTAATCACTAGTTCATCAACAAGTCGAGGGACATTAGATGTGATTGTCTCTATGGACAATTCACAAAAGCATCTGTGAATTGCCCACAAGTAGCGTTAGGTGTGATCCAGGAGCATTGGGAGGGATTGTCTTTATGGACAATTCACAAAAGCATCTATGAATTGTCCATAAAGACAATCACAATTCATGCTTCTCGGTCTGATGATGAGCTACTAATTAGTTCAAAATGGAAAGGTTGCCACCCTTTCATTTTTAATTATTAAGAAGCTGTGTGTACCTGTTTTGCGCTTCCTAAAAGTTTCACGTAAGTTATATGGCCATGTATGACAGACTAAAGTCATTCAAGAAACACACGCTTCCCGCTTCCCCATAACTTTCACCACTTTGAAAGCAATAAATAAAATTGGAGGGTGAATATTTCTCCAATGTAACAAGAATGATGGCAATGAATCTTTACTTATGTATTTCATTGTATTATATTGCCTAAATACTGCTACTTGGGAGGAGATTGCCCATCAAAAATCATTACTTCTATTCCCTAAACTTCTATTCTTACTTCTATTCCCTAAAAAACTACTAAAGGAGGTGTTACTTTAAATAAATCATCTTGCAATTTGGACGAGAGCAATATCTTCCTTTACGCAAATATGCAGTTTTATGAATATAAACATAATTTTAAGATAAAAAGAACTTTTAATATACCATGTTTTTAAATTTTCTGTTGAATCATATAAACTTGACAATTCTATGTATTAATAAATACTTTTTTAAAATTTTTTGATGAATTATCCCATCAACTTGAAAGAAAATGAAGTTAATTGGAAGTTAACTTGCATTTAACTTTTCGTTCCCGTCCCGGCCAATAGATGGCTGCACCAGTCTACAAAACAAAATTAACTGAAAATAACTGAAAATGAATTTAATTCTGCTTAAAGATGGCTGAAAGTATTAAAATAATGCATTGTCATCGTGTTCTGAGCTATTCTAAAAGTTTCAAATGTCTAGCTAGTCGAGAAGTTAGTTAAAAATCGATTGCAAGATTTGTACGGGAGAAACACACAAACAAACAAGAAAGCGAGTTAATAAAAACATGGTAATAATAATTCAAAGCTGAAAGTATTTTCAGGGAACTCATTTTAAGTATAATAATCTCTTATATTATATGATTTATTAATGAAATAGCAGAATCACAGAGCTTCTTAATATCCACAATAAAGTTTTATTTATTTGTTATTTTTTATTATAGGCATTAAGAAGCTGTGTGTTCCTGTTTTCACGAGTTTCTTGTAAGTTATTAACGAAAACTTGGATGAAAGAGATGTGTATAATCTTAAATATTCTGTCAGCGGAACCCATACATTGTTGTTAAGGGTTTGATATTGTAGAGGGCGCAATTTTGCGGTTTTACAAGGTGAATATACTTAATCGAGTGGATTCCCATAGCGATGGTTCCTTTACTTTTTATTATTCCTGTAAAGTTTTGTTTTTGTATTTGGCAATTTTTTGTGTGTTCTAATAATTTATGAAGAGGTAAGGCAGTAAGTTGGTTGGTTTTTGGAGTATATGTTGCTTTGGAGTGTAGTTAATGTAAATTCGTGCATTAATATATTTTTTTATTTGCTTGGAACTGCTTTGCATAGTAGTAAATACAACAGCGTAGTAGCATACTCTACAACAATCTTTTTCTCTCTGGAAATTGGCAACGGCGCAGTAGAAGAAAAAGACACAACTGCGCACAAACGGCGTGCACAACTTTTTCCTACCCAAGTAATTCTAGAGCAGGGGCCCGCGAAGACTTCTAGGAAAATAATTTGCAGCATCAATTTAGATATTCTTAGTTAACGAAAAATGTTTTTGTAAAAATCTTTGTTTTCAAATGCTGTTCATTTACAAAAAACATTGATTTTCCTCGAATTCCATGAAAAGTAGGGTGTCCACTCATGTTCTATTTCACCCCCCCCCCCACTTCTTATTTAAATACCCACTTCTTATTTGACTTTTTTTTGTGTGTCTGTGTAATTTAACGAAAGTTGGCCAATTATAATCAAGGTCGTTGTTGGAGGTTCATCCTCGAATTTTTAAAAATTTCATAGTACATACTATACACAAATCCTCCAAATTCCCCTCCCTCAAGAAAAAAATGTCCTGGGTATGGTTCTGATTAAATTGCGGCCCGCCACTAGACAGGTGTTTTCGATTGCGGCCCTTGGACACTTGTAAGTTGGAAACCCCTGTTCTAGAGTCTTCACTATTCACCGGACTACGCTGGGTGAACCTGGTTGAAGACGCACCTGTTGATCCTGTAGTGCAACACGTTTTATTAGTGCTAACCAAGCACGTGGACGTTAGCATCCTAGCTAACACAGACCTAGTAGATGACGTTTTCATTTAAATGTTAATTTTTATTTTTGTTAATGTGATTAAAGTGTATAATATAGTGAACACTGTGTTTTTATTTGAGCTATATGCAGCCGAGAATTCAGGTCCACAGGAAATGCATTTCATGGAGTCAAACTAAACACCACGCTTAATCATCTGACGCAACTGCTAAAGTAGCGATCTAAAAATAAGTAAACTGGTAGCATAGTAAGGGCCTGCTCACATAGCAGTCCGTTTGCGTAAGCGTAAAAGTATTGAAATATATTTAACCAATGACAAACCTCTAAACGATTAGAAACGAAACTGTTAAGTCCTATGATTGGTTTATTTCCGTCTCAGCACCAATTTTCCTTTTACGCTTACGCCTGCTATGTGAACAGGCCTTAAGGGCCTATTGACATAGAATCCGTCAGCGTTAGCGTTACTCGTAATTCACATATTTTAAACCAATCACAGACCCCAACAATTTTGTGGCTAATCGTCTGGAGGTTTGTAATTGGTTTAAAATATGTCAATATGAGTAACGCTGACGCTAAAGGACTGTCTGTGAACAGGCCCTTAAGGGCCTGTTCACATAGGAGTCCGGTAGCGGAGCGTTAAAGGAAAGATGACGTTGAGACGAAAATAAACCAATCATATGCGTTAAAAATTTTGTTGCTAATCGTTTGGAGGTTTGTCATTGGTTAAATATATTTCAATACTTTAACGCTCCGCTACCGGACTCCTATGTGAACAGGCCCTTAAGGGCTTGTTCACATAGAGTCCGTCAGCGTCAGCGTTACTCATATTGACATATTTTAAACCAATTACAAACCTCCAAACGATTAGCCACAAAATTGTTGATGTCTGTGATTGGTTTAAAATATGTGAATTACGAGTAACGCTAACGCTGACGGATTCTATGTCAATAGGCCCTTAAGGCCTGTTCACATGGCAGGCGTAAGCGTAAAAGGAAAATTGGTGCTGAGACGGAAATAAACCAATCATAGGCCTTAACAGTTTCGTTTCTAATCGTTTAGAGGTTTGTCATTGGTTAAATATATTTCAATACTTTTACGCTTACGCAAACGGACTGCTATTTGAGCAGGCCCTTACTATGCTACCAGTTTACTTATCTTTAGATCGCTACTTTAGCAGTTGCGTCAGATGATTAAGCGTGGTGGTTAGTTTGACTCCATGAAATGCATTTCCTGTGGACCTGAATTCTCGGCAGCATATAGCTCAAATTAAAACACAGTGTTCACTATATTATACACTTTAATCACATTAACAAAAATAAAAATTAACATTTAAATGAAAGCGTCCTCTACTAGGTCTGTGTTAGCTAGGATGCTAACGTCCACGTGCTTGGTTAGCACTAATAAAACGTGTTGCACTACAGGATCAACAGGTGCGTCTTCAACCAGGTTCACCCAGCGTAGTCCGGTGAATAGTGAAGACTCTAGAATTACTTGGGTAGGAAAAAGTTGTGCATGCCGTGTGTGCGCAGTTGTGTCTTTTTCTTCTACTGCGCCGTTGCCAATTTCCAGAGAGAAAAAGATTGTTGTAGAGTATGCTACTACGCTGTTGTATTTACTACTATGGAAAGCAGTTCCAAGCAAATAAAAAAATATATTAATGCACGAATTTACATTAACTACACTCCAAAGCAACATATATTCCAAAAACCAACCAACTTACTGCCTTACCTCTTCATAAATTATTAAAACACACAAAAAATTGCCAAATAAAAAAACAAAACTTTACAGGAATAATAAAAAGTAAAGGAACCATCGCTATGGGAATCCACTCGATTAAGTATATTCACCTTGTAAAACCGCAAAATTGCGCCCTCTACAATATCAAACCCTTAACAACAAAGGTTTCATCCTAATAATTTGCAAATAAAACTTTTAAATTTGAAACTTTATGTGTGTAAATTTATCGAAGAAGAAGCTGATTTATATACAATTGTAGAAGAGTCAGAGCATTAGATACACAGCTCGCTTTGAAATATTAACAGAAAAAATTCCTTGATTTCATTATACGAGCCCCTTACCGCATTTTCGGTTGGGTGTATTCGGGGCAATTCAATCTGCTATCTTCGACGCGTTTCTTTCTCCTCTATTCTTCCATTTTCCTAAACACTGCACCGAAAACCTTCAAGGGGTTTTGGGTGGAAAACTGCGCTTCTTCCATCACGAACAACTAAACGATTTGAAATGTTCCATTGTTTACGATGGGGAGATGGTCGTCACGCTACGGCCCTAAATGAAGGGTTAGACACATTCGTGACCCCTGCGCAGAGGGCAATCTCATTTACTGCAGATGGAAGTCAAAGTGAAAGTGAAGAGAACCCGATTCGTGAGTGCTGGAAATCAAATAAGGCCCAAATGATTGTAATCTCGAAACCCGATGTGTTGCGTTTCTTTTCGTTTCAAGTTCACCAGCCGTATTTTATACGGAGAGCGTATCTCTTCTTGTTTCTCTTTATCCATGAACTGCGAAATCCGAGTTGTTGATTTGCGCACGTTTCGAACGTAAAACTCGCACGTATGGACACCGTATCTTCGTATAATCGATGAAAATATATGTAACGTGTAATCATGTGCGCTGCATATTGAAAGAAATATTGGCTCACACCATCTACACGGCGTTTAGAGTCGATTTCTTTCTGACCCTTTAGAAATTTTTTTAATTGCCTCAGAATTTGAAATTATTTTTTTCCTAAAGATATAAGACTTTTAAAGTTTAAAACAGACGAAAGTTTAACGCTACGAAATTATAACTGAATTCATGTGCAAAATCCGTAATATTATAAGATTGAAGGCAAAGATGCAAATTCGGTTCTTTAATATTTTTATATAAATGACTTAATTTTTGTGTGTATGGGTGTGTGTGTCCCCTAACCCTATTAGATTCGCTCACCTCAATGTTAACCTATGGAGAAAATATGTCCAAGGATTGCCGACTTGGATTGAAAGATTTTTTTAAACTTGTACTCCGTAATAAAAAAAGAAATATTACAACTTGGAGTATTTTTCGTTTAAAGAAATTAAAATAATATTTTAAAATATAAATTATTCGGAAAAAAATCTGGTATAGTATGTTTTAAACGCTCATAAATTACTTTCGTGGACGAAATTCATAAAAAGAATCCTGTTGCCAGGTGCAGAAAAGTTCAGGCTATCTGAAAATACTATTTTTATTGTATTATCAGCATTTGATAATCCAATGTCAATAGTAGGCAAATTTTCTCCGTAGGTTAACACTGAGGTGAGTGAATCCATTACGGTTAGTACACAGCAGCCTTAAGACACGATTTCATCAACTGCAGCCAGGTGGTCGAAAGACATCGCTGGGCCCAGAAAGAAAAGAAAAGAAAAACTAATACCGGATTTCTAGGTCCCCAGGATCCTAGGACTGCCAGGCCCCTAAAAGCAGGGCCCGATTTAGAAAATTCTTGACTATAGGCACAACTCGGGATGGGGCCCCCCTAACACTGATGTGGGCGTAACATTTCCAAAATTGACACACAAAAAAATAATCATGAATCATTGTGAAAGTACCATTTTACCAAGAATTGGCTATTTGAAGCGTAGAAGCCTAGAACATTATCACATAACAAAAAGCAATACAACATATTAACTTCATCATTAAAACACCAATACAATGCAACCAGAAAAACATATTAATCCCTTATATACACTATAACATACATATGATGAACTATAGATATAACTATACAGATGATGAACCAATCAATCAATCAAATTTGAAAGGATATATAAAAAAATTGTAATTAAAAAATGTAAAATTTTAAAAAATTGAATTGGAAATTTTCCTTTTTTTTCTTTCAAAATAAATTTTTTTTTTTTTTTGGGGGGGGGGCCAACATTCGGGGGCCCCTAGGCCCGGGCCTAATGGAAAATCAGGGCCTGCCTAAAAGTCATAAATTTATCCTATCCCTCTCCCCCGTATCGCCGGGCTTTATTGTAATGTCACGTATGCTGTATAATTTTTTTAATTAATTTATTTACTCAATGAACTCAGAGTATTATTTAACAAATAGCACCAAAAATAGCAAAACATGTTTTAGAAACAACTTAAAGTATTCACTATATATAACTGAAAAACTGTCTTTTCAGTTATTTACAATGAATTTTAACTTTAATCCCTGATAATGCTATTTAGGGCCTGTTCACATAGGAGTCCGTTGCGTTGCGTTAAGGAAAAGATGACGTTGAGACAAAAATAAACCAATCATAGGCGTTAAAAATTTCATTGCTAATCGTTTGGAGGCATATGATTGGTTTATTTTCGTCTCAACGTCATCTTTTCCTTAACGCAACGCAACGGACTCCTATGTGAACAGGCCCTAACTATATCCTTCGTTTGTAAGTTATGAGTACTTGCTGATGGAGTTAAAAATACAGTGATTTCCGCTTATAAGAATCACGTTTGTTATTACTGTTTTTGATTTTTATAAGCGGTTGATTCTTATAACCGAAATTTAGATTTTTGGACAGGAACACCCACACACCTATATATACATATATTAGATAATTTACCATAAAATACTCTTTAACACTCTTTACATTAACTATCTTTTATTAAAATAATTTTTTATAGTTTTAAAAATACAACTTAATTTTTAGACCTATAAGTAGATACACGTGATTATAGTAAGAGAAGAAAAAAAATACAATATTTGTTACAAGTTACAACATACCTGCTTAACAGTTTTAACATTTCAACTACAGGAAGGGAGCAAGAAAAAGTTTTCTACGGTAGTTTGACGTAATGAAGTTTTCAGAAGGCTGTTTATACCTCTTTCAATACTTATAGTCTCAGACGAAGATTTACTCGGACGGGTAAAGTTGCCCCCGGGTCAAGCTAATAGGACAGTGTTGTGGTAAAGCGTTTAAGGGGAAACTATTATGTTATGTCTAATAAAGAAAGGGGAGAAATTTTCGACTATATTCCATCCCATCTTAACAATTTTTCTTTAAAAAAAAAGAAAGAACTTCGTGCCTTTTGAGAGTTTAAGTAGCTTTTTTGGAAAAATGAAAGGAAAGCGAAGAGTGTAAACTGATTCTTAAAACCGGTGGATTGATTCTTTAAAGCGAAAATTTTAACATGGAAATAATTCATTTGTTTTTGTTTTCGCGATATTGATTCTTATAAACGGTTGATTCTTATAACCAGTGATCACTATAAGCGGTGGTTACTGTATTCATTATTTAATAAAGTTTGTGTCATTTCACATGAGACAGGTCGTGGACAGGAATTTTCAAACCGTAATCTGCATTGGCTGAAATGGTATTGTTTGATTGATCTAGAGGACACATAACTTTTACAGACTTAAAGCATGGATCATTTTTTTAATATTTTTAAAATTTTATGCTTTCAATGATTTTTCCAACTGGTGACCAAAGGGCCTTATCTCTGAGTACCGGCAGCTGCTACTGCTCGTGGTTGAGGCTGTTGGAGTTGTGGCTGGGTGTAAGCACTCGATTTTCCGTTGTTTTGTCTAAAAAGTTAGGTAAATATCACATACTTGGCCTCAAAAAGCTTACCGCTAACGGAATACCTCATGAAAGGTCCAAGGCTTCCGATGTTGTTAGGTTAATTTCAGTTTTAGCCATTCAATGCAAAGAGACGTGCACCGCCTTCAATTGTTACCATTCTCTTAGAAGGATTCTAGGATGGATCCAAGAATCTTTGACCTATTTTCCCTCTCTCCGTAGGAAAATTCATAAACAGAAAAAGTAACGAATTCGTTCTTCAGGGAGACGCAAAGCCATTATGAACAGCTTTAGCACAACTGAGAATCATGCACAAGGTGCGATCTCATTTGTGTTTGGTGCTTCATTTAAGCCCATGAAACTTTTTATTATTGTATACCTTGGTCATGGCTAAATGCCTAATGTATACCGAATATCAAATTACGAACTGGCTAACCCCAATTTAGTTGGCTTTTCGTGATTTTGCAACATTCTCTCGACAGCTAGCATACTCCCAAAGAATATGTGTATCCGTTAGAGAAGCACTGATTTAAACATACCCTTTACAAGATTTGTATGACGATCGGGCAAATGTTCATAGCGTAGCAAACGATGATATGCTGATAGATAGGGCATCATCATGATTCACTTGAAATCGGTCTTCCACTGAAGACTCAAAGAAATGGCACGTGGTACAGACATAGCTATCCGTTGCTTCAAAAACGGAGACTCATTTTATCGTTTTGTGTCATGATTCTCCATACCTGACGCAAAATATAAGGGTGTATATACATTTTAACAAAAGTACCAGAATTTTCAAAACTTGACTGTCACGGATTTCTGGTTGGAAGCGTTAATATATTGAATTCTCCCTCCCTTAGTTTTTTTAGAAAATCGAAAGTTTGAGAATATGAGTAAAATTCAGAGGGTTCTCGAAATTTCTGGATTACTTCTTAAGGTTCCTGTGTACTAACCCTATTGGATTTACTCACCCCAATCTTAACCTACGGAGAAAGTTTGTCTACTATTTACAGCTACATAAATGCTGATATTTCCAATAAAAATGGTATTTTTTGACAGCCTGAACATTTCTTAACCTTGTAACAGGATTCATTTTATAAATTTCGCCCAACAAAGGAAATTATGAGCCTTTAAATCACACTAAACGAGATTTTTCCCCGAATAATTTTTAAAAAAGGGAGAAAAATGCCCCAAGGTGTGAAATTTCATCCTCTATTACGGAGTACAATTTTTTTTAAAAAATCTTTTCAATCCAAGTCAGCCATCCTTGGACACATTTTATCCATAGATTAACATTGAGGTGGACGATTCCAACAGGGTTACTACACAGAAGCCTTTAACAATTAATTCACCTAAAATCCGGCATGGAGAATTAACAACAATTGAAGCGTATGTCGAATTTTAAAAGTCCTTTCCCTCTAAAATCCTACCAAAAAGCTAGACAAGCAAATGAGGTGAAGGGCACAAACTCGACAAATAAATATAGCAAATTTATTCGAAATACAATTATTTACCCACTATGAAAACATTATCCAAAAATATGCAGGTAAACAAGGTTGTGAGCGAAATCTACTGCGAGAAATACAGGTGTGCATTTTGAGGCTCAACCAAGCGTGTTTCTACTTCTCTTAACAAGGAAGCGTAAAAAAATACGATGAGAAAACGAACTCTGAGAACGTGAGTGTGTGCAGAGAAACTCTTTAAAAACAGTGCAAACAGACGCCCCGAAAAAAAATATCAAAGAATGGAAGACGCTTTTACAAAGCCTCCCTTTTCTTTAAATGAAAAGAGAAAACTTAAATAGGGCAATAATTACAATGCGAGGGCTGAAAGACGAAGATGCTTGATGAATAAAGAAAGAGCAACAACTTGTATGTAGAAACTACTGAAAAGAGTCAAGGAAACGAGAGGCAAAGATTTCCTTTCATAGTCATTGTTAGACTCGATTATTTCTCGGAGACCACACCTGGTATTTTGAATCTGGGGAGCATTTTAACGAACTTAATTAAGTTAAAGTTAGTGTACTCATTGTGATGCACTGATATGGAAGTAAAGTATATACCAGTGGTGTTCAAGCTTTTTTCCAACGCAACAGGGACGCCCAGAGACTTTACGGGGCCTGGGGCAAACTTCTGTTGGGGGCCCCAAGACTATTTTTCAGAAGACTATTTTGTAGTAAGAGAAATCTGATTAATCGAATAATTTTTTTTTTATTTTTTTGGGGGGCCCCTTTTTTCAGGAGATTATTTTGAATTTTGAAGTACGGTACAAGTTTCAGAATTTTCTTTCGGAGGAAATCTAATAAATAATTTTTAAAAAAAATTTTGGGGCCCCTCCAGCAGTTAGGAGCCTGGGGCAAAGTGCCCCAGTTGCCCCCCCCCTCTCTGGGCGGCCCTGCAACGCAACTCACTTTCTTTAAATAAAAAAATCCCTTGACTGACCCCCCCCCTCCCACCCCCAACAAAAAATTTTGGTAGAAGCGAAATTTAAGGAATTAGGAAAATGATAACAAAAAAGAAAAAATATATGAACAAATTTTGACAAACTATTTTAAAAATCCAGATTTGAAAACCCAGTTTCACACAGATTGGTAGAAGCAAATGGAAGCGATGTTAGTACAGTAAAACCTTGTTTATCCGGACTAAATGGGACCATAGGCAATCCGGACAATCGAAAATCCGGGTAATATGGGTAATAAGCAAGACTAAATCCTTAACTAAGCGGATTTACCATTTATTACGATAAAAAACTACGTTTTGAAACAAAATTACATAGTATTGTTTACAAGACATTAAAAAATATAAAAATAAGTTGTCACACCATTTCTCAACAAAGAATTGGTATGTCTAGTAAATCTTTCTTAAACTCAACAAAAAGCATTTTATTACCATAATTTGTTGTACAATCTATGCAGGAACTGTACATTGAATCAAACTAAAAAGCGAATATTTGGCGTACTTGTCGTTACGTTCTTGCTATCATAGTTTAAAAAAATATTATCTAAAGTGAACATTAAATAAAAATTATCTACAAATCTGATCCGGAGATCTGGATAAACGAGGTTTTACTGTGTAGTCTTTTGCTGAAGGAGTTTTAATTGTAAGAGTGTTTGACACCTTATTTAACAATATCATAACTTAATTTTTAACATATAGAAAAATATAATTAAAACATCAAAAATGTCTTTATAGAAAATTTAAAGCCTATTTTTTAATTATATATTTCAATATGATAAACATTTAATCAGACAATCCGCGATCCCTCGCATTTTTTACCAACCCCCATCCCCTGTGGGTCGCAACCCACAGTTTGCGCCCCACTGTTATATACGAAAGATGTTGCCCATTCCAAGATCAGTGAATTTCTAAAACTATAAAATTATCTAGTTTCTATATATTATATATTATCTTCTATATATTATCTTCCTTGGGGGACTCGGGGCCTTGGGATGTTTTTTGGGCTTACCTGCATCCTATTCAGAAAGTTCCCCTTGAGGTAACTGATATGGTCAGGCTCCCTGATGACGAGACCTGTCGGTTACCTCTGTTGTTTTATGGTTCAGTTCCGGCACTTATACAGAATCTTGCCGTTGGTGCGTGGATGCCCAGAGTGCTTGATTTCTGTTTGTTTCTTGTCTATATTCTTATTATTTTTATTTTTATATATCTCTGTTGGATTATTTATTTATAAAATTATCTATTTATAGAAAATTTAAAGCCTATTTTTTAATTATATATTTCAATATGATAAACTTTTAATCAGACAATCCGCGATCCCTCGCATTTTTTAGCAACCCCCATCCCCTGTGGGTCGCAACCCACAGTTTGCGCCCCACTGTTATATACGAAAGATGTTGCCCATTCCAAGATCAGTGAATTTCTAAAACTATAAAATTATCTGATTGGTGAAAGTTTTTTTTTCTCTTTGGGTGAATCACATTTATTAAAATATTTATGCATTATGTATCATTTTATTTGGAGTGGAGAGGCGAAATTATAGGATAGCACGGTAATCAAAGGGTGCCAACATTGCTTATATCCAATTTTTTTTAAAAATGTGTGAAAAGATGAAGATCTCAACGGAATTAATGGCCATTGTCTATCGAACACACGCGCGGGTGCACTTTTAAATAACATTACGTTCAGGGAAATATGAGATCGGTCTCAGTCACGAATCACAACTTGAGTTTTTAAAGAATAAGTTGAATCACGCTAGGAATTAAAGAGCGAATCTCAGAGGAATATTCAAGGTACTCGACACGAAGAGCAAATTAGAAAATATTTGAACACGAAGTTACAACGTAATACATTAAGTCTAAACTAGTTGGAAAAAAATTGTGAAATGAACTTTTACTTGAAATGTTTTGATTTATAAAGATCAACGTTTCTATGTTTTAAGAACGTTTTACCCATAAGATTCTTAACATAAGGGTAATTAGTGTGACTTCAAGAGATTTACATTCTGTGTAAACAGAAAATAAAATCATGGTTATTTCCGGCGATAAAATGACGAGAGAATTCCGAATTCCCCTTTTTAATTAAAAATAATTACTTTAACCAATTTTTTTATTTGTTTAATTTTTAGGATACTTAAGATTACAAGGAAGGAAAAATCCTTTAATTATACAAATCATAACTGATTCATACACATACTGGCCAATGAATTAGAAACCTGTGAGTGTTTCTTTAAATGCTCGCTAGCGGCGTGCGTATGCAAACCCTGTTTATGACGTGGATGAAACGCCATCAGAAGGCTAATATAAGTAAGGTGTGTGGCTACATTTCACGATAAACGCAGTAGAATGGGAAAAACGACAGAGCTTTCACCATTTGAAAAAAGGCTTATTGTTGGGGCCCGTTTAACAGAAGCCACGATTGGGAAGACAGCAGAACTCAGCGGGTTCTCAAAAGCAGCCATTTCGAAGGTGTTCAACAGTTGGAAGCAGAACCCACAGTCCTTGTCCAAAAGACGTAACTGTGGTTCGAACACAATCAACCAAGACCGTGGTAGGCATCGTCTCCGACGGATTGTACGGGACTCTATAGTACTTCAACCGACAGAAATCTTCAACCAAGGTTCGTCCCAACCGTTTTCGGTGCGAACCATTGCAGTGGGTAGGATTATGTAGTCGGATGCCTGTGAGGAAACCTCTCATTTCTGCCCGGAACGCCAGAATTCATTTGCAGTGGTGTCTGGAAAGACGAAACTGGACAAAGAGGATTGGAAAAAGGTTATGCGGTCAGGTGAATTACGCTATACATGTGTTTTGCACTGATGGAAGACGTCGATTTTGGCGAGAACACCATAAAGCCATGAACACCTTGGCTTGTTGGCACTGTGCAAGGATCGGGGGGGGGGGGGGTATCATGGTGTGGGACATGTTCTGCTGGTATGGAAGTGGTCTCCCGATGTTCGTTGACTGTAAACACACATCCATGCAATACCTGGACATACTGGCAGATCAAGTGCATCCTGCAATGTTACATTTTTACTCCGCAGGTGACGGATACTTCATGGACGGTAATGTAACTATACATCGTGCCAGAATCATTCGAGATTGATTCATTGACCATCAAACAGATTTCCAACAGCTTCCCTGACCACAGTAAAGCCCGAATTCTATTAATCTAATAGAAAGTTCTTGGGACATGTTGGAAAGCGCATCCGACAGATAGAAATCTCCTCTTCCATCCAATTTACAGGATCTTAAGGTCTGTGTAACCAATGCATGGTATTTTCTGGACGTAAATGCACTCCAGAAGCTTGTAGAATCGATGCCTTCAAGAATACGGGCTGTTATCCGTGCAAAAGGAAGTCCAACAAAATATTAATCCTAGGTTTCTAATTCATTGGCCAGTGTGTGTAGTAAGAAGTCTGAAACTATTATAGAGCATTAATATATAACAATAGGAAAATAATATAATCATATATGCGCAAATCTAACGCGCATCCCTTATCCTCATGCCTTGAAATCATTATATACTCTACATGAAATTAGTTTTCATTACATGAAAACTAATACAGAGAAGGAGGTCGAATAAAGTCAATCCATTTCAGAAATATTCAGTATAAACATGATTGTCAAAAATTATTTACACTCGAGTTCTAGATTCTAATGCGCACTCTGTTTTTTACCACAATAGTTCTGGTGTAAGTAAGCATTAGATTCGTGCAAATATGGTAAGAATAGCAGTAAATTCGTTGAAAATATATTTTTCACATTAGTGAAAAGTTGACCAAAATCACAGCTTGAACTTCAGTACATTAGTCGGATGGTTTAGAGCGGTATGGTCAACTTTGCGCTACACGATGGTTAATTAGACCGAGAGCTACAGTTTAAAGCGAATTTCGAACGGCTACAAACGTCCATACCGACAGTGGAACTCGAATCCACAGAATCTGGACCGAATGCTAACGGCTTACACTCTCGGCTATCACCCGGATCAGTATATCGGGGTTGAGTAATTACATTTTTTGAGCAATACCGTAAATCCATTTTTTGGGGTTAAGTTTCCGGCCTGTACCTGCCATCAATTTTCGTGTACTGCAGACAGATCTCTACTGAATCTGTCTAAACTCGGCAGCTTTGGCGACAGAAAACACGACCTTTCAATTTTTTTTGCCATTCACATTCAATACTGTTTCTAACCTTCTTGGCTGCGATATCCTTTTTTTTTTTCTCTCCAGATTTTTAAAGGATTCTAAGCTGAAAGGAACGGCTTTCTGTCCTGATTATATGTTATAATGACTTACGAACCTGATTATGTCATAATCGCAAACGACACTCTAATGACCAGTCTAACCCACATTTTTTCCCACATTTTACTATCTATAAAGATCGGTTTGAAAATCGACCCGAAACCCCTGATGTCCAAATGGGCGAGTTTCATCGCCGCACTTAAAAGCCATACTAGTACGATAACTGCCAATTAAATTCACACATTTTTTTCTAGTATAATGAGACTTTGAGAGAAACACGTAACTTTAAAATGTCAGCCATTAAGCTAAATTTAGGTTAAAAAGGGGACTTAAGAACGCAAGCCCGAGAACTAATTATTTAAGTCAACAGAGTCACGCCTGAAATCGATCAAACAAGCGCTTGATTTCGAGTCGATACTAATCAAAGTACTGATGGAGGTGTAACACCCTGATCAATAGCACACAGAACATATACACCTTATTAATATTCTATTGCCAAAAGTGGCTCTAATGACAAAGTATATGAGCGCATAAAGCATATTTTATAAGTCAGATTTTCTAGTTAAATTAATAAATAAATCACAGTTATTTTAAATCTAAAAGAACTGTGATGTAGAAAATTAGGTAATTTCTAGACTTTAAAAGTCGTTAAAATCACTTGTTCAGGAGTTGACCGCGAAATCCCTTACAATTAAACTTGGTGTTCTTGCAATACCTAGAATTAGTTTCCGCCATTCCTTAAAGGTATTAGTCACCCCTTGGATAACTATTCCTAAATTATGAAGAGTCTAAGCTGATTTCAACATTACACTGAAGCGAAGGCTCCTATAGAGACCGCTTGGCTGCATATTTAAGCACCTACTGTCTCTAATAATGCAGGAAACGGATTTAAATAATATTTATTATTTGGACAAGTAACTTCAAGGTATCACCAAAGAATTTTTTTAAACCAGCATTTTTGCTGATTTAATAGATTTCAAAATTCTTAAAATTTTTCCTTTCTTTATCCTTAGCCTAAAGCCATATAGAGATTTCGTAATGATAGTCTGAAAATAAAAGAAATCACGCGATGTTGCAAAAGATTTCTATGTTGACTGAAGCAAGGATCGAACTGATGTCACTGGACTTAACCAGCATACTGGCCACTAGACAATACCGCCACTGGGGAGATTTTTCTTATTGTGAATGCCATTATTTTAGTTAGAAGTACAGGAGGTTAGGCGACCCTGATTTTGACAGACTTTAGAAAACAATAGAAGAGAGAAATTTTAAAACGATAACTTGAATATCTATAGGTTTACTCTGAAGCAAAGTGATTAAAATTTCGATCCCCAACTTTACTTTAAAAATGATGTCGTAGCTTAACACATTGTTAACCGAGAATTTTATTTAAATACTAGCTTAATACCCGTGCTTCGCTACGGAGTACATTCAAATTAAATACAATGGTCAATATATGCAATTAATGCCAAATATATATATATATATATATATATATATATATATATATATATATATATATATATATATTTATTTATTTATAAAAAAAATCGTAACGGATATTTTTATAGACAAAATAAGGTAGAAGAAAATATTCAAATTAAATACAACGGTTAATATATGCAATTAATTTGCATGTTTAATATCTATAAAACATACTAATTTGAATTAAATTCTTAAAAAAACTTCCATCTCAATTAATCTAGTGGTTGAATTTAATCGTTTGCTGTATTTAATTTTTTTTGTCAATTTATTTCGTTGTTATGCACGTGACGGAAAATTAATTTAAAGTATTACAAAAAGAAAAGAAACCACGTGACCATCATTTAATAAATTAAATTCTAGAAATTAATCTTTAAAAATTCACCAAAACTCAGAAAATGGAGGTAAAGATTCGAAAAAGATTTCATTTTAAAGGAATTTTTATGATCTTTCTCGTGCTGTAAATTTTATAATCGTCAGATTATTACTTTAAATGCAAACTTCAAATAATGTTACAAAGACAACTTAAAATTTTAATTTTTAAAAAATCTAAGAAACTTTTTTCAAAAATCTTTCTTAGTGCACCCCAACACTATAAGAAGAATCGCCATGCAACATTTCATCCCTTTAGGTCCAGCAGTTTGGTCTGTGCGTTATCTGTCATTCAGTCAGTCAGTCAGTCGGGACTGTTTTATATATATAGATGTACTCAAGTCACCGGCAGAGACTGAAATTTTGGAATAAAGTACGGCATTTTTATATTCTGAAATCCGTTTTCTTTATAGGAGGTCTGAGATTCAGAGTTTAAATGATAAAATGTGAGGATTTGCATGAAACTCACTCAGGTCATAGTAAAGGTAGTTTTTGAGTAAATAAATGTTCAGTTGATCAAATATTCTCCATTATGACATTCCTTTATCCCAAATTGTCTTCAACATTTGCGTGTAAAAACATGAGTTTACTCGGTACCGGCCAACCATGTGTTACGATCATCTTTCCGTCGACCCGGGTCGACAAAAAAACCTACTTATGCAGGTTAAAGTTCTCAAACTGCAATGGGAAAAAAAAGTCTTTTGGCGATGACACTGGATATTATTAACTCCGTGACCGGAGTGCATGTCTAGTACCCATGGCAACCGAAGGAAATGAAGTAACTGTATTACAAGAAGTGTCAAACACTTCTCCTTTTTGCCAAGTATCAGCAAAAATATCTTGAGAGGATCGTGTTACATCGAAACTTAGAGGCCCTTTGGCTTCAGTAATGAGTCATTGTTCTCTTTCTAACAATGCGACTAATGACATCCGATACCCGCTGTTATCCGATGCGAACTAAAAGAAAGTGTTTCTTCAAAATGAAGTTGTTTCATTATGAACGACTTGAAGTGCTGACATCTAGTAGCCAGTTCATTACACTGGTACCTTTTGTGCCAGAACAAAACGGAGTTTGTAGAACTTGGGACACTCATTTGAGAAATATCTATCACGGGGAGTGAAGAATAGAAGGCAAATTGGTTTAGTTCGGATAATAATAAGCTTAAAAAAATGACAACACAACTTATTGGTATATTTGTTTACTTCTGCGGCAAACGAACTCGGAGTTCAACAAAAGCAGGACACCGAGATTTTAGATAATTTAGTAATGATAAGAAAAAAAATAAGGCTGGAAGAATTTCGTGCTTTATCTAAACTAATAGGCACAGTCAACCTTAATCCGGTACACGGCCAAATTCCTGGAAAATAAATAAATCCAGGAAGTTACGACGACTGGTTGTGGAGAATTCGATTCTTATCGATACTCTCAAGTCGCGTGCTGCGTTTTACAAGGTTTCCCTCTGGCATGTCACGCAAATAAAAGGGTCCCTACTAAATTTTAGCATGTAAATTTAGAGAGCTTTTAAACCACTCCACAAGTTTTTAAGCATTCCGCGTAAAATATGTGTAAATACGATGATATTTTTCGCTTATACATTTAGCGAAAATTTTGAGCTATCCAATATCCCCAATTTAAAATGGTTAAAAACATTATAACAGTGATTCGCAACTTCTGTTCCGCAGTACCTTAGGATTCTGCGATAAAGTTAGGGTTTGTGTTCTAATCTATATACATAAAAGGCTAATTCTACTCACTGACTCACTCACTGCATGATCACTGTTATCTCCGTAAGATTTTTAAAAAATAAATTCAACCTTTAAGGGTTTTAAAATAGGGGCTTTAATCCACTAAATTTTTTTTTTAAAAATCTAAAATCTATATTTAATATCGGGTCACTTTCGTTAAATTATAGGGTGAAAATTATAGGGTCCCATGAGGAAGGACAGTACTTTACTACTGAAGTTAATTTAAACTAAATCAACCAAATTACATTATAAATGGAGTAATGTATTCCACCGCGAAGCACTGGTATTCAGCTAGTTAACATATAACAGATCGACGCTCAAAACGTATACTAAAAACTTAAAAATTTAGAAAAGGCGAGAAAAAAATAAATTCATCTCATTTATAGCCATTTTTTATGAGAAAGAAGGAGACTTAATGGCTTGACTGTAAAACTGCAACTCTTTTTAAACCAATCAAACTTTTATTATTTGAGCAATTGTTCATGTTTTTTTATGTTATTAAAGAACTTGATAATTGTGAAAGGTTCTTATCTCTCGTGTTAGATATCAAACAAAAAATATTTCACAATTCGACCACATTTGAAAGTAATTTAGAGATACAAGAATACGCATTACGCGATTGTGAGCAACGTTTTCTTTTTTACCGGAACAGCAAATTAATGGATTTTTTTTTCACTAATTTGGGTTCTTATTTGTATTTTTTACTCAGAAATTTTATTTCTTCGTTTAATTTATTATCAGCTAAAAATGTCAAGGCTTTAAAAATTTTTATCAAATAATTCGGTGATAAAAATTAGTTTAGGAACAACATATATACAATAACAAAATTCGTTATAATTAAGGGGACAGTGGACTTTCAAAATTGTGAAATTCGTCCAAAAATTCGATTTTTTTTATTTTATTGAATTGGGAAACTACGAACGAGTAGGAATGTGTTGCAAAAAGAATTTTTAATTCCTGCGATTACTTTCCTAGTTATAGGCATTTGTATTTAGTTTAGACATTATGTGGTTACTAATACCAATAACTTTAAATGTATTTTTCTCAAAATAAAAATTTACACGTCATACTAATATTCAAATTGCTCCAGGCGCATTTCTAATTATCGTATTGCTTTGAAATTTAAGTTTTATATACTTAACTGTATATCAAATACATCTTATTGAAAATAATTATGCTTCGTAGCTCAGAATTTCTAAATTTTGTACTTGAAAAGGTGATTTATAGGTATTTTGCTCATAAAAAGGGTGTTTTCACTATTATTTTTTTCTCTTTATATTTTTAATGAATGCTTAAAATAAGCAATAAGTTTCATTGTTAGTTCTATGAGGTATCCTGTAAATAAAAATTACCATATTATATGCAAAAGAAATACGCATGGAACATTTTTAATGAGGCCAATTTTTGGTATAATTAATAATTCATAATTCATAAATTATTAATATTTCATCTTTAAATTTTAACCACTTTTACATATGTATGGTACTAATCACATGTTCAAATTTCAAGCAAATCCATTCAAAACAAAAAAAGTTAGGTTTGAAGGTCCACTGTCCCCTTAAATAAGATTTATTGTTAGGAACAATAAAAATATAATTTTGTTGTTAAAATTACATTTAATTATATAAATAAAAAAAATTAATCTAATCTATCAACCAATTTCATACCGCTGTATTTTCCTGTTGAATTTTGATAAGCGAATAGAAAATTTCATAAAACAGACATATATTAAAACAAATTAGGGTATTAGGATTCAAGAAATCGGGTAGGGAAGTCATATTTAAAAAAAATTATTTCTGATATCTTCATCGAATAAAATTTGATAACCCTTCCTAATCTTTATTGATTAGTCGGAAACGCAAGCAAAAATAGATTAAGTTACAATAATAACGGGTGGTAGAAATTGATTTTTGTCAAACACACGCCTATGGTGATCGGATCATAAACTTTTTTTGTAAATCATAATAAAATTAGTGGTATTTTTACGCTTTATTTTTCTGAAGAAGAGTACATGAGTTCAATTTAAAAAAGTGGTAGCAAATGATCTTAAATTTAATTCTTAGTCTAAAAATATCCTAGAGTTTTATAGAAGCGTCGAGCAAAATTAGACTTTTAAAGAATCTAGAAAATGAAATCCCTGAATAAGGCTATATTGTAAAACCTATAAACAGAAGACTGTCAACAGAACTTTTTTATCTTTTGCAATTCCCATACCGTTTGAATAAATGAAAACCGCTGTTATGAACACCCAAACGTGCAATCGGAAAGAGAAACTGGGAAAATGCACAGTTTAAAACTTGCTATTCAAATTTCAGACCATTAATCGCCCTTCTTATGTCACAGATCATGTGGTCAAATAATCTCAACCGAAGCTTGCAAATTTACATTTTACAAGCGATGACTGTTGCAAATGAAGCAAACCCCCGTTCATCACACTAATAAGCAGAGCTATTGAAGCGTGGTGTTCAAATCACCACCGAAGACAAAAGGTCTTTGGCTCCAGACCATGATGATTGGGCCACTCCGAGAACAGCAGAAATAATTCCAACATTCTCTTAGAGGCACATTACCTGCAACCACTTGACCTAGCCGTTTATATTTATTAAACCTTCCCCCATTTCCGCTCTGCATTTACTCGCCGACAATGACCTGAGCCATCTGATTCAGAGCAATCACATGCTCCTGCTACCATTCATTCCGTTCGAAGTCACGACTGGAGACCGTTACGGCACAGACAGAAAGAAACCCATCTCTTACCTCACGACACCGCGTAGGCGTCTCTTAATACGGTCTCACTCAGAGTGATAAACAAGAACAGTTCACGATTCTTGGTCACGGTGAGATGGCTTTTTTTGGAGGATTTCGGGCAATTTCATCGCGAATCTTACGCTTCTGAGAGATAGTCGGGCCGAAGATGCTGTCTATGGATAGGGGAACACCCAGGAACACGCGCATCTCATTGAGTGCATCTATGAAACGTGCAGGTAGTGTTTTATTGGGGTAAATGATCTCTATTTCGTGTAAAAATAAGGTAGAAACAGAGCTCTCAAAAATCATGTACTTGGTTACAAAAGCCGCATTATTGGTTTCACAAACTTTTTTTTTATTTCTAATGGCGGATTACAAGACTATATATAAATTTAAAACAAAAAAAAAAGAAAATAAACACGAACAAACAAACAAAAGAGAACTAAAACGTCCATGAACCCAAAAGTTTCTTAGCTATCCAATATCTCTCCCACACTGGAGCTGGAGGTACAGCGGGGCAACTCAGAGTATGAGTAAAGTCCATGTTACCTCGTCGATTACAGACCTTGCAAAAGGGTTCGGGAACGATATTTATAAGGCAAAGATGTTTCAATAGACAATTATGGCCAGTCACCAGGCGAAACAAGGCGACCGCTTTCTGCTTCGGCCATTCTGAGACTTCACACAATTTTGTTCCACTACATCTTTTGTGAACCCCTCGACAACAGAGAGGGAGATCCTAAAAGTCTCCCTTACAGGCAACTTTAGTGAGTTGTAAGAGACCTCAATATTGGATGTTTGACGGACAACAACCCACAAACATAATCACGTTTAAAATATTATACTCTCTATTCAAGAAATCTGTCATGTTTTATGTACTACAGGCTGCGAATACTACTACTTTACTTGAAATTAATGTATTACCTCTCTGTAACCTGAAGAATAGAGTAAAGATTTCATTTGGTTGTACATAGTACCGATGAGTCCCCGCCCATGTTTTCGATAATCTTTCAGGCGGTTTCCCATCAAACCTGGGAACATTTGAATTTTATTCTTGTTCTAACTATCAGCAGCAGGGGGTAACTTTTTATAAATCTAAAAAAATACCAACTGGAAGCCAATTAGAACGACAGCCTTAAAAATACGTGCAGCAAAGCACATAAACACTGCTTACATTTCGGAGACACATGTGCCCAGTTTTAGTATAACTTGTTTTATTGAGTTGATATTTATTTGATAATGTTTATTGAGTTGATACTTGTTTGATTATGTTTATTGAGCTTCTACTCTGATAAACTTCAAGGTTATTCTCACAAATAGTGATATTGGGCTTCTTTTTTACTGTATTGAGTAACAGATATATACGAGCATTCCCTTTTCGTCAGTGGCGTAGCTAGAACTTTTGCCGCCCGGGGCGGTCTCTAATTTGCCGCCCTTTCTAAGTCAATCAATTGGTGGTTTTTATAAATTAATAAGCATAAATAAATAATTGTAATTGAGACAAACTATAGGTGGGGAACTTTTTTACCATTGGATGCCATATTTAAATTAGGCAGTAATAAAGGACGCCACGTCATCTCTATGGTAACGGTGGTACTAAGCATTCAGTAAACATCGAGCACGATGTAGTACATAGAACTTCTACTCGACATCGGCACCATTGATGTCTGTATCCGAGCAAAATTTTTAGAGATAATATTTTCAACCCTACATTGACTTGACGATGAGGAAAAATATTCGAAATCATATAGTAATTCATAATTCGCAGAAATCGAATAGTAAACTTATGAATTGAACAAGTGGTTTTTTACAACTAATACTAAATAAAAATATGCCGCCCCAAAATATGTGCCACCCGGTGCGGACCGCACCCACCGCATCCCCCTAGCTACGCCACTGCTTTTCGTTCATTACTAATTCAAAAACACGACTTTCGTTACCATCACGCTTTCTCGCAGATTTTTACGCACATTTACATGCGTGCACAGTTTAGACAGAATTACTCTCTGAATAATTTTCCCACACTCTGTAGGGCCCCAGCGTGAGCCCCAATTTTCGCGTCTAATAATTAAATTTTTCAACGAGGCTTCTTTAATAATTGACAATGACAGCATAAAAAATAAAGTGTGAAAAGCACCTCAGGTCGTGGCAGATGTTCACGATGCAAATAAAAAAAACATTCTCCTTCCGAAGGAACTCTGGAAAATAGACCAACAATTTGAGCAGGAAATAATCAAATCAAGACTTCATGCGTGCAGCTACTGGCGATATCGTCACTAGGACATCTTTGTCCCAGTGTCTGCAGATAGTAACAACCGAAGTTCACTTGTTCGCGTACTTCATGTATCGAGAAGGAACATCACTGGTAGGAGTTGAAATAAGAGAAAACAACTTTCACGCTAAAAAATATTGCAAATGATTTTACAAAAGGGGTAAAAATATGATGATAGTCTAATCTGGGTAACTGAATAAACTGTTTTTCCTGCGTTGAGCCCATACTGTAAGATGTGTTTGTCTTTTCATTTTCTTTTTGACTTATTGCTTCCTTGGGGGACTCGGGGCCGTGGGATGTCTTTTGGGCTTACCTGCATCCTATTCAGAAAGTTCCCTTTGAGGTAACTGATATGGTTAGGCTCCCTGATGACGAGACCTGTCGGTTACCTCTGTTTTGTTTTATGGTTCAGTTCCGGCACTTATACAGAATCTTGCCGTTGGTGCGTGGATGCCCAGAGTGCTTTATTTCTGTTTGTTTTTTGTCTATATTCGTATTATTTTTATCTATCTCTGTTGGATTATTTATTTGTTTTTTCATTATGGGGATATGAAGCTTCTGCGCTATCCTCTTTTGAAAATGTTTTATGTTTTCTTTGCAGGATATGTTTTATGTTAAAGTGATTTAGCAGTCTATGCTTGAATTTTAATTTTTATTTATTTGTATTGTTTATATTTTCCTGGTTTTACTTTGATATTTACACTAGTATAAACTCGTATACGTAGAATAAATCTGATCCGGCATATTCTACCAATTTCAGACTTACTAAGAAAACAATATTCTGACATTTGTATAACTAAACATTTGTATTTATTAAAGTTATTAAAGTTAAAAATTATTAAAGTTTCCCGATATTATAGTCATTAAATTATTTTAAGACTTAAAGTAACTTAAACATAAAGCTCCTATTCGATTAATAAATTTAGTCTTTGGAGAAGATTCGCTCACTCCCTTCAATAACGTCACATCTCAAAAAAAACGTTTTCAAGAGAGTGATTTTAAAGTTTAAAAGTGGAATAAAATGTATTAAAAATAAATATTAATTCTGCTCCCTAGCCGCTAAATAATGAGCGGTGAAATAAGACGATCTTGCAGGGATATACTACTCTTTCAGGGCATTCTGAATACCATCATAACTAAAAATAACCGATTTTTGAGATATGACGTTGTTGAAAGGAGTGAGCGATGTTAAATTAATTAAACCGATCTAATATTGCATTTTATATATATATATATATATATATATATATATATATATATATATATATATATATATATATATATATATATATATATATATATATATATACATATACACAGTGGTATCTCGATCGATAGTTTTTGGATCCATCGTTTTTCCGTATGTGTCGTTCATTTTATCCAGTCCCAACGATCATATTTCTTTGTTATATTTCCGTATCTATCGTTCATTTCAATCGGTCCCTTGAAAAACGATAGATCGGGATTTCACTGTATATATATATATATATATATATATATAGTGTCACCTAAAAATAATGGTGGGGTTTTAAATGGTTATATCTATCATGGTTATAGATACTATGAAAGAGAAAACCGGGGAGATTTATTTAATGTAATTACCTACATAGTTCATTCTGTAGTTTGTAAATAACATTTTATCTTTAAAAGATTTTAATATTTATAAAGAAGTTTTAGTTTACAACACCTGCAGCAAATAATTGGGATACTTAACCTTCGACTAGTGTATATGACTTAATGCTCTCCTGACTGAAAAATAACAACACTGCGAAAAATTTTAATCTTTTAAGAATTTTTTTTTTCCCTTTAAATCAAGTGTTTTCAGAACTTTACTCCAAACCTATGAGGGAATAAGGACTTTATGGGGAAAATTTTCAGTAAACGTGAGATAAAATGTTTTCCTTTAAAACATTTAATATATTATTTAACGAATCCTAAATATACTTCCACAGCAGCAATTTGTACACTTACTGTTTTCCCTGTCCTTAAAACTGTAAATTACTGAGATGTAACAACAAAACAAATCCCATTTTCGAGGAAAACTTTCACAAAAACTAAGCTTGTAATAATGCGGAAATATTGATTGATAATACACGGTGTTTTGTTTACCTCTTCGATGAAAAACAGTTCTTTACATTCTTCAGCAACTAGAGCAATTCTGTTTACTCCTTAGCTCTGATTTTCGGTATATTGGTAATACTAACATGCTACTAATTAAAAGTTTTTAGTTCAAAAAGCGGCATGCAATCCCCCATCCACACTGAGACTTTGCTGGCTACTTTATTATTAAGGCTGTTGTGTACTAACCCTATTGGATTCGCTTACCTCAATGTTAACTCATGGAGAAAATGAACACATAAAGATTTATACTTTGGAGGGACTCTTAATATAGCAGTTACTTTCCTGAAACATGGAGAATCAGTTCTCTATGCTGCAACTGCAGTTAAAATTTTGTTATGGACTGGTAATGACAGATATATCCACTCACTCTCACGAACCTTTTTAGCTTAATAAGGAAAAAAAGTTTGCTCCTGTGTGTCATTTCTTGCTAGCTGTTATTTCAAAATTTAAAATCCTAATGCCATGATTTTTCAAACATTGCAGTAAAAATTGGGCAAAACAATGTCCATTAATGTAGAAGCTGTCAGTGGGCACTTTAAAAATTTAACTACGTGAACATTAAAATCAACATTAAAATCAACTTTGATACTGAAATACATAACATTTATAAAGTTTATTTTACATTTCAGGTGACTAATCCTCCACATTCTAAAGAAAGCTTGACTATCTGAAGGGTTTTGAAGATTTTGATTTCAAAATAAAATTTTTTTTATAAAATTGTACCTAGTTGTCTAAACACAAATGTATGTATATATGTAAATAAAGTTTCTCTGTATTTGTGATTTTGTTTGCTGGGATGTTTTTTTGATTTAAATGTGAATTTATATTCTTTCTCATTAAAGTGTGCATTTGAGAGCACACTTTATTTAGCAGGAAGGGTGAATGCATTTTACATGAGTTATTTTATTTCTATGTAGAAAAGTATATAGTAAATATATATTAGCACATTATAAAATTTTCAAACCATGTGCCTGGAGATATTTTGTTTAGAGCGACTAGGTAAGTATAGTAACATATTAGGAAGTTTACAAACCATGTAAGTATAAATGGGTGATTTATCGAATAGAGCTAGTTTATAGTTGTGAAAAACTTGTGTCTTAAAAAATAATTGCAGCATAATTATCTATATTTCCTGAAATCTTAATTATTGCAATTTGAGATATTGTAATTGTTTCTGAACTTAGTTGTGTTGGATCATGGTATCTCTACCAATTATAAATATTTATTACTGAAATCAATGTAATTAATTTTTTGTTTCATTTAAAAAATATATATTTTGTTAATATCTCTCCTATGTTAAAGATAAGATCTGAAATTTTCTTGATCAAATATTTGTATCTCAGTTTAATCAAACTAAAAGTTGTAATAGAAAACTCTGTGGTCTACGAAATTTTAAGGTTTTATACATTATAATATTCATAAGTTTCCTGTAAATTTAATTTCACTGGTATGTAGAAGCACCACCACTAAATCTCAGTATAAAATTCAGTTAAAAGTCGTTGCTTTTTTTTTTTTGGAGGGTTTCTTTTCCCTCTCTGTTACTCCTGTTAATGAAACTGATTTTAAAAAATAATGGATGCTTGATTAATATTTTAAATATCTGATATCCTTACAACTTTTAGACAGCCTTTCATCAATTATGATATAAGTTTGCATTATTTTATAGCAAATATTCATCTTTGTTTTTATGAGACTTTGAAAAAATTACTGAAATTTTAATACCAATTATATTCCAAATATGGGTGTATAGCGCAGGTTATTTTTCTTTTCTTTTCTTTTCACGAGAAAGAATATGAGGAAATTGAGATAATAAATATACATAATTATTATCATACAGTGAAAATTAAAATATACATACAGTGAATAAGGAATTTCTAGCATAAAATCGCTTAATTTAACGACGGGGGAAAACAGGCAACTTTTCGAGTACTATAGTGTAAACTCATTTACTTAAAAGAACTCATTAGTCATGGGTTTTATAACCCGAAATAAAGTGAGATATTGAACTCGAAAGTATAGTTCGTCTGCTCATGTTGGTGTGTTTTTCGACACGCTTTAAAGTGAGTCGTATAACCCATTTTAGTGAGTTGGTGGCGGGTAAATCAACCCGCTTGGGATCTGGGTTCTAGAACCCACTTTCCAACATGGGTTGTACAACTCACCAAAAGCGAATTCCCCTGTGCAGTGGATTTGAACTCGGAGAAGTGGGTTCACCGAACAACATTTTTTTTCTCTGTGTGTGTCCAAGGATTGCCGAATTGGATTGAAAATTTTTTTTTAATTGCACTCCGTAATAGAGAAAGAAATTTTACAACTTGGGGCATTTTTCGTCTTTTTTTTAAACGCAAATAATGTTTCTAAATTTAAATTATTCGGGGGGGGGGGGGGATCTGGTAGAGTGTGTTTTAAAGGCTCATAAATTCCTTTGGGGGACGAAATTTATAAAATGAATGTTGCAAGGTGCACAAAAGTTCAGGCTATCTGAAAATACCATTTTTTTTATTATTATCTGCATTTATGTAGCTCCAAAAAGTAGACAAAATTTCTCCATAGGTTAACATTGAGGTGATTATGCAGCAGCTTTAACGCTAACCACGATAAGATAGTGGCAGCAACAATTAAAAATCGCCCTGAAAATATTTCTGAATACACTATATACATAGAAATATCTATAACTACTTATTTTAAGAATCGTCTCACAAACATAGCGCTTCTGTGTGCCGTTTCGGCACCTATACATGAAAGGACAAAACAAAAAATTCAGGGTTTTAGAATTCTAAAAATAATATAATCTCTTACACTTTAACGAATCGTCTCTTAAACTTTTCGAAAGAGAACACATGGTATATTAAAGTTCCTGAACCAGTAAAAATTTTGTAAAACGAGAGCAATTGTTAACTTTATTTAAAGACCACGAAAACTTATATTCAACGACATAGCCTCGTGAACATAGCCCGCAAGAAAAGCAAATCTCAGAAATCCATTTGACAGAGCTTGACCTTTGTGTTCAAGCAAGCACATCGTCGAACAATATCTACATAAAAGTTCGTTAGCAGTCGTTATAGTTTACGCATTAGATTGGTGGAAGACGAAACTGCACACTTTTTCCGGAACTAATGGCTGCGCGAAACATTTGTTTTACATCACAGAGAATAAATTTTTTTTCGTTCAATTATCTGTATTCGCATTGAAATAGGAAGTGTGTTTAGTATCATATCAAGAAATAAGACAATTAAATAAATGAATAAATAATTTGCAGAAAAATTTGTCGTAGGAAAAGAAAAGAAAAGATGTATAAGGAAAATATATTTTGGGAGTCGTTGGCACACAAAATATACGGTTTTTAATCTTGTCTTATAATGTAGTATAAAATAGTTAATTTCATAATAATCTGTCTCACAATTGGCAAGAGTCATTACTTTCAAAAATATAACATAATCAAACACAAAACACTGGACATTATTATACAATAATTATTTTAACATCCTCTTTAAAGCAAAGTAGACCATTAAATATCCCGTAGGTCACGCACAATTCGTGGGTTATGGAGAATTCAGGCTAATTTCAATATTTCAGCAAAATGGAGGACTGTTTTGAGAGAACGTAATACAAGACTCAAATAAATACTAAATAATAATCCATTAGTGCTATATGTACTTCAAGAATCTAAATTCGTTATTTCATATTACTTTAAGCAGTAAAATCTCTGTGATTACCTAATAATGCTTTTAAAGACAATATTTTATTGATTCATTTGCTACCTATCTAAATACTCATTCTCTCTCCCCCCCCCCCCCGCTATATTTCCTTGCGTAGAACCACATTTAGCTATTTTACAGAGTTTGCTCAGACAATCAAAGCCACCAATGAAATTTCGAGTAAAACCGTCATACTTGATTAAACTTAACCCTAAACGCATTTGCGAGGGATTTTTCTGTTACTTACTTTCACCTCGAAAAGCGTTTGCGGCGGATTATTTTATCCTCTGGTTTCGCGTTGAAAAGCGTCTAAGACCCTTGAGCGATTTTGAATATCGAACTGAAGGTCAGAATAATCCGTCAAAAACACTTTACGAGCTGAAAGTGCGGAACGCAAAAATCAGTTTCAATCACTTAGAGATATGCCGAAAATCCCAATGAAATATAATAAAGAATGCATTAAGGCTGCTGTGTACTAACCCTGTTGGATTCGCTCACCTCAATGTTAACCTATGGAGAAAATGTGTCCAAGGATTGCCGACTTGAATTGAAGTTTTTTTTTTTTAAATTGTACTCTGTAATAGAGAAAGAAATTTTACACCTTAGGGCATTTTACGTTTAAAAAAAATGCAAATATTTAAAAATTTAAATTATTGGGGGGGGGGGAAATCTGGTATAGTGTGTTTTAAACTTCCTAAATTCCTTTGGTGGACGAAAAAAAAAATTAATCCTATAGTGAGGTGCACAAGTTCAGGCTATCTGAAAATACCATTTTTATTGGATTATCAGCATTTATGTGGCTGTAAATAGCAGACAAATTTTCTCCATAGGTTAACATTTCGGTGAGGGAATTCAACAAGGTTAGTACATAGCAACCTTAAACTCAGTAACCTTTGCACCGATTTTATTTAAGGAAACGGGTTTCATTCCGCGTTTACTCATTTAAGAGGTATTCTAATTTTACAAATTGTACATTACATTGCTCCGTTTTGGCTTTATTGAATAACAAATTCAGAGTTTTAGCATTATATAAATGTTTACAGTCCACGAATTCCAAAAGCGATTTTCTTCATCAAAAGTTTCTGTGCAACGAAAAGTTGCAAGATTCCTTTTTATTCATTATTTTTTTTTTATGAATAGCATCTTTCTTCAATTTTATTTCCATTATATTCACGAGATTCTCCGTAATACACATAACAAGCTAAGTGAACGAATCGTTTCTCCCGGGTATTCTTCATAACAAACATGGACCATCCGAGAGCTAATACAATAGAAGAATTTTGGATGAGTTAATGCATGTCACAAATGTCAAGCTGTTAACAGCTTTGGAATAGTAGTATCTAATCCCTCATGTCTCCTTGTAAATGCGGCTCTAATGAATGCTGAACATCTCTGTTTTGTCATTCATTATGAATGGAATTACAGTCGCTTCTATATCCACGGCAAGATCCGTAAGTAAAATTTAGACGTGGTTGTTTTAAGTAGCTTCTCTTAGAGGAAAAAAAAATATGATTTTCCCTATTTATTCTATAAAAGCGTCGGAAATATTGTTCTGCTGTTCTATAATGACTCAATCTTTCCCACACGTTATTTATATTTTATCTTTGATAGCAAATTAGTTAGGCGAATACACATGTTAGGGCCATGTAAGTTCGAAGTCTGACCAATTCGTGAAATGACGGTCACTTCTAGTATCCAAATCACTTAGGCAGAATAATCGAGAATTTACGACTACTTCGGGCTTTGGTCGGCCCATTCGCGATGCGCCCAAACAATCAACAGCCAGTTTGCGAATTGCCCAAGAAAGTGTCCCTTTCTTTTTGATTTTGAAGTGAAGGGATTTTAACAGTGGTAATACTAATATGAGTTAGAACTGGTATGATCAACCCCACAAAAGTTCAAGCTTTTGTAACTTTTACTTGGACAGTTCGTGAATAGGCCAATGTTTGTCGGGCGCATCGCGAATTGGCCGACCAAAGATTCTTGACCAAGCGACTTTGTCAATGCAAGAAGTGGCCAACCATTTCGCGAATTGGCCAGAATTCAGACTTCGGCAGTAACATGTTACACAGCAAACTCAGACCAGTTGTAGGTATTCGGATGACGATACAGTTTAATAGTCAAAGCTTTAAAGCTTTCTGGAAACATCATAATTTCTTGAAAACATAATTCGATTTCGAAACTTCTGAGATGCGGAAATTAACTGTTTTCAAAAGACTTCTAATCCTCCAAAGAACACCCAAAAGTATTCGGCATTCGGATGACGATACAGTTTAATAGTCAAAGCTTTAAAGCTTTCTGGAAACATCATAATTTCTTGAAAACATAATTCGATTTCGAAACTTCTGGGATGCGGTAATTAACTGTTTCCAAAAGACTTCTAATCCTCCAAAGAACACCCAAAAATATTTAAAAGAGACAAAAAATAAAAAAGTTTAAAACAGCTAGTTATTCGAAGTTTACAAAATAATTCTTGTATGTAAGCAAATTACCTCTTTAACTAACAAAAAAAAGGGCATTCTTTTTGTGTAAAAATAATACGCATTTAAATTAGGAATTAATCATCCCAAAAATTCCCAGTTGTTAAGAAATATTGGCGCTATTCTGATAATTTAAATTTTCAAACTCACCACAAACACCGCTTCCGAGTTGCCTGGTGTCCCAGTTCGAGCACCGAAAGAGCGAGGATTCGTTACCAGCACAGTGGGGGTCTTCGTACAAGAGCTGACTAGAGTCGTTGTTGCGGGGAAACCAGTGGTACAGGTTACCACCAGAAAATCCCAGTTGGCGGCACATGACGGTCAGGGCCTCCTGGGTCCAGCTAAAAAAAATGAATAGCATGAATGTGGAGTTAAATTGTATCCAGGAAGAAAAACAGCATGATAATTGAATTTCGTACAAGAAAAATGAGCCATCAATTGAATGGCGCGAAGGAAAAATTGTATCGCTATTGAACAGAAAGCGATGGATTAAAAATTGCATCTATACTTATATATAAAGAGAGAGCGATTTTGTACGTGGTGGGTAATCTCCAGAACCACTGTACCTATTTGAAAAATTCTTTCACTGTTTGAAAGGTACATTATTCCAGATGGACATAGGCTATATATTATGTATATCTGATCATCTATACTTATATATAAAGAGAGAGAGCGATTTTGTACGTGGAGGGTAATCTCCAGAACCACTGCACCTATTTGAAAAAATCTTTCACTGTTTGAAAGGTACATTATTCCAGATGTACATAGACTAAATATTATGTATATCTGATCATCTATACTTATATATAAAGAGAGTACGATTTTGTACGTGGAGGGTAATCTCCAGAACCACTGCACCTATTTGAAAAATTCTTTCACAGTTTGAAAGGTACATTATTCCAGATGGACATAGGCTATATATTATGTATATCTGTTCAGTAGAAATAAATTAGGGGCTTAATCCTAGCAATCTCCATTGTTACCTCTTTTTGTGTCGAAGTCTTCAACGATCCTTAGCGTGATGCTATCGCGGTGGGCTTCTGTTCTGACGCTAGCGGTTCGAACCTAGCCGTTCTCCGGCACGCCTTTTTCTTTTAAAAAAATTATTTTAATTATTACCTAACGTAAAATTAATTTAAGGTATTATTATGTTATTATTAAGGTAAAAAAAGATTTGCAATTTATTGGCTATCAACTGGAAATTTATTGGTATAATATTTTGTCAACCCGGACAAAGTCGGGACAGGCCGCTAGTGTAATATAAACAGGGAATAAATTTAACACTTCATCTGCTAGAGGCGGAATATTCCGTGTTTACTTTTACAGTGTTTAACTGCGGTCAACGGGAAATTCCGTTTTCACTTCGTTCGTGTGTTTTCTGGCGGTCGGGGCAATTTCACGAGCTTAAAATCAGCTTATTTATGCGCGACGTTTCAAAACAGCCATTCATTTCATTATTGAAATCAAGATTTCATTCCGCTGTTTTTCATGTCATGATGCCAAGAAATTGAAATTGCTGATAATGGCGAGTGTAAATTTTTTAAAAAATAATTGTTAAATTCTCACAGCAGATTCAAATGTTATGTGACTTTTAGTAATGTCTAGCATACTTCACGAAATCGAAAAAAAAAAAAAACATAACACAGTGACACGTACACTAATACGGGCAAAATACTGCGTTTATAAAGTGTTTAAAAAAAGATGACTGAAACTATTGAAAAAGATTAATTTAGAAATTTGAAATTTTTAATGTATGTCTTTTTATATTTGTATCTGGATGATTTATCCCTCCACATTTTTCACGGTACATTTTAAACATAAAAATTCAACACGAGGTTGAGTCAGATGAGAGTATAATTTTGACTCAATAGAAATTTTCTTTCGTCTTGCACAGAAGGCTGATTATGTGTGACTAAAATTTGAATTTTTTATATTTTCCAACAAAACACTATATTAATGAGTACTCTACAAAGTAATAATCTTAAATATCATTATATGGGAGAATATGAGGGAGTTTACAGTTGTTGGTGTTTATTTGAAAATAACAGTAAAAGTAAAACAATCTGATTAAAACGAAACACAATCTTTATACGTCATTAAAATCAGATTTCGTTATTGGACCATTTATAAGCGATCAAATCATAGTAATTACTAGACGAATCACTTTTCGTTGATTCTAACAGATACGGAAAATCAGTCTAATTTCAATATTGTTACGAATTTTGTAAATATTGAATTTTGTTTTGTTAAAATGGCTTCTATGGAAGAGCTCCTATAGCTATGTATTTAACATAGGAGTTTATGGGAATCTTGCCAAAGAGAGTTATCGCCAAATTGGCGATGGATTTTGTGACTTATTTTGGTCGCCAGATTTGGCGATATTTCGCTAACTTGCCGAGTAAACCTTTCTGGAAGCTTCTAGAAATATTTAGCTGTGACTGACATATAGAGGGCGTTTTGGAAATATATAAATATACCTGACATTGGCATTGGAACTCAGTTCAATTTCCTAGTGAGAATTGAATGTATTGCAACTGCGTTAATTGGCGTCTATTGTATTGAAAATTCTGGTATCCTGACTTGTGTTTTAAGAATTTTCTGCTCTATAGAAGACAATTGTTACGTGTTTTATGCTTGAATTTGTGTATAAGCCCTGAAGAATTTACAAAATAATAAATTTACTTTGTGTGAACTTTCTGAAGAGATTCTTATTCAATCCTAACGAACCCCCGAAAACGAATTCAATACTGTACCGATATGACGATTCATTGTTGGTGCTTTTCCATGAAATATTTCAATCTAATCGCCTTTCTGATAATTCAAAATATCGGAATCAATTATCTCTCACTTTATTTTTTTAGACGTGTTTTCTAAACATTCGATCATTTTCCCCACTTCCTCTTCGGCTTAGAGCACGTGAAGCCACATTAGTGAGCTAGCACAGTCTCTCCGAAAATGAAATAATTTTTCCCTAAAAAGATTAGTTTATCAGCTGACAGATGACAGCGATGAAATTTGAACCGAACCCCTCATCCTTCATTAAAAAAAAAAAAAAAAAAAAAAACCCACGAATAACGTTTCAAAATGTTGTATTGTATTAAATGAATAACATTACGAAATGCAATGAGTTCGTGAATAACATTAAGAAATGTAATAAACTTCATGAATAACATCCTAAGTCAATTTCAAGAATAACATTATGAAATGAAGTAAATGCATGAATAACACAATAAAATCTAATTTAAAGTATCTATAAATCCGTAACCAGTGGCTGATTACCTATTTCCTCCTATATCTTATTATTACCATGATTTTAACTTGCTTTCTTGTTTGTGTGTTTGTTTGTGGGTGTGTTTGTCTGGTACAAATCTTGCAATCGATTTTTTACTAACTTCCCGACTAGCTAGACATTTGAAACTTTTAGAATAGCTCAGAACACGATGACAATGCATTATTTTAAAACTTTTAGCCATCTTTATTCCATATTTTAAAATCCATTACGTAAAAATACGAGTAGCGTCTGGAGCCAAAAGTAACTGCGCTACAGGCGCCATCTATTAACGTAATAGTGAACCAAGAATATTACATTTTCATTACAATGGGATAATTTTTATTTATGCCCACATGCTATTTGCGATATTTTCTCTGCGAAATTCAATGATTTTTTCCCTTCAAATTATAGATTATAATTTATAATTTTGAAATCCATAATTAACTATGGAAGATGTGAATTCGTTTGTAGCTCATAAAGGAGCTGCATGTAAATTACATTTCTTTTTTTTTTTTTAATAGAAAATTTAAAAACATGGTATATACAAAGTATTTTTATCTTGTAATTATATACTTCTTAATTCAGCGGTACCGTATTCTTACAACATGGCGCTTTGTGCGCCGTTTTCACTGTAATTAATTACTGACAAACAAACTCAGAATGTTGCAATTGTACAGATAGCTACAAAAACTCGAAATAGCGTTCAAAATTTGAATATACAAAAATAATAGATTAAAAAACCTTGTCTCTTAATTATCTTATAACGGAAAAGATATTTGAAGGAGGGGGGGGGGAAGCATGTGATTACAGTAAAACCTCGTTTATTCGGACTAATTGGGACCATAGACAATCCGGATAATATGAGTAATAAGCAAAACAAAATCCTTAACTAAGCAGACTTACCGTTTAGTACGATAAAAAACTATGTTTTGTAAAAAAAAATTACATAGTGTTATTTACAAGACATAAAAAAATCTAAAAATTACTTTTCACATCATTTCTTAACAAAAAACTTTTTAAGTCTAGTAAAGCTTTCTTAAACTCAACAAAAATAATTTTACTATACATAATTTATTATACATTCAATGCAGGAACTGTACATTAAATCAAACTAAAAAGCGAATATTTGACGTAATTGTCGTTACGTTCTTGCTATCATGGTTAACAATTATTATCTAATGTCAACATTAAATAAAAATAATGTCTACAAATCTGATCCGGATTATCCGGAGATCCAGATAAACGAGGTTTTACTGTACATGAATTATTCTGCCGAGAAAATTCGATTTAAAAGGATTTTTATTTTCAAATTTATTCCGGTATTTTAAAATATAAATATGGTATGTTACAATTATATAGTGTTTCAAAATATCTAAATTAGAAAATTCTCTAAGTTCCTGGAGCAGACCTTTACAAACCAAGAACTTACTCGTGGTTTGTAAAGGTTTGAGATCAAGGCGCATTTTTTACTGCCCTAATGTAAAGCGAAGACTTACAGAAAGAAAGTACAGTGATTTCCGCTTATAAGAATCACGTTTGTTATTACTGTTTTTGATTCTTATAAGCGGTTGATTCTTATAACCGAAACTTCCCTTTGGACAGGCACACATACACAAATATATACTTGTACATATATATAAACACACAGGCACATATATACATAATTTACCATTAAATACTCTTTAATTTACGTTATTTATCATTTATTAAAATTATTTTTTATAATTTTAAAAATACTCAATTTCTAAACAAATATTATAACTCAATTTCTAGACCTATAAGTAACAACACATGATTATAAAATCAACAAGAGATTATAAAACATGATTATAAAATCAACTTCTGTTTGACTACACTTTGGAAGAGCATCATATCTAATTAACAAGTTCTGTTTTTCAGAAAAACTAATAGTTTTCCTTGTTTTTATCATATTTGAATTCGACTATCAAAAAGTTCTAACACTAACTGGCAATTTTGTTAGAAAACTAAAGTGAATACTAGCGACGTATGCTGTATGCTTATTACAGTCTCAGACGAAGATTCACTTACAGCTTACGTTTCACGGTTTGATTCTGAATCAAACCGTAAAACGTTTGATTCAGCATCTGGTTCATCTGATTCAGAAAATGGATCCGTTTCGTTTCACGGTTTGAAGTGCTGAAACCACTGTCCCGTTTGCGTAAGTGATGGTGGACACTTCGCGAAATAATTATGTTTTCAGGGTCCAGAAATCCGCAACCAGAAAGTAAGTGGTGGGAAAAAAGGAGTGCCTGTCTGGAGAAAAGTGAAATCGGACCCGGGTGGGTTAGATGCCCCTGGGTAAAGCTGATAAGACAGTGTTTAGCAAAAACGTATAAGGAGAAACTCTTATGTTATGTCTAAAGGAATGTATTTTACGACTGTTTTCCACCCCAAAGTTTTATCAATTTTTCTTTTTAAAAACTTAAGAAAGAATTTCGTACCTTTTGAAAGTTCAAGTGGCATTTTTTGGAAAAATGAAAGGAAGGCGAAGATTGCAAACTGATTCTTATAACCGGTGGATTGATTCTTTAAAGCAGAAATTTTAACATGGAAATAATACATTTGTTTTTGTTTTTGCGATATTGATTCTTATAAACGGTTGATTCTTATAACCACTGATCACTATAAGCGGTGGTTACTGTACCAAACATCGATTCTAATGAGTTTTGCGTTAATTGAGTCTGTTTCTTAAAGCGAAACGTTATAGGAAAATACACGACTTTAGCTATGTAATATGAATACATCTATACTGAGTTTAACCACATTCTGTTTGTAGTCTCGACCACAATTCCCAGCTGTAAAAAAATCACAGATTATGCACTATTTCGGTAAAATATCTAGAAATATGTATATGAGTGGCTAAGAAAAGTGACCGGTACTCTAAAACAGTGCTCCCCAACCTTTAAATCGCCACGGACCGGTCAACGTTTGACAAATTTACCGCGGCCCGCTGAGGGGGGGGGGGGGGCTATGACTGCAATTTTAATTCATAATTTTGAAAATTTTAATAAACAATAAACTAATTTAAAATAGTTACAAGGTTTCTTCTGTTACGAAGGTATAAATTAGCACTAACCCGAGAGAAATACACCACAGTAAATAAAATGGAAATAATATAATGTTCCTTGGGCGGCCCGGTAGCATTTGATTCACGGACCGGTACCGGTCCGCGGCCCAGGGGTTGGACACCACTGCTCTAAAAGATTAATTTAGTGATTTGAAATGTTTAATGTATGTCTTTTTATATTTGTATCTGAATAATTTATCCCTCCACTTTTTTCCCGGTACGTTTCAAACATAAAACTGCAACACGGGGTTAACTCAGATGAGAGTATAATTTTGTTTTCTTCTTGCACAAAAAGCAGAAAATGTGCGAGTATATTTTTACATTTGCAAAGAAAAACTATAATAAAAATACTCTATAAAGTAATTTTCTTGAACTACGTTATTCGGGAGAATATGAGTGATGTTACAGCTTTTCGTGATTACTTGAAAAGAAAAGTTAAAGTAAAACAATCTGATAAATATCTTGATATGTCATTAATATCACTTTTCATCGTCTTGTTTTTAAGTTGCCAGGATTGGCACCAAAACATGAGAGTTCCTCTCATCGCCAGAATATTCAGTACACCAAGCTCGAGGTTAGGACATCCGAGTTCGATTTCCGGTCCTGGTAGACGACCGGCACGATACAGCACGATTGATGGAGAGAACAATTATGGACTTGTTGTCAAACATATGCACCGTCAGAAAAAATAAAAATATGTATGCACAACCCAACAAGCTGTGTTGTAAGCCTCGTAGAGAAAGAAGAATATGTGAGAAATGAATTTCAAACGATGAGTGTTTCTCCCATGACCGAGATATTCCATTTGGTATAACCTCGATTTCATGATGTTAGGTCAGTAATTCTCAACCACTGAGCGTACCGCCACTGCGAATCCCCATACATGAGCGACGTCAGACAAGTAATTCAATCAGATCTACCTTCCTAGCGGGGACTGGCTGAACCAATGCGCATGACTATTACAGTTGTGGACTGGTAACTGGTAAGTCTGGACTATTACAGTTCTGTACTTTTAAATCTGAATCACTAAAGGAGAGTAGCATTATCATTTTTACGCCCAAATATAAAAGAAGTTATCAAAAAACAAGCTCAAATTTCGCATTATATGTAATTTGTAGTTAAATAAACATTTTGTTTTCTTTGTAATGCAATTTAATTTTATATTTCAGTGAAAATTATTTCGTATGCTATTTTTACAAAATATATTATAGGTACAACAATCAATTATCCAAGTAAAATTTTTTTAAATTTATCTTATTGTTAGTGTGCCACCAAATTTTTAAATTATTAAAAGTGTACCGTGACGAAAAAATGGTTGAGAATCACTGTGTTAGGTTGATACCCATACTAAGCAGAAGATGGGGATTATATTAAGAATGAACTGATGAAAAATTCCATTAATGGGTATCAGTAGTCTAGTGGCACCGAGTGCGGCTTCGGACTGGGGATTCTCGGTTGGAATACTGACGAACGCCGTTTAATGCCTTCGTGTTGAGGCAGAATATGGACATGTTAAATCTGTAGATGGAAAAGTCCATCTATGAGGTCAGAGAGGGTGGGAGAAGGTACGATCCCCCCTGATGTCGCATCTGGGAGTGGCTGATGTGGCATCTGGCTAAACCGGACTCCGACCCTTGTGTTGCCATTGTAAACTGGGGCCGTATTCATCAGCCCGCTGCCATCTATAGATCTGGTCTGGAGTCGTACCGGCCAAGGAGCATAACTTCAATACTTTAAAAAAAATGAAGTTCAGTACTTAATTTTTTTTAAAGTATTGAACTTCTTTTTGACTTTCTTCATAGTACTATATAAAATTATACCTATTTCAGGGTTCGCACTCACTTTCAGAAATTAAGCATTCTTTAGGAGTTCTTTAGGACTTGAGGAAGAGATTTTAAGGAAGTCAAAAATGATTACTATGTTTTGTTTCCAAAGTTTTCGACGTTTACATTTAATTGAGTATTTGGATTAAAAAAGTTATCTTAATATATTTTCTCCTTAAATATCAACTTTACCAGTTCGTACTACAAACAATCATATAAATAATTGCTTTAACTGGTTTAAAATCTGTTTGGTTTTCCTTTAATTTAACCTTATGAATTCCCACCAATAAGCAGTATTTTAAAGAGTCATTAAAGCAAACAAGTCTTCTTTTTTTTAATTAATTATTATTCAGGGAAGGAGAGGTGAAAGGGAAACATCAAATGAGCGTTCTCATCCTGAACAACAATAACCCACCTCCCACCTCTAAAATATATAAATAACAAAAAATAAAAAATAAATAAAATAAAATAGTTATAAGGATCGGAAAGTAAATGAAAAAAAAACTAAGGCCTTTGCATGCAAAAGCTGATACTTTTTAAAAGTGCTCTAAGGACTCTTAAAACAGAAACTGAAATTAAGAAGTTCTGAAGAATTTTTTTTTTAACCGTACGAACGCTGCATTTCTTTGAAAACAATGCTTGTTTGTTAGTTTTAGCGTTTTCCTCTCAAATAAAGACGAGAGAATTGGACGAATAACTACAAAATCAACACTGAATTCGATAGCTTTGACCTCAAATGCCTCAAATATGCATTTACCAGATGATACATTAAAACTTACAAACAGCCTTTCGAACAGACGACAAAAATGGTAAAACTGTTTTTATTACAACAACAGCTCAAATAATGACTTAAGAAAAATATTTCAGCCAGCATAAAAGAAAAACGTACCACAAATTCCTCATGACTTGTGAATTCACGCTAGATATTACTATGCAGAAATAATAACATTCTTCTTAATCACAGAAGGAAACTGTGTGGGAGTCAGACATAACAAAATCAACTCGAATGAAAGAGATTCCTTTCTTTGAACTCATAAATGACTACCGATTTCGATAGCATAAAAAAACGGCCTTGGAATAGGGTGCTTGCTCCAAGGCAAAAGGCGAACAAACCGATGTGAAGGAGTGGAGAACATTTTAATGCTAATATTCTGGCGTTAATGAGCAAAGTTCACGTAAAACAAGTGATTCAAAACCGGATAATAGGGCTCATACATAAGTAACTGTCATGGGGAATATTTAAGAATGAGTAATTTCAATGATTGTAAGACATTAAGTGAATCATATAATACATGAAATCCAGCGTAGCTTAATTATTATGGTGGTAAATTTTTTGCGAGTCATCATAAAATGTTATTCAATCGTCTTAATTATTTATATCACAATTTTATTACAGGGCACGGGGCATCTAAGTGGTTAGCGCGTTTCAGTACTAAGAATGCTCGAATCGAATCCCTACAAGTTCCTCTGAATACCCCCGTCCCTGCTCTGCGTACGGTCATGTTTAACCTGTAGGCGGAAAATCCTTCTGTAAGGTTTGTAGGGGAGGGAGGAGGGTACGACCCCCTTCCCCCAAGATGCCGTCCCAGTGGGTGTTCGGTCCAAATTGAGGAGGCGATGTTAGTTCGTCTGTACAGTGGTCCCATTACAAGAAACCGACAACTTTCGCGGTGCATTGAGCGTATGTCACAACACGAAGTGCCTGAAGCATTGGTAAAAATGTTTTGTCATTAGTATTATCAAATTCAAAACGTAAAACATTTAGGGAAAACCTAAAAAGGATCCTAACTTCCAATATTTTTAAATATTAAAATTCCTTTTTTGAAGGTCTAACTTTTATATAGTCCTGTTTTCCGTTAAAATAATTTTTATTAATACGAAACTGCTCATTCATAATGCATGCGCTTGTAATTTGCGAAACGGAACGCATAATTGATTATTCTGTAATCTGAAGGGTAAATCACAACTCACATAGATAGACAATTCACACAGATAGACAACTCACATAGATATACCTATTTCAGGTTTCGTACTCACTTTCAGAAATCAAAAGTAAGGAGTTCTTGAGGTATACATTCTTTAGGAGTTCTTTAGGATTTGAGAAAGAGATTTTACGGACATCAAAAATGATTACCATGCTTTGTTTCCAAAGTTTTCGACGTTTAAATTTATTTGAATATTTGGATAAAAAATACCTTAAGATATTTTCTCCTTAGATAACTTTTGAATTTAAGTTTATATACCCATTTTCCGACGGGTTGATTCATTTCAATATTTAGAGTATTCCTAATTTCTAAATGTATGTGTTCATGAAAGCATTACGCAATAAGTGCATGGATCGCCTTAAACACTGAAATACTTCAGAAGAATCCCACAGAGACGCAAAACGTAATTTAAAGTTAATGAGTTTACTTTCGAAGGGAAAAAAATAATGATTGGTTTCGAAATTGTACCGTCTTGCTCGTGCTGCTTCACCGACATTAAAATAAACTTGTAAGGAAAAGAATTCATAGAGTGAGAGTTTTCTCTCGTCGTCTCGGTGAGTATTTCAGTGTGTAGAACATCGTCCTCAAAGTCCGGAAAGCCGGGTTCGAACCCCGATCCTATCCATCGCAAGTTACATACTGGTAATCCACCCTATTCCAAAAGATTACGTGCAAAATATGTGATACAGATGAGTTTACGGATGTTTTTTAAAGGGATAGAATTTTACAGATTAGTCATAAAATTACGTTCAGTTAAATAAATTTGTGGATTACAACTCGTCAGCAAAGTGACAGAGAAACGAATAAGAATAGAGGCAAATTTGACTCTATTTGGATTCTTGTGCCGCGAGGTGATCTTGACTGTGCCGCGGTGATTTTATCGATTATAAAAATAAAAAAAATAACTACCACTATTAGTTAGAAATTTTTCTAAGTAAAATATTCCTCTAACATTTGCTAATATGTAATTTCTCTGGGTCGAAATTATACACAAAACAAATTTTAACAATGTTGTTACCATACATTGTATGCATGCTCGAGCATCATATTTCTGGATTTCAGTTAAGAAAGAATATCCACAAATTTCTGACAAGGCCATTGCAATTTTGCTCCCTTTTTCTACGACATACTTATGCGAACAAAGTTTTTCGACACTGGTTCTAATTGAAAATGACAAACGATCATGTTTAAAGGGTCTACTGTCCGACCACGGAAGCGAGGTCCCTGGAAGCTGTTACGCATGCGCGAGAAAAGCTAGTCTACTTAGGAAATAGGGGAAAAAGTCATATTTTCGGATGTGTTTGTTTATGAAATACGGAATGTATTTCAGACTGCTTTTTGTCCGCAATTTTAAAGTTATTTTTTAAAACTTTATTTTTGATCGAATATTTGAATAATAATTTCAAAATAATAAAAAGAAGAAGCAAATCTATTTAAAAATAGGAGTTTTATAGGAGTGGATACTTTCGGATTACATCACAATCAAAATTATCTAAAGCTACGTTTTCGGTGGTTCTTTTTTTCTGACGTTTCCTCGGAGATTCAAATTTTGGAGTTTCTTCACCCTTTGCTTCTCTGCGTATTCTATTTACACTGGACATCGATATCCCGATCATTTCACTAGCTCTCTTTAGGGATTGCGAAAGTGGAACAATAACATTTCCTTCTAGTGCTTCTTTATCACACAATTTAATTACATTGTGTATTATACGTTTACAATCACTACGGAACGGCTTATTCCGAGCAGTTGTGTTGGGTAAAGGATCCATTAATTTTAATATAATAATCAAAATAACAGACGAGGAAAAAGCAAGCAAGCGCAGTTAGTAACCGATTCTAAAGAATGTCGAGAGAATACGAGACTTTTCCCCCTCCTTCCTCAGCAGCCTTACCTACAGAGTGAATAGAATTGTCTTGGCACTATGCCAACCGTGGTTCTTCGTACTGTGGTCGGACTGTAGACCATGAACTTCGAGTAGCTCTTTCTAATATATAGCCAAATATAAAACGTACATATGTTCGTCAAAACAAGCTCAAATATCTCATTAATAAATTAGTTATGTTTAAATTAACTTTGATTTATTAGACTGAAGTAAAGACCAAAAGACAAATTTTAATATAAAAATTTAAAGAGAAAATTTTTTTTACTTGTAAACTATAACTTTATATTTTTGTTCTTGTGTTGGTGTACAATTCAAAATGATTCGTATAAAAATAAAGGGATTATAATTATCTTGATACATAGAACTGTTTTATTGTGTTTTTTATCTAATTAAAAATGTATACGTATTTATTGTAATTTATGTATTTGCAAGCTTTTTCTTGTGGTGTGCCGCAGAATTATCGAAAAAACGTTGTTGTGCCGTGGAAGATAAAAGGTTGCGGAGCTCTGCTTTAGACTACAAACAGATCGTATATTTAAGCAAAAACTCTTATTTCCATCTTTGTGGCAAATCATCCCTCATAACCTGAATAATATGGTGATGTAACAAAATCACCGAAGCAAAATTTTCCTTCTCTTCAACAATTATATTGTTTTGTGATGAAACAGTGTCTCAGGATGACGCAAGGAAATCCTGATTCAAGGAGAAAGGTTTTAGCTGAAGATTGAGGATAGGGACTGACTATAAGAAAATGCTTAACATATAGCAAGCGTCTGAAATACAAGTTCAAATAAAATGAATAAGATTCACACAATGAGACTTGTGTAAAAAAAAAGTTATAGTTAAGATAAGGGAATCCACCTGATTTCCATAAATTAAGAAACAAGCAGAGGAAAACCGAAATAAATTCCGTAAAGAAGAAAAGTAACACAGTTACACTGTCTGTGGTGCGAAAGGTCGTTCGCACTTTATGGAAACGATTTTGCAATTCAATTTTATCCTTTTGCATTTTGAAATAAAATTTGGCAACTTCAGAATAATCGCCTGCCACTCTTTTGTTTTGATTGGAATGTAAAACAAAATATTTATTTTGAAAATGGCTTCTAAAATTGATAGATGGCTCGAAGGTTACGTAACTGCGCTTTTCGAGTTACGTAACTAGGAGAAAATATTCGTATCAACAAATTATAACGCGGTGTAAAAATCGCGGTTATGGCATTTCAAAAATAAGTTATTTATAATATATTTAATTTGAAAGGAAAAAACGTCTGACTGAAAGTAAAAGTGAAAACATGACCGCGAAACCTCATCCTAAGAGTGTTCGAACGCAAGTAAATATCAAGAAAGTGAAGTCTCTGATCCTAAAAGAAAATCCGCCAACTCAAAGATCCACTGCATCGAAATTAGGAATGTCTTCTGGCACTGAAAGTAAAATCATTCATAAAGATTTAAAGTTAAAAACGATGTTAACTAAAGTTCACCTGCTTTTGCCAAAGCATATTGCTAAAAGAAAAAACAAATTGTAGAAAATTATCTGAAAAACACCTAGCTGCTGAAAAATGGAAATTTGTGGTAACACTCGATGAGGCATGGGTGTATTTAAGTGATTGTAATTAAAAAAAAAGATCAAGTTTCTACTGCTCAACTGACGGGAATGACCGTACGAAATGGCTTCGTCAGTGTACAGAAAAGTTCCTACAGGGATTCATGATAGTTGCAGGATTTTGTTACAACGGCAAATTAAAAATAAAAAAAGTCTCAATTAAAGCCAACATCAATTCACTCTACTATCAGCAGAATATTTTAGAACCAATTTTTGAAGAAGAAATTCAAGCGTTATATGGAAAGGACATTGATAAAGTTGAGCTTCATATGGACAAAGACTCTAGTCACGCGTCTAAATCAACTGCGGCTTTTTTAGCAAAGAAAGAATCAAAAACAGGAATAAAGTGTATCCCATTTAATGAAATACCTGTAAAATCACCTGACGTTTCTCCAATGGACTTTCGCGCTTTCGATTTATTAAAACGAGCCTTAGTAAAACGGTATGCAAGAACACTGAACGGACTTTAGAAAACGGTCCAAGAGGAATGGGGTAAAATTGACATGACAGTACTAAGAAAAGTTTACCTTCATGGAAAATTCAAGCTAGAGCTATTATCAAGAACCACGGCTATCAGATAGAAGGAAATCGTCGCAAAAAATACGGCATTTTTACATAAAACAACTATCAAAATCGTTTCCATAAAGTACGACCTTCTGTATTAACTTAGTACCTTCTGTATTAACTTAGGATATTTCAGCCATATTAATGGCTCATATATGGGAATATGCGAATTAGATGATTAATATATGGAAATCAAGCTGATTCCCATAAACTGAGACAAACAGTGGAAAATCGAAGAGATTTCTAAAAAGAAGAAAAGTAAAATAGAAATTATAGATAAAATGGCATTAAAGTAGGTTTTTCATCCAAATGATATGGGTATATGCAAATTAGAGTCCTCATAAAACCAAATAGTAGTTCTTTAACCCTTTCATATGACTGGTGGATGTTATCTATTACAACCACTGGTTATTTAGTAAGCATTTTAAAACTACCTGCAAATTGAATATACAGAAATACTGTTTCTCGCTGAATAAAAAAAGAAGCAATTTTTAATAAAAAGGTTTCTTTTTTACTTTCGTCACAATTTTTGCTTTATTTTACAATTTTCATTTATTTTAAATTTTTTATAAATTGAAACTAGCTTTAAAAAATTTAATTGCTTTTTAAAATTAAATTTTAGCGTTATTAATATAGCCTAAATTAGTTCTACAAGCAAGAAGCTCGGTTAAAATAGAATAAGTGAAAAAATAGCTATTATATAGAAACCAAACTGGGACAGGGCACTGCACCCTTAGTGAAAGAGTCTCGGAAAAATAATAATAATGGAAAGAATTAAAATCGTTTACCAAATTTTCCTCAACAGTATGTTAGTTAAATACGAAAAACCACACAAAATCTTACTTTTTGGAATTCGTGCAAACAGACCGCCACTTTTCCTTGTAGAAAATTTGTAGCCTTCCTTCTACAATAGTATCTCCGTCTACGAGTCGTACATCCGGCCAGCCGGACGTGTAATCGTAAGGTGTAGACCACTGCTCCACTAGGCGCGTGAATTGAATTTTTTGGTATTCCGTCCCCTGAAAAGAAGAAAACAATTAGATCGTATTACATGATTACTTTTGAATATAAACTTGTTTTTCGTTAAGTTTACTTTCCTGTTGCCAATGTCTTGGCACCATGTTTTCGTAAATCTCGCACAGACCTCTTAGAGAAGGCAGAAGAAGCTACGGCTGATTTGGAAGTTAGAAAGCACAAGTTAGTCGGACATTACAAAATGAGGTAAGATGCCTTTTATGAAGGATTTTCATTCGGGTGATATGCCTTATTTAAACTTTACATTAGGATAACTAGAAGAATTCTAACACACGTAAGTCACCACCATAGCTATCGAGGGAGTTTCAAGAATGACAAGTTACGGTTACCAGCAAGAAAACAAATTTAATTTTCCAAGGAGGTAGTTAACTTTTCAGAAACGGACGTACATTTTGTTTCGCAATCCTCGAACACGAATGATGTCCTAGAGTCGGAAATGCATATCAGCACAGTTATAAGTAACTAGCTGAATACCCGTGCTTCGCTACAGAGTACATTTTAGGATAATTACAATGAAAACATAATAAAATTGCTTTTTAGGGGATTTCCTTATAAACAATATTTTTTGTTTCTTCATTGGGCGGAACTAATTTTACCAGGCTCGTTCGCGAACATACACGTGAGCAAGCTACGTAAAACTGACCGTGGGAAAAACAATTTTCTCTTAAATCTACGCCAGCGTATTTTAAAGTTTGGCCTTGAAACTTCTTTATCGTCATGGCGAAGCATACTTTGAGGGGAAATTACAGTCTCTTAAAGTCAAAGGGGAGGTCATTGAGTATTAGAGGAATGCGTGGCACGAACACTTTTTCTCCTTGAGCACACCCGGTTAAAATAATGGCTTCGATTAAATTTTTATGCAGAGCTTTGACTTGTAGTCTAGATCCATTACACAATTTCGGAGTTTTTAAATTCCGAAGGAGCATTACGAGTGTGCCCTTCCACAAAGAGAGCTTATGGTAGGGAAGACCCGGAGGTTAAGGGAATTTAAAAACTCTACCGGACATTTAACGGCATCATCTAAATTAAAGATAGTGTCTATAGAATATCAAAATTTCAGCTCTTTAGGTCCAGCGGTTTGGTCTGTCAGTCGGTCACGGAACTGTCTTATATATACACTGCTGGCCACTGTAAATGCAACACCCTGAAGGAAACATTCAAATAACATGAAATTTACAACATGCATTAGCGGAGGTGAGATATGCAAATGATTAGAATTTCAGCGCAGACGCACATCATGCGCGCCTGTGGCGCCACTTCAAAGCGCTATTTAAGGCTTGGAGATTTCGACGATTTCAAGTTCGGCAATTGTGTTTTTCTTGTGTTTTTTTCAAAAAACGATCAATTATGCCTCGTCGAAAACAGCGATCATCTTTTGATCAAGTATCCGAGTTCGACAGAGGAAGGATAGTGGCCTACCGAGATTGTGGATTATCTTTCAGGGAAATAGGTAGTCGTGTTGGACGAAACCAAACAACTGTAATGCGGATATGTGATCGTTGGATGCAGGAGGGTACGACGGACCGGCGTGTTCGATCGCATCCACCTCAGCGCACCACTTCACGTGATGACAGGCAAATTGTACGCATGGCAGTGACGGATCGCTCAGTTACATCACGAACCATAGCACAGCACATGCAGTCTGTAACGAATCATCCAGTGTCTGCGCGTACCATTCGACGCCGTTTACAGCAGAGTGGTCTGTCCGCAAGACGTCCATTTCTTTGTCTACCCTTGACGCAGAACCACAGACGTCTCCGCCGCCAATGGTGCGATGACAGAAGGATGTGGACGGCAGAATGGAATGAAATTGTCTTTACTGACGAGTCACGCTTCTGTCTGCAACACTACGACGGTCGCATTCGTGTCTGGAGACACCGTGAAGAGAGGATGCTGAACAGCTGCGTTATGCACCGCCACACTGGTCTATGGTATGAGGTATTATGGTATGGGGCGGTATTGGATATCACTATCGCACACCTCTAGTACGCATTGCCGGTACTTTAAACAGCCAGCGCTACATCTCCGAGGTGTTGGAGCCAGTTGTCCTTCCTTACCTTCAGGGCTTGCCCACAGCCATATTTCAACAGGATAATGCGCGACCACACGTGGCACGCATTGTCCAACGGTTCTTCGTCAATCGCCAGATTGAATTGCTTCCCTGGCCGCCTCGCTCTCCGGATCTTTCGCCGATAGAAAACATGTGGTCCATGGTTGCTCTACGATTGACCCAGATTCCATCCCCAGCTGCCACAGCAGATCAACTTTGGCAACGTGTGGAAGCTGCTTGGTCTGCTGTACCCCAAGAACTCATCCAAAGTCTCTTTGAATCAATGCCGAGGCGTGTGGCTGTGGTGATCTCCAACAATGGCGGCTACTCTGGCTACTGATTTTGGCAGGAACCAAACTTCACAGAAGTCTATAAATTTAATCATTTGATACTTGGTCAACATGTTATCTACAAAATAAATTTTGTTGTGATATCTCTTGTCTTTCTTGGTGTTGCAATTTGGGTGGCCAGCAGTGTAGGTTTAATTTAATATCCATAAAACATACTAATTTGAGTTAAATTCTTAAATAAAACTTCCGTCTCCATTGGTCTAGTGGTTAAATTTTATATTTTACCGTATTTTAATATATTTTGTCAATTTATTTAGTTGTTATGCAAAATTAATTTAAAGTATCACAAAAAGAAGAGAAATCTTGTGATCAGCATTTATTAAAAATTAAATTCTAAAAATTGGTCTTTAAAAATTCACCAAAAATCAGAAAATGGAGGTAAAGATTCAAAAAAGATTTCATTTTAAAGAAATTTTTATAATCTTTCTCGTGATATAAATTTTATATCCCTCAGATTATTATTTTACATGCAAACTTAAAAAAAGTTACAAAAACAGCTTAAAAATTTAATTTTAAAAAATCTACGAGGAATTTTTCAAAAATCTTTCTTAGTGCACCCCTACACTATAAGAAGAATCGCCATGCAAAATTTCAGCCCTTTGGGTCCAGCGGTTTGGTTTGTGCGTTATCTGTCAGTCAGTCAGTCACGGAACTGTTTTATATATATAGATATAAAATGCCGATTAAGGGGGTCAGAATGAGCATTTATCATTGCTGTGACTTAAACTAATCCTGCATCAGATCCATCCGAGTTTTCGGTTACTCTACATCCCAGGGTCCGGCAGTAATGATACAAGAATCAGTTTAATTTTTGGTAGCTGACGCAAAACGCCAATTTAAATTGATCCAAACTATCCAGCATGCACCAATATACATTCCAACCAGTATCTTTCTTCTTAATTGGCAACTGGCCTTCTGCAGAAGTCTTCTCCATTCCATTCGCCGTGAAGCTTTGGATCTCCGGTTCTTCTCTTTGATAGTGTCAAAATCTTTTAGGACTTCATCAGCCAAACGAAGAGGTGTTTTTCCCTTGACAATTTCATCATTGCATGTATATTTTCCTTGTTATTTTAGAGTTATCCATTCTTTGCAGGGGACTTGCCCATTCATTCTTTTTACCTTTATGAAATTGATAATATTTTATTCCTTATATGGTCTATAAATTTCCGGATTGAACCTTTTCCTCCAAATTCCCCCAACCTGTACACCCGAATACCTCTAAAAAGCCGGTATCCTTTCTGTGTTAATTACCTCACACGTTATGAAAAGGTAGAGGAAATTCTCTTCACTCTGCAGTAGTAAGATGAAACAGAATTTCCCTGTCGAAACTCACATATTGTCCGAGCAAAAGGATTACAGTAATCTGTAACTGAAGCGCGTTTCACATGGTATTCTATTGAAGCTTGTTTTTCAGCACATAATTCCTGTTTCGTAATTTCAAGCATCAGGCCCGTTAGATGTCGACCTGAAATCAGAAGCGAGTCTTCTGTCATACTCAATTAGTGATTGTTTTAGAGAAATGTGGTAATGAGAATGATTTATGAATTTGATTTGGTGCATATAGGATAGCATTTTATTTAACCCTGATTGACTGACTGACAAATAACGCACAGACCAAACCGCTGGACCTCAAGGGTTGAAATTTCGCATGGCGATTTTTCTTATAGTGTAGGGTTGCACTAAGAAAGATTTTTGAAAAATTCTTCTTAAGATTTTTTTAAATCAAATTTTTAAGCTCTTTTTGTAACACTCTTTTAAGTTTGCATTTAAAATAATAATCTGGGGGTTATAAAATTTATATCACGAGAAAGATCATAAAAATTCCTTTAAAATGAAATATTTTTCGAATCTTTACCTCTTTTTGAATTTTGATGAATTTTTAAAGATTAATTTTTAGAATTTAATTTATTAAATGCTGATCACAAGATTTCTTTTCTTTTTGTGATAATTTAAATTAATTTTGCATAACAACTAAATAAATTGACAAAAAATATTAAAATCACGTGGTTTCTTTACTTTTTGTGATACTTGAAACTAATTTTGCGTCACATGCATAACAACGAAATAAATTGACAAAAAAAACATTTTTCTTCTTTCAAATGCGACAGACGATTGAACATTATCCAAAAAAATATTTAAATACAGTAAAAGAAATGTTCCTCAAAGTGTACTATATTTTTTAGTATTTTCTATTAGATTTAATTTTAATATTTTCTTTTACATTATTTTGTCTATAAAAATATCCGCTACGATTTTTTATAAATATATTTTTTTTGGCATTAATTGCATACATTGACAATTGTATTTAATTTGAATGTACTCCGTAGCGAAACACGGGTATTTAACTAGTGTATATATATAGAGAGAGAGATAGAGAAAATGATTGAATTATATATAGATATTTATATAGTTTTTTTTCTAATGCGGAGGCATTTGTCGTGAAATATTTGCTTCTTGATATTCACCGCGAAGTCTTGATGGCTACTTTATTGTGGGACCTCATTTAGGTAAGCCGGTTTTGCTGCCTATGAGGGGACAACACGTTAACGACCAAGCCTTATTCGGGATTTGAACCCAAGCCCCGTGGAAGTTCATGACGTTAACCACTATACCATGTGGGCGGTATAGATATAGATATAGATATAGATATAGAAACAAATATCGAATGGGAAGAAATAAAACAAACTATTTCGGAGAAAGAATAAATAATGGCTTATTTCTATACTTCCAACCGTTTTCCAATTCTGATGATCTACAGCTTACACTGTGCACTGTTCCAACTGTCTATTTCCCAGGGGTGGCAACAACATGGAGTTCCATTCCTCGTTCGGTTTTTTTTTTTTATTACACTTAGAATGGTGTTGTACTTTACAAGATTTCCGTTAGTTTTTTTTATATAATTTATGTAGCATACCGTAAAGCCATAGCAATATTATTTACCTCCTCAGAAATATCGAGTTTTATTTTCATTTAATCATGTAGTGGCTACTGAAGACGAGACATGCGTGAACATAGGCGTAGCGTGCTTCTAACTCTCTCTCTCTCTCTCTCTCTCTCTCTCTCTTTTTTTTTTTTTTTTTTTTTTTTTTTTTTTTTTTTTTTTTTTTTTTGGGGGGGGGGGGGGGGAGCGGTCACGAATTGAATTCATTTAGGGTCTTCCTTTGAGTAGTATTCAAAAGTTATACAATGAGAAAAATAAATATAATATAAATAAAATGAGAAAAAAAAGCATCAAAATTTTGTTATGGGTCATATAATTGTTAAAAACTATGTTAAGGCTAAATACATAATCGGAATCTTCAGTTTCATAGTTTGAAAAAGCAGGAAAAAACGAACTTTCTTAAAGGTTTTCTACAATTTTCCGATTTTAACTGAATTTCTATTAACATTTTAATATATTTAAAGTTAAGTTGGGGGGGGGGCACGTGTCCACCCCTCCCCCCGACGCTACGCCTGTGTAAGTGAACGAAACTTGCTTTTGTTTTATGCTCATCTATACTGTTGGGCGTAATGGCTAATGATTCAGTTTTAAATAAATAAAATAAAAATTGGAAGAATGAAACCAAAATCAAACATTTATGAAAAAAAACTTTATCGTCCGAATAGAGATTAAGTACTCATGTATTTTCGTTAAGGTACAAGATGTTTGAAAATGCTGTTGCAGTTGTTATCAAAGTTTACTCATCTCGTTCTTCTACATAAATTAAGTAAAAGACAACGAAAAGGCGTGGGCATCCTAGATCAATATTTTTTCTTCCACTTTTCACCGCATCGTTTCATTATCCATAATGCGGATAATATTGCAACACGTTATTGTAAACTCCTCTGCTAGTTTAAATTACAAGAGGATGTGATGGTGGAACAAAAGTAACATAAACCTAACGTTTGGAAGGGGAAAGAGCAAAACAATTCGAAAAGGCAAGGAAAAAAGGCTGAATTGCACCAGAATGGCTGCTCCCACGGATAGTGTATTGGGTAACGATGTCATGCTTGCGAGTATTAATTCAACGCAACAAGCGGAAGCAAAAGAAGAAACTTTTTTCCGTTCCTCCCCAAAAAGAAAATAAAGCAAAAATTCTTGGAAAAATGAAAGCTCACTTGTAGCAATGACTCTGGAATCGGTCAAGCATCTAAGGGTCACGACTACTAAGTTGCGGTCAATGCTTTTCCAGCCACGAAAAAAAACCTACTCACTGATCTGACATTTTTTTTCTCTAAATGTTGTAGAATTGGTGCGCTTTGCGCTTAATGAAAAGGGTTTCCAGACGCAAGAACTAAAAAAATACGCAATATTAGCAAAAGGAAAAAAAATAGGGTTCTTTTTCACGATTTTAGACTTTTTTTAGAAGCTTAATTACGAGCTAATACAGCCATTGAGCTGTTAAAATCGCTGTGTCTTACATCATAGCAATCATTAGGTAAGAAATTAAGACATACATTAACACATATAAGGCTATTTTTTACAATTAACATTTTTTCCCTTTGTTTCAATGGTTCGATTCAAATCTAGTGGATTTTGTAAGCAAAAATCGGAGTTTTTTTCTCAAGCCTAAAGAAAGGTGATAAACTAGCTTAACCCTCCAAAGACGGAGATATTTTCTAATTTTATTTCCCTTATTTTAATTGAATTCAAAAATACGCGTAAATTTAAACATTTTAAATGGCATTATTGAAAACGCTTAGTACGAAATTTACATTTAAAAACCCCGAAATTTACATGCATTCTCTCTATCCCAAATTGTATTAATTTTCTACTTCAGCCAAAAATCTTTATTCCCCAATATTTCTGAATTCCAAAGAGTAGTAGTCATTTAAAAAAAATCCTTCAAATAAAAATGTATTAAGAGGTATGTAAAATACATTAAAGGAATACAGGCCCGTTTAAAATATTTGTTTTTGTATAAACCATTCAAGTTACTATACGCCAACATTTTCTTCTGTGTATTTACATAATATCCTTAGTTACATTTTTCCTTTTCCTTCAGTTTTAATCGTCGGGCTTTCCTCTTTTTGATGTTTTGAAATCTCTGCCTAGTCTCTTCAAACGAGACAGAAGCATCTACGTCTATATTCTTTAATTTCTTCTCAGACATTCTTTGCTGGTCGTTCCGATCACAAAGAAAAGTATCTCTTCGGCACTGATTATTCTCTGGCAATGTATGTAACATGAAAGGCTCGTGCAGAATACTACGTTCAGTGCATTGATTAGGTTCATCGAATACTTTCGGAAAACCAGAGTAATTCTTCAAGAAAGAACTATTATCACAAGAAATGATGTCTACGTTCGTATTCAAGCCACAACAAAAACTCCTCGAGTTCCTGGAAAGTAAATTACGCATCGAAAGCTGTCTTACGGAACTGAACGAAGCACTTGTGTTGTGATTACAAAGTAAACTTCCAACTAAATGTTTACTTTCACCAGAAGTGTTTTTTGATCCACTTTTTTCTATAGTTTGGTTTTCTCGGCGAAGTTTATTCCTATTGCTTAAAGAGCTATTTCCTAAAAAATCTTCACTATATTTATTCCATTTATCACTTTCTGGAGAACGAGTATCAATTACAGAGGAAGACGGAACAGAGTTTAAGTCTTTCTTGAATTCAAAGTAGCCAGAATTATTTAACAGGCCGGAACCTAGACGTTCTCCATTTAGTTCCTGGCAAGAATTTTTAAGTTTTCTTTCATTTTCATGGAAAAAGTTGTTTAGATCAGACAATGAATCTAAACCAGTAGAAGAATTCGATGTGCCGATAATTTCAGACTGGCCAGAAAATATGCTTAAATCACAGCAGTCATTACTCTTAGAAGGTTCTGCCCTTTTCCTAACCTTATCGTCCACACTATCTGAAAAAGCACAAGGCAATACACCCTTCCTGCATCTATGGACCCTATCAGATTTTTTTCTATACACCATCTTCAATCGTGATTCGCCCTGAATAGTATAGGAAGAACCTAAATAACCATTCGGAGCTTGTCCCTGATTATTGCTAAAGATATCAGATTTGTATTTCTTTACTTCCACTTCATTCTTCATAAAGGGCGTCTTCGAGTCTAAAACCATACTGCAGTCCTTTTTAACAACCATCTCATTCTCAGATTTTGGGAGATAAGTATGTAGTAGGAACTTTCCCCCGACTTCTTGATCGTTAGTCGAATCTAGTTTTGGGGAAGATATAATAACAGATTTATTGTTTATAATTCTCGAAGGGTTAAATTCGTGGTTTTTCATATTATTCACTTCAACTTTCTTCTCGCGAGAATTGAGATTTTCTCTCCCTGAAGTAGAGCCGTTTTTTTGCTTGGCGCACGAAGAAGGTGAATCACTGTAGTCTGCATCTGAAGAGAATATATCGTTTTCCAGCTTAGCATGCAAAGATGGCACCTTCAGGTCATTAACAAACACACGTGACGGCATGCCTTCTGGGCAAGTTATCTCAGAATCGTCGGAATCAGTTTCTTCACTTTCGGAGGCGTCGAATGCAAATAAAGAACTATTATTTACAGAATCTTCAGTGTAGGAAGATTCCGGTTTGCAGGTACTGCTTGAATCAGGTCTATTAGTTCCATCCGGAGTTTTCAAGAAATATTCACACCACTGACGTAATCCTGTGTTACTGCAATCGCCAAATTTTTCCAACCATTTACTTTTTTGGAAGCGATTGTCAAGGCTACTATTAGTGGAGGGTCTGCTCTCAGAGTAACAAGCACTGTGGACGCTGATGCACGATTTGGACATACAACTTTGTTCGTTATTTAACGCGACACCTGAATTCTGCACCTTGTTTGGACTACAACAAGCAGAATGTTCTAAATTAGCATCAGAAAATACATCGCAAATGTTACTGCTGGATTCTAATGAATTTTGTTTGTTGGCCGTAATAGATGACAATGAAATGAGAGATGCAAGAGGGTAAATGTTCTTTAGTTCTTCATCAGGAATGATCGAAGTAATATCAGTATTACTGGAAGTACACGAAAACTGACCCTCAACGTCATTTTGGCTTTCAGAAAATGGTTTCGGCAAAACATAATTTTGAAACGAAGAAAACCCTTGCTCCTTGGAGGAAAAATCATTCTTGTTTACTAATAAACTGATGTTTTTCACCAAGTCATCGTATACATTACCAGAATCAAAAGTATGTTCATCATTAACCAAAAAATCATCTGATTGTGTACGCTCCGGGCAATGAACAGCACGCACCTTTGTTTCAAGTGCATTCACAAGTTCTAAGTTGAACGAAATGTGTTTAGAACAAACCTCGGCTAAGTCGTTAAGTTTCATCTTGAGCTGGTCAAGTTTCTTGACGGAGGCAACTAGCTTCTTCCGAGCACAAAAGACTTTCAATCGAGTTTTACTTATCTCTGACTGATTTTCAAAATACCTTTTAGCAAAGCTACTTTTTGTAATCTTTTGATTACATGACGTTCCATCATCAAAATTATTTAACTTTATTCGATATTCTTTGCGGAAAACATGGAGAGTTTCCAACAAGCCACAAGCACTTAAATACTTTTCAATTTCTTCTTTTAATGTTTTTTGAATATCATACGGCATCTTAAAAAGAAATGGTGAAGTATTAAAAGCTTCAATCTAAAAATAACTATAACTGCTATTGCCACTTGTAATTATTGAAATATATATTTGATCTTACGAAGAAAGAGGTAAATAAATATACTATGTCAAATAATTTCCAATAAATAAACTTTCATTTATTTTTATTATTGGCTGTTTCTAGGTGCGTTTAAGGTCACATTTAGCCACACGCGGATAAAACGGATCCTTTTTTCGGTAGACTTTAGCAACGTGATATCATAATAAATGAATAAATGTCTACAACTCCACATCATGGCGTGATTTATAAACATTAAAATCTCCAATCGTATTTAGAATAATTAATTTACGTTTCCAAAGCATGTTATGAATTTAAGGTAGAAAATACTTTTTTGGCCTCATAGAAAAAGACCAAACAGTGACGCTATTTATAGTCTGATAAACTTCTACATGCAGGTTTGAAATTCTACTACATACTGTTTAACTTTTTAAGCCTCTGATACGAAATCCAGGAACAGTCTTTGATGAAGCTCTCCGTACCCCATATTAAGTACGATTCTGAAGAGTTAAGGCTGCTGTGTACTAACTCTATTGGATTTGCTCACCTCATTGTTAACCTATGGAGACAATTTGTCTACTATTTACAGCTACACAAATGCTGAAAAATCCAATAAAAATGGTATTTTCAGATAGCCCGAAGTTCTCTGCACTTTGCAACATGATTCATTTTATAAATTTCGTCACCCAAAGAAATTTATGAGCCTTTAAAACACACTATATCATTTTCTCCGGAATAATTTAAATTTTAAAAGATTATTTGCATTTTAAAAAAAACGAAAAATGCACCAAAGTGTAAAATCTATTTCTCTATTGTTTGTTTGGTTTCGTGTCTACGAATAGTGCAAAGCACTATCCATAGAAGAGAGGTGCCATTGCATCAAGAGGGTTGGACTTCTATCTGGTCCGCGAATTTTGAACCGAGTCAAGTAACGAGACCGGAACTCTTGACCCCGCACCTCCAGAGGTATTTTTCTGGAACTTGGAGGACATTGCAGCTACGACAGATTTTTCTCGCGCACCAGCCGTCATTAGTGTACACGTCGGCGGTAATGTTGGTGACGGGTATCGAACCAGCAACTTGCAGATCACTGGACCGACACCTTTGCCGACCGGGCGCCCTCTATTTCTTTATTACTGAGTATATTATAATACTATTAAAAAAACTTTCAATCCAAGTTGGCAGTCCTTGTACACATTTTCTCCATAGCTTAACACTGAGGTCAGCGAATTCAATAGGGTTACTACACCGCAGCCTTAATGTCATTTTCTGATTCTTAAGCTATTTTACAGCCCCGCTCTACTGTTGTTCACCTATCTAGTGAGGTCTGTAGGGTTGAAAACCTTCAAATTTGAGAAGTCGAATACAAAAGCTTGTCGTTTTTTAACTGAATGCCAGACCATTATGTTGCTTCAAGTAATGAATAAGCATAATTGGCCTCAAATTTTTTTTTTTCAGTCTGCAAATATAGAGATTTTTCTGGAGACATATTAAAACATCGGGACATTCACATGTGCTGCTAAACACAGCTGCTAAAAAGAGATGTGAAAAATTTTTTTTCTCTATGCCTGACGTTTCACGTGGTGTTGTTGCAATTGTTCAGTTCGCAATTGGACATGATTGTCTCGCGCAACATTTGTTCCGCATTGCAGTTCGTAAGAAACTTTTCAAATTATTTTGCATTCTTGATTAAATTATGGATGGATCTTAGGACGGTAATTTTTGTCATAATTTTTTAATTTATTTCATTTCTAATTTTATTCTTTTATTAGTAGTCAATTTATTTGCATTACTAGCCATAGGGTATAGCAAAAAATATAACTAAGGAAACAAATCATTCATACTCTAGTCACTAATTTACAATTTTTTACTTATATAACTTTATAATCTTTTATAACACTAGGGGCTTTGCCCCTAGGCCCGCTACGCTCGCTCCTCTGTTATGGCTAATAGCGAGATACATAGGGGTGATTTTCGGGCAATGTAACAGCCATTTACTGCTGTCAGTCACCCTTATGCGAAGGGGAATCACTGTTGAATCACTGTTTCATCTTTAAAATTCAATTAAAAATCGAAATTTTAAGATAGAAACTTGAAATAAGGTTTATATGAATGAGAAAGCTTTCATCTTCCAGATGATGCAAATATTTTCTTTGTAAGATAAAAACTCGAGGAACATCGATATTACAACCACATATGTGACAATATTTCTCGAAAAAGTGGGTTAAATATTTTGATGAAAATATTAGTCTGTTTTAAATTATTTTTAAACAAATGGGGTCTTGTTTGAAGGAGAAATGTCTGTAGTCTTAGATCGTAAAAAGATCAAAATTCTACGATTAATTTTTGGCGAGTTATCGTAATCTGATAATGAAAAAGTCAATATTTTTCCACAAAACATAAAATTTTAAAAAAAACTTAAAGTTCGACGAAGATGAGACATGTCTTACTTTCTTCCCCGCATCTTTTTTGCATCTATTGGTATCGGTCTCGACCCCATACCCCCAGCGGTTTCGGAGGAGATAGCGTGGCAAGCTTTTGACAGCGGCGGCGCCAGTTACTTTTTTTTAGAATAGAGAGATAACAAGAAACGACTGATTCAAGGAAAGCGAGTAAATAACTATTAATATGCACTTCTTTAACAATATTTCTTGAATTATTCAAAACAGTTTTCAAGACTAAGGGCCTGTTCACATAGGAGTCCGTTGCGTTGCGTTAAGGAAAAGATGACGTTGAGATGAAAATAAACCTGGGTCTTAAGGCTTTAATTTTTGGGCGTGCAAAAATGACGTCATTGTGACGTACACGTGTAATATCAACTAGAGCTCCTAACTACCTAGGCTGACTCGTGAGCCTCCATCTTATTTCCCAATCTAGCCAAAACACATGCCACGCAGAGCTTGTGTTGCTGATTCAAAACTAAAGACCTGTTCACATTGCAATCGGAGCCTTGCGTTACGTTACTACGTTGCCTCCGAGATTGTTGACATTACTTGTGATTGGTTTGACGTATCACATGGTCAATGAACTGAGCGCTGTGATTGGCTCAGATTTTTAACGCTGACATTATGTAAACCCTGCGGAATCGGTGTGAACAGGCCATAATTTGCAACTTCCCTATTCTTCTACATTTCAAATTCGATTTTCTTTCTTTGTAAGCTAATGTTGTAGTATCAGGCGCCTTTAGCTAGAGACTGCCTGAGACTAGGCTGAAATTCCCGAGCGACGGGTGCACCCTCAAGCGGCCTCGAAGGGAAAATGTCAGTTGAGGATTGGGAGAGCAAGAGGTAGCAGCCCCAGCGCGTAGGTTTGCGGCTTTGTAACGATCCCTCTGTGCCTTTCTCAGTCAGCTGGTAATACTCTTAGCGAGTAGGCTGAGTGTATTATCACAAAGCTCCATAGAGCTTCTGCCGTGAGCGGATTATATTTATTCTTTGTGCCCTCTATGTGTATATATGTGTTTGTGTCATAAAAATAAACGTCTTTCGTCCGAATGGTGTCTCTTCATTGAGTGAAAGAACTGAAAGGACCACTTGATCCACGTTTGGTTCTACGGATACGTTTCCCAAAGTATAATTCGGCATAAGATCTTTCAATGGAACTATTCATGCGTAGTAAAATTACTGTGCTGTAAAATCGGACCATTTAAGAAAAGACTTAAGAGAACAGAACCAATCTATAAGCATAAGAATACTCTGGCGACTTCACTCGGCGACAATGGGCATCACGCCTTATACGTCCACTTGGATAACTAATAGTCTCAATACCCGCCAATGAATGTTTTTGAGATTGCATAAATGTCACAACATCGTTTTCGCACATTGAAATTTTCGCATGCGCCGAGACTAAGCCCGTATAAAGAGAAAGAGCCTGTTCACATAGAATTCATCAGCGTCAGCGTTACTCGTATTGACTTATTTTAAACCAATGACAGACCTTAACAATTTCGTGGCTAATCGTTTACAGGTTTGTTACTGGTTAAATATATTTCAATACGAGTAACACTGAGGCTGACGGATTCTATGTGATTCTATGTCAGCTGACGGATTCTACATAGAATCCGTCAGCGTCAGCGTCACTCCTATTGAAAAATATTTAACCAATAACAAACCTCCAAACGATTAGCCACGAAACTGTTAAGTCTGTGATTGGTTTAGAATATGTCAATACGAGTAACGCGGACGCAGATGGACGCAGTGTGAGCAGGCCCTTAACTAAATTTCAGAAGCTTTAAACCATGGCGTTTATTGCAGTAGAGGGGGAGTAACTGGATGGGCGTTTCTAGTAATGATACCATCGAGGACTTTTGAAGCCAAAAATAGAATAGTTCATATGACCTCAGGCTAGTGAGCACAGAATTCACCAGCGGAATTCAAGCCAGTGGTTTGTTAGTTTGGTAGAAGATATAGGGGATTACGGAACCGGACTAAAAATTCAGAACAGGGCTTCTGTTCTCAAATTTTTCCAGAACCGGGTACCCAGGTATCACCCAGGTTTCAATACTGCATGAACCACAAAACTTTGCCTAAATATTAATGAAAAAAAACTGTATTATTTATAATGTAAATAATTTTAGTTTATAGCGCAAGTAAAAAATATATTTCTTTTTAATTTATTTTAATTTAATTTATGGAAATGGGTGTTAAAACCCAAAATTACCAAATTCTATGTGAAGATTTGAGGTTATTATTTTTAATTTGCCTCTAGATTAGACATTCTTCGTAGACTAAGTTGCATAACTTTTATTTATATAAAATGCAATCTATTTTAGTTGTTTATAATTTAGATAGATAATATTTCTTTTGAAAATTTTATATGAAATAAATAAAAAGAAATGGCACTCGATGGCATATTTTTTGACAGCAGAAGAAGATTGACATTTGAGAATGCCAAGGAGGATCTAGCAATTAATAATTTGGATGCATGTAAGTCAAAGGGTTCCAAAGATCTAGATCAGTGGTGCGCAAACTGTTTTCGACCGTGACCAAAAATTTCTTTAAATAAAAAAAAACTCTCGACCCCCCCCCCCCCCCAATATTTCGGTTCCAATAATCCCCCCCCCCCTCCCAATGAAAATTTTTTGGTAGAGACACTATTTTTGAAAAAATTATGAAAATGTTAACACAAAAAAAAGGAAAGAAAACCGTACATTTTGGGAATATATTTATTTTATAAAATAACAACAAAATATGTCTTGCTTACCATCTGCATGTTGTTTTTGGTAAAGCTGTTTGACACTTTATTTAACGATATCATATTATATTTTTAAATGTATAATAAAATATAAACAGAATTATTAAAAATACGCAATTTTAGAAAATGTAAAGCATTTTTTTTAATTAAATGATCCAATATGACATATTCACTTCAAATTATTCATGACCCCTCAAATTTTTTTCACGACCCTTCAGTGGGTCGCGACTCACAGTTTGGGCACCACTGATCTAGATAATGATAAATTGTAAAGCATGGAAAAACTATTTATCCCCACTAAGATATTGTTTTTAAAACCTTGTATTTGCTACTTTCGAATACCCGGTTCTGCAACCATTGGAACCAGGTTTTCGGTTCCAATAATTTCCCCCGGGTACCCGGATCTGCAATTCCTACTAGGAAAGGAGACTCTGGTGTACATCTGGTTCATCCGAACTGAAGATAACTTTGTTAGAAATATTTGACGGAACCACCGTTCAACTAATTCTAGAATAACTTACTCTTATCTTATGTCGCTTGCTCTCTATGTTCAAAGAAGATCAGTGACGTAGCGAGCATAATTGGCGCCCGGGGCACGATACCTTTTTGGCGCCCCTCCCCCGAAAAACATATAGTAATATAATATATAGAATTTGGGAAAAGGACCATTTGGCGCCCCTCTGCGAGTGGCGTCCAGGGCATATTAGACCCCCCTTGCCCCCCTTCTCTACGCCACTGAAGAAGATATAACAAAAAATGCGCCAAAGCACCGGACTTGTGTATTAAGTTACAGTAACACAAAAAAAATAATAATAATTGTTTTAATTCAGAAACATAGCCGGCTTTGGGGACATACACCAAACCGACCAACTAAGTTATCAAATAAGCGAAAAAAAAAATTCATTAAAATCATTACAGGCAAAGCGTGACCAACAACTTCTGAAATAAAAGACCCACTGTGCAATAAATGATTATCAACGGATTTTGGACCACGTGCAGGGAGACTTTGTGTATGTACAGAAATATTCGGAGTGTTCACAAACAAAAAATATGTTCGTCTCAGAAACAGCTGCGGACCCACTAGAGGAGTACATACAACAGCTGATGTCATGAAAAAAGAACTACAGTATAATCTGTAGGTTACCACTATTCCATATTTCCGTTAGATAAATAACTGCCTAACTGAAATATAAACAATGAAAGTCTGTAAAAAATAACAAATTTCAGGTAATCTGTTCTAACGAAACTACCGTGGGTTATTAACGTAGGATTATTTATCGTTGCTTACGTCTTTTGTATGTATATATGTACGTATGAGTTATGTATGTATATATATATATATATGTGTGTGTGTATCTATTTATATATGTACGTATATATATACATATATACGTATATACATACATATATATACATACATACATACGTATATATATATAATATATATATATATATATGTGTGTGTGTGTGTGTATGTATGCATGTATGTATGTCAAAATTTTGATGCATTTTGATACTTTTCTGTTTAACTGTTTACTGGTTGCCAAAGCGATACAGACTGGGTTCGGAAAATTATAACTCCCGACGTAGGACATCTGAAATTTTGCTTTCCGGAGGGCCGTTATGGAGGAACGTAATCCGACGTTAAAATGTGATGTAAGTAAATAAATATACCTTACAAAATGAAACTTGATTACATGTTGTTTAAGATTCGCAATACAGTCATAGACAATAAAAAGTTTAATACAAATGGTCTAATCATCGTAACGTCATTGTGGATATAATAGAGGAACAATTTCTCGTCAAAAAGGTCTGAAAACCAAGGTTTGAGGGTTTAAAATATTAAAATCACTGCTTTGTTCTGAAAACACATCTGCAAGAGGATGAGCTTCGGAGCTGGCCAAGTCGGGCTTACTCAAACCCAAGATCGTTCAGGTTCAGGCCGAACTTGGTTTAGCGATTTGGTCCTCGAACCTGGAAAATCGAGCCGTTCGAACTCACCTCTCTCTCTGCCTCTTTAGGTGTGTGTGTGTGTATGTATGTATGTATGTAAGTACGTATATATATATATATATATATATATATATATATATATATATATATATATATATATATATACATACATACACATACACATACAGTGACAGACAAAGATAGGTTGATAATCGGAGAGAGTTTTTGTATAATTTTAATGAAAAAATAGCCTTTCTATAGAACTTAAACGAAACTTAAATATTTAGCGCAAATATCTAGGAACAGCAGATACAGTAATCTAGAGATAAGTCGCAACTCGAGAGCTCGAAAGATAATTTTAATTCTTATCGATTCAAATTTTTTGTTGTTGGATTATAAAATATAATAAATACAGGCAACTACAATTTACATATAGATGACAGTTAAGCACATTTATTGAAGGAAAGAGGGATAAAAATGCCGAGGAAACGAACATTTTTTTTTTCTCTCTCGGGTTCGAACCTTATGCCTCTTTACAGCGGGCTTCGCCTGCTAAACCACGCGGCTGCTTCGGCATGCATAAAAGCTATAATTGAAAGACTATAATGCAAAAACATCCGCCACGCACGCTTACGCTGGAGCCACCCGCAAATTAACCACTAAGCCTAATAAACACCTTGGCTACTACAAAGCTACCTCTCCCGGTTCTCCCGCACGACATCTCACTTCTCTCCCGTCGAGGAATACGCCATCCCTCCCACGCCGGGGAAGAAGATTTGCATCCGATAAGAAGTACAGACTTTTCGGCCAGAACAATAGAAATTGCTTTGGCCGAGACGGCTTCCAAGGCCATGATTAGGAAAGAAGCTAAAAGAGAAAAGAATAGACTTTGTTCCCAACTTTAATTACGGACACATCGGAAACCTTGAACTCTGGAGAAAATAGACCAATTTGGGTGCCAATTTTTAATACCGCTCCCTCTGTGTTTTGAAAGTCAATGTCAGGTAGATGGCAACATTTTATATGAGGAGTATTACGCGGCACCCGCCCTACCAACGCAGCGGAGATGGGTCTCTGGCCTCTGCGAAAAGTCGGTCTTACGTACAGAATAAGAATTATTTGCCACACTTAAGTAAAACTGCCATTTCCTCCAGTCTAAATACAATAACAATAAAGAAATTGCCCTAAAACTCCACAAACATTATCTTAGGGATCTTGGTGAGCCTAATATTTGTTCTCCATCGTATAAATATTTATAACTTTAGCGTAGGATAACTTTGGCAATCCATGGAAATTTTCAAACTCGGTTTCTGTGCATGTAGAGATCACATTAGTGAAAAACACTTGTAATTTAACATGTTCCGTTTTTTCGGAAATTATTGAGAATTGTAGGAAAATATTAAAATGAAGAATCAGTCATGATCTTAATAACGTTTATTTCTAGATTTTTAAAAAATCATGCATTCTTTAAAGGTTTTCGAAACCTGAGGTTAATTCTGTTTTACGAACATCAAAGTATTGAATAACATTGTTCGTGAATTTTTCCAAGGTTTCCTTATTTTTACACTTTGCATTTTTAGAGTTACACTAAACTCTTGACTATCCAAGGAGGGATAATGCATTTTGTGGATTATCCAGCCACCGTGAAAGATAATGTTTAACGAAACCTGAGGTTAATTCTGTTCGAAATTTTTTACGAACATCAAAGTTTTGAATAACATTGTTCATGAATTTTTCCACGGTTTCCTTATTTTTACACTTTCCATTTTTAGAGTTACACTAAACTCTCGACTATCCAAGGAGGGATAATGCATTTTGTGGATTATCCAGCCACCGTGAAAGATAATGTTTAGACAGAATGCAAACTGTCTCATAGAATATCAACCTGACTAGTAAACAAGGGGATAAAATAGATTTTTTGCCAAAAGAAAACTAAAAATCAAAGTTCTGGATGCTATAAATAACATCGTATAAAAACTGATAGTATTATTCAAATAACGAGTTCATCGAACTCAAAAAGTTTGGTATGGTTTTGACATTCCAGTTACTGTTATTATTGCTATTAATATTATAATTTTGTATGTCTGACTCCAGGAATAAATATTTTTTTGTAGCTTAATAATCTAGATACTCGTACATTACTGATATTCCGTTAATGTAAGTTTTGAACACATTTAAATATCAAGACTAAATCAGCGTGATAGTTTTAATTAAGTATAAACAAATCAGACTTTCTTTTTCCTTAACATTTGGCCAGACTCAAAAATGCTCAACTTCTTGAACAAGTTGAGCTAGGGGTACAACATTTATTTTCTAGAAAAAATGTATATGGACAGTTATTACTCATTTTGAACTGAGAAAAATTAAACTGTTTTTTAACATAAAAACGCTCGATTTATTTAGTACATACTGTCGACTAAATAAATATTCATCAACCATGATCACAAAGGGAAATTTTAATATTTGAATATTTTACAGCAAAAAAAAAGAGCTTTTTTTAACATAAAAACACTGAATTCATTAAATACACACTGTCGACCAAATATTTGTCAACCATGATCACAGTGGGAAATTTTAATGTTAAAATATTTTACAGCAAAAAAACATTAAAATGAGTTATAGTTATAATATAAACCTAGTAATTAGTGTCTTTATAACATCTAACGAGTGTGTATTTTTTTACATTTACGCACTAGCATTTTTTGTACATACAAAAAATGCTAGTGCGTAGTTTATAGCAATAGAGAACAACAGGATATTTAACCACAACATTTGCACATCCTACTGAGTATTGAATATAAAGCACAGAGACAAAGCACAAAAACAACGAGCATGATTTATGCAAGCATTGTTTCCTTAGAAATGGACAAAAAAAGAAGGAAGTAAGAGCTGTTATCAAACCATTATATTCTATTTTTTTGGTTCCTAAATTTTTTTTTTTTTCGAAACAGACGTTACGCAGACCCGATGCTCATGGGAATATATCTTGTTTAGAAATTTCGCAAAAGCTTTTCATGCATTTACGAACTGTTCGGAACGTTTCATTTCAATCGTCAGCTTTAATAAAAACTAGTTAATCTAGAGAAGTGTTTATCTCTGTTACTAAGAATTACTTCTTATGAAGAACTATAAAATGCCAAACACTGTTGTTATCTTTTCTCTTATCTATGGTTCCTTTCTAAACAAGAGAACTGTAGCACGTTTAAAACAGCACGTTAAAAACAGAAATCTCTCTTTTTCCATTTTTAAAATAACAAATACTAAGCAATGTTTCATGAGTTATCTATAAAAATGTATAACATAGCTAACACTACCGATATATATATGTAATATATTAAATATTATGCCCTCCATTTTAGCATTTAAACTCCCTTTCCTAAATCCAATCCCAGTTATATTAATTTATCGCTTTAAAATCCTTAGCTACAGAACTTCCGATGAATCGAACGACTAACGTCTAAATGTCTAAATGGTAATCCAGTTATCTCCAAGTGTTTCGTAGCATATCAGGAGTTATTAGACTTTTTTGCTTGGGGATTCATTAAATCCGTTGTGTATAAACAAAAAATTGAAACTGTGAATGAGTTGAAGAAGCATATCATTCAAGCAATTCGTCTAATAACTCCTGATATGCTACGAAACACTTGGAGACAACTCGATTACCGTTTAGACGTTTGTCGTGCTACAGAAGGCGCACACATCGAAATCTATGATACTATGATCGAAATCTGATTGATATTAAAATTTGGTGAGATGTTCTTTCTATTTAAATATTTTTTTTAATTTTAATGGGTAGTTCCGTAAAAATAAGCCGTAACTTTTGGATACTTTTAGGCCGGACACCCTGTATTCTCAGATAATCTGGCAGACACCACTACGAAGGTTAAGCCAGGACAAAGTTGTCTGATTCAAATCAATGCACTGTCATCGGCCTCATAAGAAAGAAAACTTACCATTCCTGCTCATAACTTTTTTGTATCAAGTAGGGCGTATGCTCATTTGTTCCCGTTCTCTGTTTTATAGCCGTTTGGCATCAATTTGCAGGACGTCTTTAAAAAAAATACTTGGCAGTCGACGCTTTTGATTGTGTACAGTTCGTCTTTTTTCTATCTCACACAAAACAAATTTTATCACAATTTGATAAGAACGTCTAAGAATAAAATATACAATATTCAAAATAGCTTGAATTTCTATGTCTTTGCTCTGTTTTAAGCATAAAAAAAGGTCTCAGAAGTTATTGTGTTCCCAGTCATTCATTCAAATAAGGACTCCATTATCATAATCAGGGGCTATTTTCGTCATTCATTTCCATAAACTTACGTCCACGCGATATATAATACTAAGTCAATGGCACTCAACGTTGAAGGTCACTTATGCAAAATGTCTGGTAATCTCTTTTAGTGCACACTTCACAGACTCAAATTACACAACAATAAGACTAGTAGGCACAGATTTGTAGTAGGCACAGGTTGTAAGCATAGTAATTATGCTTTGTTCAAACCACAATGAAACTCATAGTCGGAAGAGCAATTCTTGTATCGTGTTAGATAGCCAAATGTAAAAATAAATAATAATAATAATGTTTCACAATCTAATATTTCCAAACAAAGAATCGATTTGATCAGTAAAATTACGCTATACATGGTCTTTCTTTTATACATAATGCAGGTGTCATTTTACTTTAAAAGATTTTTTTTTATCCTTTATTTTAGAAATTTTGTAGCCCCATTCCCCGGAAATTTTTCTTTTAATATTTATATAGTTAACATTATAGTAGATTTTCGATAGATATTTTATTCGCATTCAAAGCTATCAAAACAGATAGGCAGGAGACTAACGAACGAAACAACGGAATAAACGATTTTTTTTCCCTTTCAGCAGCATGACGAATAAGACGAAATAGTCTGTTTTATTATGCGAAAGAAGTTACTTGCATCACTATTGGTATTTTAGCTGTTTCTCTTACAAAGATAAAAGTGGACCTGAAAAAAGTATTAATTGGGCCATTCACAAGCCAAATCGGTTCGGTCCAAGGTCTGAAATTTTAGAAATTTTAGTGTCTAAGTCCTTGATTGTGAATGTAAAAAGTGCAAACTTTTTACATTCATAATAAATTACCAAAATAATAAGGGTTAACGCCACTAAATGCAAAAATTAATCATAATCGAATCGAATCGAATAATACGTAACATTTTTCAGAAGCCAATTAAAGTTAGGTCCATACTCTAATGTACATCAATGGCAAGTACTTGATGATAACGGTAAATCGTTGAGTGTTGTTTCATCACAAAAAAGTGAAATAAATGAGTCAGTTACAGTCTAAGGGCCTGTTCACATAGGAAGCGTAAAAGGAAAGATGGCGCTGAGACGGAAATAAACCAATCATAGGTGTTAAAAATTTCGTTGCTAATCGTTTGCAGGTTTGTCATTGGTTAAATATATTTCAATACTTTAACGCTTCCGCTACCGGACTCTTATATGAACAGGCCCTTACTGCTGCTGAAGTAAGTACTTGTGAATTAGCAAACAATTATATCAATTTTTTCCTGTAATAAAAAATTAATTTGAAGACTGAATCTGATGTTAATACTTTTTTTTTCACCTGCCAAATCGATTAAGTCTCTTAGTCACGCAAAAATTGAAATAATAATAACGATTACTCCAAGGATATTATACCTTAAAGATTTTATATGTCGTGAGATAAAAGCTACATCTGCAATAATACATTCTACAATATTTATTTCAGTTTATATTTCCAGAGGAATTTTAAAAAACAATGTATATTATGTATTTTATCACTTTTCTCCACTTTTGTTCTATGGACCAATCTGGCACGTGAGAAGTTCAATTGTTGAAATTACATTTTTTTCTCTTCAATGTATTCCAAATGTTTCTTTCAAGAGGCCCTTCAACAACAGACATTCCCACCGGTTATTGCTTTAGTTTCTTGCCTCAAACGGATCCTTCAGAGCTTTTCAAAGACGCATCGTAAAATCTCGACTATAATACGCACCCGAGTATAATACGCATGCTTGATTTTGAGCGACAGTTTCGCAAAAAATTTAAATTCTACTATAATACGCACCTATAACTTTTCAATATTTTATTTAAAAATTGCACAAATATTTATTAGCAGAAATAAAATTTGTAGTAAAAAGAAATGAAAACATTAAATTGAGTAGAGAAAAAACTTAAATTTTTATTCAAAACAAACAATACTGTCCAATTATCAGTCTTAATCACTTTCACTGGAATACAGCTCATCTATTGTTGTTGCGTCCATGTCATAAGTATTGGTGCCGTCGTAATATATATCACCATCATCATCCTCATTTGATGACACCTGCCCATCCTCCCATAATATATGGTTCTCACTGCCGTCTCAAGTTTAACAATTGATTTTTCTGCTCCCGTATAGGACCGTTTTGAAGAAAATTTCGGGAAATAAATAAAATAAAATAATAATATTTTGCTCTTGCAACAACCGGGATTTATCACTATTTCAAGGGACCTGTTATAAACGAACGCATGTGCGATACGAACTGTGAGTTCCGTTTGTTTAAAAGGAATACCTGCTTAGTAAACGGGTGGTTGAATCAATAATACGCACCCTCATTTTTGCGGACTAAAATGTGAAAAAAAAGTGCGTATTATAGGGGAAACCCTTGTACCTAGGGCCACCATGCTTTATTTAAATAATTATTATTTTACAGCATTTTTACTCATTGGAGTGAGTGACAACACTGTTTCAAATCATAACAGCCATTTTGAATGAAAGCAAGAAGAAGCTATAGTTAAATAGAAAAGAAAGTCTGGATAGGATGATCAAAACTAAATTTTTTCACTTCAATTTGAAGTCTTATTTTGTGAAAGTAAGTGCAAACTTATGTTTTAATGTATAGCAGATATTTTTTGTAATCATTAAAGGAAAAAATGATATAAAAACAAAGTTTGGTTTCTGCTGGTCTTTGGCTATGGAAGACATTTTGTCAAAAACAACGACATCTTGTACCTAGGACCATAATCTTGTTTTGTACCTAGGGCCATGGCCTCTGGTAGAAAAGAGGTGGACGAAAACTTGGCAAGTGTAGAATTCTCACTGATACCCCCGAGAAAAATGAAAATCAAGCACAAATATTGAAAAAAGAATTTATAAAAAAAAGGTTGCGAAATCTGTGTTTGAAACAGAAAATTTATGTGGGATCATTAAGAAGACGATGGAGAAAAAACATACATTAGAAAGTGATGAAATAATAAACATTTCTTCCTTTAAGACATTGCCTACAATTAACATTTCTTCCTTACGAAGATTTTAGAAGTTGTGCATGAAAGAAATAATGCATTCAAATTGTTTTTTTTACTGTAAACAATTTCAGTTTTTGTAAATAACTGGCCCTAGGTACAATAGTGTTATTGTACCTAGGGCCATTTGTAATTTTTTTAAATTTTCAATATCATTTACAAATTTTTTTTTCTACACTTGATGTGATTTTTATTTAAAGAGAATAAAGCACGTAATGTATACAAACTATTTTTATTATTGTAAGTTAGTTATAAGTAAAGATACTGCCATTTGAAAATAGCTGGCCCTAGGTACAAGTATTTCCCCTACTCGAGATTTTACGGTAGTTCTTATCATCAACAGATTCTTCACAAATGAATGGTTAAAAACAAAACAAATAAATTAAACATTTAAAATCACAGTAGTTTATTTTTAAACAGCTCGAAGCATCAAACAGATGCATCTTTAAATCATCTCATTATCTTCGTGAAACTTTTCACTGCTTCTAGGTTAATACTAGATTTAGATTAAAACTAGGCAGAGCACAATCGGATGAGGAAAAAACGAAAGTTAAGTTGCAGCCAAGTTATTGTTGCAAGATAGACGTCCACAAAATAAGCCGTTTATAAGAAAATAAAATCTAATGAGAAAAAAAAGTGCGACATTGAAATAAATGCCGAGTGAGATTGGAGTTTACATTTGATAGTGTGACGTGAGGCAGTGTGTAAATAGCGTTGACCCCTGGACAAGCCCTTCATTCTTTCAAAGCTTATCCGTCACGAACCAGTTGTATTCATTTTACAGGAAAACTGCAACGCCTAATAAGCTTTTCCGGTCATTTTAAACGCAACCAAAAGTGTGTGTGTGTGTATTGAGAGGGGGGTTGTTACAACATAAAAAAATACTAATGCAGGGCGCACGCAAGGATGATTGAGATGTCTATTGTTGTACATTCCGATAGTCCTGTCAACATACCATAATCATCTCATTGTGGGGAAGATTCTAACTCTTGAAAATTATACTGTTTTAACTCATTTTTATTCGAATACCATTCACTCCCCTGATGTTAACTCGCAGGAGCAAACTATTTGAAGTGGAAGAAAGCTGAACTGCCAAACATACGAATATTTTACCACAAACTTAAGAGTTTTTAAAGCAAAAATGAACCGCAATAAAACGGCTGCTGATCGACAAAAACATAACTACACCGCTTGCTAATATCACAATGCTTTTTTTTTCTTTTTTTACCTTTGGAACAAGCAAATTGACAAAGGAAAGAAAATTTCCCAAGGCCTAAAAATTTAGCATAAATTAACCGAAGTACGCCAAAAATAATTACAATGCGTCTTTCTTTATTTCTTTCTTCAGAATAACATACAAGGTGCGGCCATTAATTTCCAGGACTGATCTAATAACTCCAGAAAATATTACATGAAATACATACCCATTTAATATGTTTCGAAGTAACTCCCACCTGCCGTAATGCACTTCTGTGCTCGGCTGTATAAGTTTCGGAAACAATTTTGAAAGTCCTCTTTCGGAATGCTCTTTAATGTGGACGTCACCGTTTTCTTGATGGCTTCGACATCCTCAAATCTTGTTCTCTTCAGCAAATCTTTCAGTTTGGGAAACAAGAAAAAGTCTGCCGGTGCTCAGTGAGGAGAGTATGGAGGATGCTGCATCTCCACGACCTCATGCTGGGCCAATTCTGCTCTCTAGCGGCTAAATATTGAGCGGTCAGATACGACGATCTTGCAGGGATTTATATCCCTGCAAGATCGTAGTATATACTACTCTTAAGAGTAGTATATACTACGAGTATATAAGAGTAGTATATACTTATCTTATATATAGTACTAGCATTATTGCCCGGCTTTGCCCGGGTAGATATATAGATATAAAATATTTGATACATTCCATCAAAAAAATACTGGGCTGCACTCCCGCTTTTCATGTTCATCTGGCCAGACAGAATGCGCTTAGCACGTTTCTACTGAAATGATATACAAACAATAAGAAAGAAAGAAACTTTGAGCTTGCGGACCTTCGTCTGATTTTAAGGTCATTCCCAACCCTCTTTCTCCCGCGCATTGGAATCTGACCCCCCCCCCTCCGTCATCCTCAAACCACCCCTCTTAACGCAGCTGGTTGAGGAGAATCCACAGGGGGTAGACGCACCTCTATCGGGCACAAAAAACATTAAAAAATTAATTTAAAAAAAACTAATTGAGCCCCAAATTTCGTTTTTCCTGATTTAAGTTTCTCGGGTCCAAAACATTAACTGTGCCGAATTTGGTCCCGGTGGGTGAAACAGTCTATGATTCTATAGCGGACAAACAAAGAGAAAAGCTCTTTTATATATATAGATATACTACTCTTAAGAGTAGTATATACTTATCTTAAGATAAGTATGTAAAGAGTAGTATATACTTATCTTAAGAGTAGTATATACTACTCTTTCAGGGCATCCTGAAAACAAGCATAACTGAAAATCGCCGATTTTTGAGATATGACGTTGTTGAAAGGAGTGAGCGATATGCGAAGAACTTGTATAGAAATCGACTCTTACCTTGAGGTATTATTGAGAGTAGCAAGTAGCAAGTATAAACCTGATTCGTCTAAAACTGTCAAAAGTTTATCTCAACATTAAAAAATAAATCATATTCATTTTTAAATAAACCATTTGAATACATTTAGGTTTTGAGTTTTATTTTTTACAGTTTTATATTATGGTATATTGGCATGTTTAAATCTGGCTTTAGAAACTCACTGTGACATGTTTTAACGATAAACACGTTTATTCCGAGGAGTCTCTTTAGATCTCTCTCTGCCATTTTTATTTTTATGATAATTATGTTTGGGAAATATAAGATTAAACTAGACGGAAATTGTTTATTTCACGCTGTTTAATTAGCGATAATTTACAATTAAAAAAAATTGCTTTCTGCGCATGCTCAGTGACATTTTTAAATCTGGCTTTAGATACTCACAAAGCACGAGGCCGCAGGAGGAAACACATTCATTTGTTTCTGCGCATTATTATGATTTTCAACATTTGGCAATGATGTGTTGAGTATAATTCAGGGCCCGATTTAGAAAATTCTTGACTAAGGCACAACTCGGGATGGGGGCCACCTAACACTGATGTGGGCGTAAAATTTCCAAAATTGACACCCCAAAAAAAATAATATTATGAATCATTGTGAAAGTACCATTTTACCAAGAATTGGCTATTTGAAGCGTAGAAGCCTAGAACATTATCAAATAACAAAAAGCAATACAACATATTAACTTCATCATTAAAACACCAATATAATGCAACCAGAAAAACTTATTGATCCCTTATATACACTATAACATACATATGATGAACTATACATGTAACTATACATATGATGAACCAATCAATCAATCAAATTTGAAATGATATATAAAAAAATTGCTATTAAAAAAGGGGGAAACTTAAAAAAAATTATATTGGGATTTTTTTTCCTTTTAAAATTAAAAATTTATTTTTTTTTTTTTTTGGGGGGGGGGGCCCTAGGCCCGGGCCAACTGGGCCTAATGGAAAATCAGGGCCTGATAATTTGTGTATTAGTGCATTTATTTACTATCTAGCCGTCATTTTTTGACGGGTACCAACTAGTTTTAGTTTAAGTTTCAATACAAGCGTAAACTTTTATATAAGTGTAAAAAATGTGCGATGCAGAATCATTGGTTGCAGGGCTTTCCAAAATTAAAACCGGTTTTTGCGGTGATCTCTTTGGGTCGCATTAACAAGAAATTTCTTTGTGCGGCAGGAAAAGTGGTTTTTGAAAGCAGTTCTCGCTTGTAAATCTACCTCAGGACCCCAAGCGAACGGGCTCGCTTACAGGAAACGAATACCACAGCTTTTCCGGTCACTACAATTTCTCTTCTTTCTTTATTTTATCTTCGGTCGCACTTCAGCGATTACAAGATTTTTATGTATTCATTTCACGCGATGCCAAATACCAATGTCAGAATCTATCCTAAGATACAAAACAATGGCCCACATACACTAAAGACAAAAGTATGGATATTAGCCTCGTCACACGCGACCAAGCGGTTTCTCGCCTTTTTCTAATTGAGCGGAATCGGCGCGAGAGATCTGGGGTTCTTTTTTCGGCTCTTTTTATCGGACGCCGTAGCCTATTTGGCAGGAACAATCGCACAGGTAATAATGGACGTTTAGAAATGGGTTAAGCTAAGAAATGGATGCGCCTCAGTGAAATTAGTCGAGACAAATCAGATTAACGCGTTTAACCAAAACGTTCTACTGTTATTTAAGATGATACAGTAACACAAACGCTTTCGGTGAAGAAAGAGATTCGATTCGATTCGATTCACGAGTATTTTTCTATTATTGTTTCTAAGTTTATCTTTCCAATTTTTAATATTTCTGTCTATCTGCTCTAGATGTTAGGGGAAGACAGAGTTTCCAAAAAAGATATGGAAAAGAAAGATAAATGAAATAAAATTTTATAGTCAGGCCCTGATTTTTCATTAGGCCCGGGCCTAGGGGCCCCCGAATGTTGGAGCCCCCCCCCCCCCAAAAAAAAAAAAAAAAAAAAAAAAAATTATATTAAAAGAAAAAAAATTCCCAATCCAATTTTTTTGTTATTTTTTTAATAGCAATTTTTTTTATAATATCCTTTCAAATTTGATTGATTGGTTCATCATATGTATAGTTATATGTATAGTTCATCATATGTATGCTATAGTGTATGTAAGGGATTAATAAGTTTTTCTGGTTGCGTATTATTGGTGTTTTAATTCTACGCTTCTACGGCTCCTACGCTTCAAAAGGCCAATTCTTGGTAAAATGGTACTTTTACAATGATTCATGATTATTCTTTTGTGTATGTCAATTTCGGAAAATTACACCCACATCAGTGTTAGGGGGCCCCCATGCCGAGTTGTGTCTATAGTCAAGAATTTTCTAAATCGGGCCCTGTTTATAGTTAGAACACTAATGTTTCCCGAGTTACTGAAATTAGAATCAACGTTTACTTTTAAACTTTTATGCAACTGGTGCACACTTCTTAAAAACGATATTTTAACAGATGCGATTTTTACAAAAATATAGCTCACATTGAAAATTACACGTTTAGCGTCTTTACGTAAAATACAACAGTTAAAAAATACGTAAAATATAACAGTTTACGTAAAATATAACAGTTCGTCGCCGACCCCTGCGCTACATGGTTCTCAACTATAAAATTAAAGAAAAATATATAAAATAGGAAAAACAAGAAATTTAAAAAAAGGTCAGAAAAAATAAAACCAAAAGCTAAATCTTTTAAAGCAGAGGATAAAATCTTTCATTAAAATTTCAGCTTTCTAAAATGCATGAACAAAACTTCTAGCGTCTGAAATTAATGCAACATTTCATCTTTTTCCTTACTTTAATCATTCTACTATGGTTTCGTATTTGACACTGTTTCTGTTGACGGATTTTGAGATTAAATCTATTTCGAATTCAGTTTTAATAGCAAACTTAGATGAGTTTGCGAGTTCCGGTTGGCAAGAATAAAACGAAAAATGTGTAATTATTTTTAAAGAAAAGAAAAGCTAAATATATTCTTCTTCCTCGGCCAAATCATACCAGTTCACTAGGGAATAAACTCTTTCCTTAGTTTGCGCGGAGAAAAATTCAATTAACATCTCTTTTATATTTTCTGGAATCACGATGAGTTTTATGGACATTGCCATAAATCCAAAAAACCTGTCTCCGGCTATAAAAGTTGTCTTCAGGAAAGAAATTGCTGGATTGTTTTGTTTTAGGTCTTTTATAACAGTGGTACCCAACTCCCGGGCCGCGGACCGGTACCGGTCCGTAGATCAAATGGTACCGGGCCGCCAGCTTAGGGCCACAAGCTCAGGGTTCTGATTGATTTAGCGTTCTAGTGAGTTAAAAGGTTAAATCACTTTATATTCATTTTTTGGTGTAACTGTATTTTATTTTATAAGGCATGTTTAAATACAATTAAACTAAAATTATTAAATCAAAACAATCTAAAGTATAAACAATCAACGTCGTCGTCCCCTCAGCGGGCCGCGGTAAAATTATCAAATGTTGACCGGTCCGCGGCGATGAAAAGGTTGGGGAGCACTGTTTTATAACGTGTGATAATACTTCGGTTGAAAATTATGGGACCGGTCATTTAGCCAAGTCAGACTCCGACCCTTGTGCTGCTAATTCAAAACAGGGGCCGCACCTTCATCGCCCATAGCTTTCGGGACTTGATCTGATGTTGCTGTCGGTCAAGTGGCATAAGCAACAACAATTAAGATTGCATAGTTTTTTTTTTAAACTTAAAATTTTTAGGTCGGTAATTTTTCACTGGGCTCTAAATTAATGATGTTGATCGATACAAAGTTCATATTTGTTTTTTAATGTCAAAGAAAAGAATCTTGGAAAACAACCGTATTGTATTTAAAGGTGAGTCTTTAAATGCCCAGAACGGAATTCAAAAATAAGCACATTGGTAATCTGTGATTAGAAATATACTAAGAGGAAAATTACCATTGTCTGATATAGATTTGATGAAATGTGAGATCAAGTGATGCACCACTTTAAGTATACTTTGAAGTTGAAGTTGAAGTTCGCAAACAGCAGCTGCGTTGCATAGTGAAACTTGAGAAATTTTTTCCCAAAAAATTCAATCTATTCAAAGATGAGAAAATTTTAGTTGAAAGTCCTTCATTATGAACTGAAAAATGACGGATAACAATAACAGTGTAGCGTACTGGAATTATGGTCTTTTTTTCCCGAGACCCCACAAGGGCTGAAACACAGCTGCGTGTTTTTCAAGGAATGTGTTGTTCGGTTCCACCAGTTCGGAACACGTGGGGGGATTAAAAACCGTTTTCCTTACAGATGCAGCCACTAAAGCTGTCATCTTGGACGTTTCTGCAATGTAGTAAAGTTCGGCGACTAAGAAGAGCTGTCAGCCGATAATCTGCCGGCATCTGCTGCCCCCTCCACCCCTTCTGAAAATCCAGACATTGAAGAGGGACGCTGTATAAAATCCGAGCGGGATAGACGTGTTTTTGCTAGGCTCCTGTGTTGTTGGGCCGAGAATGGGCCCTGGAGCGTGTATTTGTGAATCTGCACGTAAATTAAGTGATTATGTCGGAAGTGTTTAATGTTTAATTCTTTTTGTAAATAAATCTACTTGTTATATTTTTGTTTTAAAAATTTGGCTTTCGCTTTTAATTAGAACTCTGTCTTTCTTTGGTATGGATCAATAGTTGTGAAATTTCTTCAAAATACCTCAGAGAGTTTATCAGCCTTACAGTGACGCCACAACAGAAAGCCAACAATCGACCAGACAATCGTGGCGGTTTTATCGATCGATCACTTTTACTCTAGAGAATTTCATATTTTATTGTAATAATGCCCAACACTTCGTCCATTTCTTTAAAGTTATCACTTTTTATAACTGTTTTTAAACTTATTTTGATTACTTTCAAGCAAATGAACTGTGTAAATACGAAATTATAAACGACTATGCATTCTCAACAAAACAGCTAGCTCTAACAACGTGGGTAAGACAATCAATAACTGAATCAATTTACCGTATTTTTCGGACGATAAGACGAACCTCAAATTTATGGGACGATTTTTAGAAAAGAATATTTTGTATTTTGTTAGGTGTATATAAAGATATTTTCAATTTCTTATTTAATAAAGATGAAATAAATATATATATATATATATATATATATATATATATATATATATATATATATAATAAATAATCTATATATATAAAACAGTTCCGTAAGTGAGTGACTGACTGACAGATAACGCACAGACCAAACCGCTGGACCTAAAGGGCTGAAATTGTATGGCGATTCTTCTTATAGTGTAGGGGCGCACTAACAAAGATTTTTGAAAAATTCTTCTTAGATTTTTTTAAATTAAATTTTTAAGCTGTTTTTGTAACATTTTTAAGGTTGCATTTAAAATAATAATGTGAGGGTTATAAAATTTATATCACGAGAAAGATCATAAAAATTCCTTTAAAATGAAATCTTTTTCGAATCTTTACCTCCCTTTTCTGATTTTTGGTGAATTTTTAAAGATCAATTTTTAGAATTTAATTTATTAAATGTTGATCACGTGGTTTCTTTTCTCTTTCTCGTACTTTAAACTAATTTTGCGTCACGTGCATAACAACAAAATAAATAGAAAAAAAATATTAAAATACGGTAAATTATAAAATTTAACCACTAGATTAATTGAGATGGAAGTTTTTTAAGAATTTAATTCAAATTAGTATGTTTTATGGATATTAAACATACAAATTAATTGCATTGACCGTTGTATTTAATTTGAATATTTTCATTTACATTATTTTGTCTATAAAAATATCCATTACGAAAAATATAAATATTTTTTAAATATTTTTATGAATATTTTTTAAATATTGTTATAAATATTTATTTCGTATTGTGTCTGGCATTAGTTGCATACATTGGCCGTTGTATTTATTATGTTTTTTTGTTTTTTTTTTTTTTTTTTTCATAATTGCATACATTGACCGTTGTATTTTATTTGAATTTACTCCGTAGCGAAGCACGGGAATTCAGCTAGAGTATAAAATATGTATAATATAATAATTATAATAAAATATTCATTTCATTTTAGTGTTATCTTCGGACTATAAGACGCACCCCAATTTTAAGTCGATTTTTTTTATGTAAAAAGGTTCTTATGGTCTGAAAAATACAATATCTGGAAATTTGGAATTGTAAAATTTAAATTTCATGCGTTAGAAAAAATTTAAAATGAAGATAAATTTAATAAAATTAAACTATGGTGATCGATTAACATGTAAATTTACACTTAAAATTTAAATTTTACAACTGGTAATTTTTGCGGCAAATGAAAAATTACTACTTAACGTTGATTGCAGTGACAAACAAGGTGGCCACACGTGATGTTCAGTTATTCCCCGCAAGTAAATTTCCTTTCTCAAATATTCAACGGGATTTAATTTGTCGAGTTAAAGTTCTCTCGAGTTAAAGAACACTTTTACAAATCGCACCCCGGCAAGAAAAGTGACACAAGTCAAATAATTACAAGATAAAAAGAACTTTTTATATAGCATGTTTTTAAATTTTCTGTTGAATCATATAAACTTGACAATTCTATGTATTAATAAATACTTTTTTAAAATTTTTTTGATGAATTATCCCATCAACTTGAAAGAAAATTAAGTTAATTGGAAGTTAACTTGCGTTTAACTTTTCGTTCCCGTTCCGGCCGATAGATGGCTGCACCAGTCTATGAAACAAAATTAACTGAAAATTCATTAAATTCTGCTTAAAGATGGCTGAATGTATTAAAATAATGCATTGTCATCGTGTTCTGAGCTGTTCTAAAAGTTTCAAATGTCTAGCTAGTCGGGAAGTTAGTTAAAAATCGATTGCAAGATTTGTACTGGACAAACACACACACAAACACACAAACAAACAAGAAAGCTAGTTAATAAAAACATGGTAAAAATGGCAATTTTGAGGTTATGTCATTAAAAAATATGTATGCAGTGCACCATCGTGCACGAAAAGCGACACATCTATATCTCGCAATTTGTCCACATGAGAGCAGTTGTATCAGTTTTATTGTGATGCTAGTTCAAGCTAAATTAGTATTATTTAAGTTGATTTTTCTCAAATGCTGCATTTTTGAGTTGTGTCACTTTTCTTGCCGGGGTGCGAAATGTCTCATCAGGTTAAATAACAAATAAAGCAGTCAGGTGATTTCCCAATTACGCTCTTGAAATAAATACCTTCAAAAGGAAAGATAAAGAATTGAAAATAGCGGAAGAGGGTATTTTTCATTCCGGGATGAATACGGCTCCTAGACAAATTACTCACTTTGTGTCAGCTAAACTGCACTGCAAAGTTGCGAAACGAGCAGCATAAAGGAGAGTGTCGTATGTTAGAATTTTACAAAAGAATCACTTGCCACACTCGGGCTCAGCGAGACCCAAATACAATAATTATCGCCCGCATAACAAACAAAAAAAACAAAAAAAAAAAAAAAAAAAAGAGTGGCAAAATGACACAGACAGGGAGAGCTCTCCGATGACTTCATATTCATAGGTAAACAAGGAAGTGAAATTTAGAAGAAACGGCGTTATGAAAACCAGTCGGGATTACTACTTCGCTTCCGACACAGCCTTGAGACAAGCAGCGGAGTGTAGCATGCGTTCACTGCCAGAGCGCGTTTCTATGGGGATGGGAAAAACAATGGCGTACGACCAGTCGAGGTTTCCAACGGTTACTTTTGAAGCTGGAACATCGAGGACACATTCAAATCAATCAAGCTTCGTGAGCCGGAGGGCCTCATATATGAATGTGCGTGAGTGTGAGCTTAAATGTTAGACAGACACACACACACACACATACACATACATATATATATATATATATATATAAAAATTCTCTTTTTAATCCTCTTTTCTGTATGATCCAGATTTCAGTCTAATCTCTTTCTTCTTTCAATTTTCTTTCCTCCGGTTTAACACTTTAATACGTATAATCCTCCGACTTTAAATATTCTTCCAAGTTATCAGCGTTTTTGATGTGTCAGAGATCAAAACCATGATCATATTCTAAGTGGGAAAGGGCTTTGATTTTTAATCTCCTCGAGAGGTTTCACCCTAAATCTCCTTCCTCGCGGTTGTGCTACTGAACACTATACGCCGTTCTCTATACAAGTAGCACCTGGTTTATCCGGACTAACTGGGACCATAGGCAATCCGGATAATGCGGGTAATAAGCGAAACAAAATCCTTAACTAAGCAGACCGTTTATTACGATAAAAAACTACGTTTTGTAACAAAATTACATAGTATTGCTTACAAGACATTAAAAAAATAAAAATAACTTTCACATAATTTCTTAACAAAGAATTGGTCCACTGTCTTCTCTTTCAAACACGTGTGGTTTTTAAATGAAGCACAGTCACGCAAACGCTTTATCATTAATAGTTCAGCTGGAGTGGTGTCAGGCTGACGCTCCAAGTACGCCATGACGTTTGTCAACTGGTGAGCAGCATTTGCATGTGTCGTCCGCAGTTGCGGTGTGATCGCTCCCTCCTCGTCCACATCATCTTCCTCACTGTCTGCTGTAGATGTGCATGCTGCTACAATTTTTTCTTCCGTCATAGTGCCGTAGCCACCGGCATTATTGTCTTTCAGCCAATGGCAGTAGAAGGGGTAAAGCAGTAGAAGGGGTGAGGGTTATTGGCTACTAAGTAGCCAATGACCCTCACCCCTTCTACTGCCTTAGGTAACAATAGACCCTTAATTTCTCGACATTTCTAAAAAGTAGCCAATGACCCTCACCCTTTCTACTGCCTTAAGGTAACAATAGACCCTTAATTTCTTGACATTTCTAAAGGACGGCCCATTATAGGGACATGGCCCATTATAGGTGCCTTAAGTGGGTGCTCTGATGTTGATATGGAAGGCGTCAGTGGGTGGCTGAAAGACAATAATGCTGGTGGCTACGGCACTATGACGGAAGAAAAAATTGTAGCAGCAGCAATTGAAGCAGACTTTTCCAATATTCTGCCTCACGTGTTAATTACACGTGGCAATACTTTTTGTGATCAGGGGTAATTAGTCTCGGTAAAAGATTAGGGGCGTAATGAATTGTCAGCCAAAGGAGTTGTTAATTATCTGATCGCTGTTAATTTTTTTCAGGGAGGTTGCTGCTTTATTCTACGTATTGCAATGAGATTTTTGATTCAACAAAGCAAATTCAGTTAAGTTATGCTTTGATTATAAGCAGTGAGGTGCTATTGTTATCACTTTGACTGATTTGCGTACCTGCCTTTCTCGTTTTCGCCAAAATTTCCAATGCAACAAGTAATATTGTAATGCCTTAACGACGTTTAATAGAGAAGGAAAAGATGCTTTAAGCGAATATCACTTTCGTACATCTCCAACCATTCTCCAGTATTTTAAATATTCTATTTCATGCTTTAGGCATTTACTTAATTTTAGACATTTTAAATACAAATCCTTGATGACTTAACTTTTATTCTTGATGAATTTAAAAATAAGTGCATGCGTAAATTTTATTTTTACATGTACTCATATACAAGAAATTAGTAAATATATGTATTTGCTTGTTTAAAAACAAAAGAACTAATAAACAATTACACCATATTCAAATATATGGAGCATATATAGCCTTAAGGTTATCCAGAAGATAAATATAAATTTTTGGGTATGGAATTTTATCCTGTATTAAGCAATATGGATTTTGCACAATTCATGTAAAACGTTGGTAATTTCCTTTGTGGGCTAGACTGACGGCCATCAGTAAAAATTGACTTACCAATTACCAGTAAAAAATTAAAATAACTCTGCTTTTGCACTTCCTATAGATTCCTACAGATTCGAGACAAAATTACTAGAGGGTGCTCCATCTGGCCGCCTATGGTGGTCCATTCTCCGTTCGCGGATCATTCCCCTTTCTATCTATTCCTTTTTTTTAAGCATTTGAAAGAAATCAAGAAAAATTAGCGAGAAAATTTAACTTTAAAAAAAAATAAACGGCAAAAGATACAAGTTTTTAGCTAATTATATATACATATATATATATATATATATATATATATATATATATATATATATATATATATATATATATATATATATATGTGTGTCAAAAACCTCTTTCATTCTTATCTTTTCATGTCTTTAGTTCCTGGCTGCGATTAGTTTTAGTGCTCATACTGGTTATTCTCTTTCAACTATGTCTTTTGTATATACAGTGGAATCTCGATCTATCGTTTTTCAAGGGACCGATTGAAATGAACGATAAATGCGGGAAAACGATAGATACGGAAACATAACAAAGCAATATGATCGTTGGGACTAGATAAAATGAACGACACATACGGAAAAACGATGGATCCGAAAACGATCGATCGAGATTCCTCTGTATATATATATTTATACACAGGATGAGCCAAAAGTTCGTAAAAACTTTAAAAATTCCTAAAAAAATGAAGAAATTATGATAAAGAAGTGTAGTTTGAAAGAAAGGGCTCGCAAGGAAGTCGGATTTTTTTAGCAGCAAAATAAAAAATAAAAAAAGTCACTGGTAGAGTCAGTGGTCAAGCTTTGCGAGCACTGCTACTCCCAGTGGACGATTCCGCCACCATATTATTCATAACGGTTTCCACCGCAGTAATGCGGCCCTCCGCCAACAAGAGTCTTCCACTTCGTGGCTGATCCTCCAAATCCTCGTGTATCACGGTCTTTTATTACAAGATTGATTTGCATAATTCTGCTGAATCTCCCGCATGTCAGCGCCATCTACATGTGACATTTTAACGTTTTAAACTTTTTTCTGGCTGCTAAAACAATCCGACTTCCTTTGTGAGCCCTTTCTTGCAAACCGCACTTCTTTATTATGATTTCTTCCTCTTTTATGAATTTTTAAAGTTTTTACGCCACTTTGTATATATATATATATATATATAGTGTAAACACTCGTTATGACGACCCCCAGCGTCCCAAAGGTAAAGCTTGTTATAACGAGTGATCGTTGTATCGTAAGTTTAAAAATAACATATCATTAAAAAGGATTCCATTTGGAACTTTTTGAACCGGTCGTTGTATTGGAACGGTCGCTATAATGGCTGTTTGTTATAATGGGCGTCGACTGCATATATATATTCATACACACACACATACACAGTGTTAATATGAAGCCTAGAGCGATTAAGTCAAAGCATTTTGTATTCTTTGACACTTGTAAAAGAGTTCTTTGTTTTCACATCTTACACACTAAGAATTTTTCTTCTTAACAACACACAAAAATGTTCTTAAACACGAAATGTATTCGATAAGGGGGGAGGGGGGGGGAGATAATACTCAGGCAGCAAAAGAATCGTTCAGCAACACTGTTGGTTAAACAACCAGGTCAAGCATGTCGTGTGCTTCATGTTTTGCTTGTACAGAGAAGATCCTGGTGACATTCAATACTCTTTACCCCCATTTGTATTTTTTCTTTTTGCGTTTCGAAGTGAACCCTACAAATGCCGAGGTAATATATTAGAAAAAGAGAAAGGTTAAAAAAATTACAGTTTTGATGTAAAGTTAAGTCGACGGGAATGTCGAAAAAAAGCTATCGGTAGTCTACACATCGTTGAAATTATTCAGTGCATAAAATACCAGCCAAAAAAACTGTGAATAGTTTCCATACCTTTGTTTGAGATCGAATGTTTAATCAATATGAACTATCCTACTTTCCGATCTATTAATTCCCGTTAGTAATTTTAAACAATATACAAAGTTGCATTGAAATTTTCAGTAAACGATTAGAGGAAGTTCCTAAGACGCTTAAATAAATACCTTAAATAAACACGAGTAAACTTTTCGTATCATTCAAGCATAGTTGAGATTAACTACATATTCCGAGCCTGAAATATTTAAACAACGCTAGTATAGCGTTGCAATAGGGAGAAAGTATGCGCTGGCGTTGCTATAGAAACAAGAAAACAAACATGAAAAGGTTTCTAAAAAATTGTATGCTTTTCAAAATGTAACTGTTTAATTTTTTTTTTCATGCCTAACCATAACAATTTTTACACTGTTTAAAAATACAAGTAGTCTTGTTTTCTAACAGTTTAAAAAAAATTTCATATTCTTTTGAACTGCAGAAATAAATATTTGCAGAAGATACTTAATAATTTGTATCTTATATTGTTAATTTTATTCCTTTTTCTTTAGAGACTTTATATTATTGAACAAAAATTGAAGTTATTAAAGATGTTTTTGATTCGGATTATAAAATGAAAGAGTATTGAATATAACATTTAATTTCTGCGGGAATGTACGCCCTCGTCTGAAATCCAGAAGATTGTAATCCATATGCCAATATGTCAAAAGTGTTCTGTCTGTTTAAAGGATTACGATCTAAAATAATAATTTATCAGTATTTATGAGTACAATCCATTTACATATACAGTTATTAATTCACATTTTCTAAAATTATCCTTTTGACTCTTAAAAACTCTTAAAATTCGATAATACGGAGGGAATGTCATTTTTTCTGATTCAATATACCGAGTAAGCTAAAAGTCCGAAAAACCTTTAAAAATTCATAAAAAAGGAAAAAAATATCATAAAGAAGTGCAGTTTGCAAGAAAGGGCTCACAAAGAAGTCGGATTTTTTTTTTTTTAGCAGCAAAATGAAAATCAAAAAAAGTCACTGGTAGAGTCACTGGTCCAGCTTTGCGAGTACTGCTACTGCCCGTGGACGATTCCGCCGCCATATTATTCATAACGTTTTCGACCGCAGTAATGCGGCCCTCTGCCAACGAGGGTCTTCCACTTCGTGGCCGATCCTCCAAATACTCATGTATCACGGTCTTTTATTGGAAGATTAATTTATGTCAGCGCCATCTGCCGGTGACTTTTTAAACTAATAAAAACTTTTTTAGGCTGCTAAAAAAAATCCGACTTCCTTGTGAGTCCTTTCTTGCAAACCGCACTTCTTTATCATGATTTCTTCCTTTTTTAGGAATTTTCAAAGTTTTTACGAACTTTTGCTCACCCTATATATATATATATATATATATATATATATATATATATATATATATATATATATATATATATATATATATATATATATATATACAGTGATTTCCGCTTATAAGAATCACGTTTGTTATTACTGTTTTTGATTCTTATAAGCGGTTGATTCTTATAACCGAAACTTCCCTTTGGACAGGCACACATACACAAATATATACTTGTACATATATATAAACACACAGGCACATATATACATAATTTACCATTAAATACTCTTTAATTTACGTTATTTATCATTTATTAAAATTATTTTTTATAATTTTAAAAATACTCAATTTCTAAACAAATACTATAACTCAATTTCTAGACCTATAAGTAACAACACATGATTTTAAAATCAACAAGAGGCAGCTTCTCTTTGACTACACTTTGGAAGAGCATCATATCTAATTAGCAAGTTCTGTTTTTCAGAAAAACTAAGAGTTTTCCTTGTTTTTATCATATTTGAATTCGACTATCAAAAAGTTCTAACACTAACTGGCAATTTTGTTAGAAAACTAAAGTGAATACTAGCGACGTATGCTTATTACAGTCTCAGACGAAGATTCACTTTATAGCTTACGTTTCACGGTTTGATTCTGAATCAAACAATGAAACGTTTGATTCAGCATCTGGTTCATCCGATTCAGCAAAATGGATCCGTTTACGTTTCACGGTTTGAAGTGCTGAATCCACTGTCCCGTTTACGTAAGTGATGGTGGACACTTCGCGGAAGATTTATGTGTTTCAGGGTCCAGAAATCCGCAACCAGGAAGTAAGTGGTGGGAAAAAAGGAGTGCCTATCTGGAGAAAAGTGAAATCGGACCCGGGCGGGTTAGATGCCCCTGGGTAAAGCTAATAAGACGGTGTTTAGCAAAAACGTATAAGGAGAAACTCTTATGTTATGTCTAAAGGAATGTATTTTACGACTGTTTTCCACCCCAAAGTTTTATCAATCTTTCTTTTCAAAAACTTAAGAAAGAATTTCGTACCTTTTGAGAGTTCAAGTGGCATTTTTTAAAAAAATGAAAGGAAGGCGAAGATTGCAAACTGATTCTTATAACCGGTGGATTGATTCTTTAAAGCGGAAATTTTAACATGGAAATAATACATTTGTTTTTGTTTTTGCGATATTGATTCTTATAAACGGTTGATTCTTATAACCACTGATCACTATAAGCGGTGGTTACTGTATATATATATAGATAGATAGATAGATATAGATATAGATGGATAGATATATGTACATTTATTATTTATTTAATTTTATTTTTATTTTTAATTAATTATTTATTTATATTATTTTTATTTATATATTTCTTTTATTTGGGGGGGGGGATAGTCTCAAAACTTTTCCAGCACACATGCCAATGAAGAACAAAGAAATTCCGCCAAGCAAACGCTACCGAAATGCTGGATATACACCCATATCCAGCAAATGGGTGTATAGCCTATATACACCCATAAGTCCCAAAAGTCTTAAATGTCTGAAGAAATTTTCAGCACATTTTTTTTCAGTCCTGTCATTTATGTTTTCCCTTACACGTGTTACATCGTCTTGTAAAGTCACTATAAATCATAAAATTTTACAATCATCAAAAGGTTTTCTAAACTTTTTTGTTCATAAAAAAAAAATCCATGACACATAAATTAATGCTCTTTTTTTCGTGATACTATTTTATTTTATCTTATAATTTTTTGTTCGAAATAACCTTGTCCAATAAAAATGTCTCCTTTCTTCTAGTTCTGTACGCTTCCCTATATCAGGCGGAAATCTCTTTAGACCGGGTCAGCGATAACTTTATGAAAACATAATATTCATCCATGCATTTCCTGCTTTAATGTAGGTGAATTTTATGTGTCTTTATCAAGGTTCCAGCTATTTTCATCTCGAACGCCTTGATCCTTTTATCTATTCAAATACAGCTTAAGGATGTTTCTTATTCACTATTTAATCTATTTTAATGTTCATTTATTACATTTTTTTTAACATTTGCCTACAATAGAGTGTTTATCTTCCGTTTGTTTCTCGGTTTGTACGATAAGTGCCGTAAAAATTAACCGACTGAATGAAAGGGTATTTTGTGTTATCTACTTTATTTACATTACAAATTAGCCTAATTCTTTAAATACTTTATTATATCTCTATTGTCTAAGTTGTAAGAAAACACGTTTGTTTATTGCGTACCGAAAACGAACTAGGGTTCCTGGTAATTCAGTCGGGACAAATTAACACATGATAGACAAAAAAAGACACTTATTCAGATTTTAGGGCAAAAACAAACACACAAAACGTAACATTTTGAAGGACAGCAAAAGATGGATGGAAAGCCGCTAATTTATCGTCTCCTATTATACAGGGTTTCCACCTATATTGGTCACACCCCCTTAACTTCTAAACGGTGACAACTTAGGCCATAAAGTTGGTGTCTAGGTATAGTAAAAAGACTATGCGCTGCTCCATGAGACAACTTACAACGCTATCTATCGGCAAATTTTGGAATGAGCGTTTATATCTCAAAAAACGGTACGAGATACGGGAAAAAATCAATTACAAAGTTGTTCAGCATCATCGATTTAGTATTTAAAAAACCTTGCGCAGATTAACACTTAAAACAGAATGTAGAAAATGAACATTTGTTTGGTCACGATTTCGAAAATTGCCATGTCATGTGGTAGAAAGAAACTGAGACACTTCCCTATCTTCAGGATCATTTATTTATGTTTCTGAAAATGCTGTCTATTAGCCACGATACATATTTGCACTCTGGACTGGATCCTTTGGACTTTTCGAGCTTCGTTCGCGTTTCACGACGCCATAGTGTTTAAAATCACGACCAAACAAACGTTCATTTTTTACATTCTGTTTTGAGTATGAATGTCCGCAAGGTCTTTTCTTACTAAATCGATGATGCTGAACAACTTTGTAATTGATTTTTTCCCCCGTATCTCGTACCGTTTTTGAGATAAAAACGCTAATTCCAAAATTTGCCGATAGATGGCGTTGTAAGTTGTCTCATCGAGTAGCGCATAGCCTTTTTACTATTCTAGACACCAACTTTATGGCCTAAGCTGTCCCCGTTTAGAAGTTAAAGGGAGTGTAACCGATATAGGTGAGAACCCTGTATACGTAGCTTATAGTATGTGATTAAGAGAGAACAGTAGGCAAAAATCTTAGGGCGCTGATTCTCTAAGGGTCTGTTCACATAGAATCCGTCATCGTCAGCGTTAAAGATTCCCTTGGCACTGATTGGTTAAATGGGTCAATGATTGGTATATGATTGGTTAAAAAGTTTTACGCTTACGGATTCTATGGGAACAGGCCCTAAAGTTATCTACGTAACACGCGTATGGGGATAATATTTTTGATAGCCAGCCGTCAAAGTTGAACCCTGTGACGCGAAAATGTTACTTGAACAGTTCCGTATACGAGGTAACTGACTGTTCACATTGAATCCGTTGCGTTATATGAGCGCAAAAAAATTTAACCAATCCAAGAGATTTATTTATTAACCACGTGATACATCAAACCAATCTCAGGTCATGTCAGCAATCTCGAAGTCGGTGTAGTAACGCAAAACTACGCTCCGGATGCAATGTGAACAGGCCTTAAGGGTTAATGCTTTTAAATAAGAGTATGGTATTTTGGAAACATATCGAATATTCATGATATTGCATACAAATATGCATGCATACACATACTTTTTTGTTAAAATTGCTTTTCAAATCGTTTATTACAATGGAGATCTTTTAAGGGATTCGGGACCCCAAACTCTCCAAAATGCGCATTTTAATTTTTTTAACTTAAAACACGCTGCAGAACTTTTAGAACCAAAGAACATAAACTTATGCTTCTGCGATGATTTCGTCAAATAATTGCCTCTGAAAGAAAATATCTAAAATTCCTTGAAGTATCTCGAAATTTTGCACAGCGTTCCTTCGGTTCTATTGTCCTTAAACCGTCGAGAGAGATTTCAATAAGTTCCTAAACATACTGCTCAAATAACTCGAAAATTGATGTTATATAATGTTAGAGGAAAATTAATTTTTCCTTCGCAGTCTCCAAATTTTAATGTAATGAGAAATGTACGACACATTCTTGACTTGAAAGTTCGAAAGCATCACATTACGTGCCTAATAAGCTAGAATCAGTAAGTGAATGGGCAAAAATAACTAATGAAAAAGCCAAAAATCTAGTTTATCCAACGAAGAAAAGACTCCAAGCCAGTGGCGCACCCAAGATTTAATGTTGGGGGGGGGGGGCGAGTTTAACAGACAAAAATATTTATAATGCAAATTCAATATTCATAGTGCAATTAATATTTCTTTGGGGGGTATATAATGCAAATCCAATGTTAATAATGCAATTTCTATTTCTTTGGGGGGTAGGGGTGGCAGGGCTCCTTGGCTCACCCCCTGAGTGCGCCATTGCTCCAATCTATAACTGATGCCAATGAATTTCAAAGTAATTACAAAAACTCTCTGAAAGCAACTGAAAACCATAAGTGTGCAAATACTTTTTGTACTCGTAAAATGTTGTTATTTCTTATTCTGTCATAAGTCAAAAATTGTTTCGGAGTTTTTTCATCAAAAAATTTGTTTGAAGATTAAAAAACCTATTTTATTGTTAAATTTTGTCACGCGTTATATTTATTCGCAAATGTAGCGAAAAATTCACAATGTACAAATAGTTTTTGCCCCCCACTGTTTAAGGCTGCTGTGTACACACCAATATTGGATTCACTCACCTCAATATTAACGTATGGAAAAAAATTTGTCCAACGATTGCCGACTTGGATTTAAATTTTTTTTTAATTGTACTCTGTAATAGAGAAAGAAATTTTACACCTTGGGGCTTTTTTCGTTTTTAAAAAAAAAAGCAAATAATATTTTAAAATTTAAATTATTCGAGAAACAAATCTGGTATAATGTGTTTTGAACGCTCCTGAATTCCTTTGGTGGACGCGATTTATAAAATGAATCCTGTTGCAAGGTGCAGAAAAATTTGGGCTATCTGAAAATACCATTTTTATTGGATTATCAGCATTTGTGTAGCTGTAAATAGAAGACACATTTTCTCCATAGGTTAGGGGTCCCGGGTTACTCAAATTGGTCGGCAGATCTGTACTGTCCGTCCGGCGCCTAGGCCCATATGAAACATCCCCGAACAGGGAAAATCAACCCTCGGCTGAGTTTGCAGGTTTTGCTACGCAGCTTCTGGTCTTCAGGCTAAACAAATGCTTATGGAGTGACCGTCCGTGAAGCTTAATTTGTGGATTCTCCATAGGTTAACATGGAGGTGAGCGAATCCAATAGGGTTAGTACTGTAGCGTCACGACAAGCAGCTAAGGCGATTCTCTCTGAGGCGTTGTTAAAAATTACTACCATGGGATCCATAACAAAGAAAGACAGAGTTCTAATTAACAAACGAAGGCCAAATTTTTAAAACAAATACTCAACAATTTATTAACAACAAAAATTAACATTTAAACAGTGCAACATATTCAATTAAAATCCCGTGCAGATTCACAACGTACGGAGCCTAAAACACACATCCGCACAGGCCGCGTTCTCTAGCGTCTGTCCCCCAATGTCTGGATTTTAAGACGGGGTGGGGGGGCCGGCAGATTATCGGCTGACAGCTCTTCTTAGACGCCGAACTTTATTACATTGCAGAAACGTTAAGATGACAGCTTTACTGACTGCATCTGTGGAAAAAAACGTTTCTTAATCCCCCACGTGTTCCGAACTGGTGGGAACGAGCAACACATTCCTTGAAAATCACGCAGCTGTGTTTCAAGCTCTTGTGGGGTCTCGGGAAAAAATAAGACCATATTTCCAGTACGCTACAGTACACAGCAATGATCGGACCAAAATGATCGTGTCCCGATGTGGTCCGATTAACCGGAATCGACTGTACCTCTAAATCTAGAACTTACTAACAAATTATATAGTCTATGATTAAAATTCGTGTCCCTTGGAAATATTTTGAACCAGAGAATGTTGTAAAGTAAAAACAAAAACATAATCATCCAATCGAAGATCCCAAGTCAATGATTCCCATCGAAGTTTAAGAGACTCGATCCATATTTAACACTTAGGACTTATCATCCATTATGTATGACATCTGCTCCAGACAAGCACGTAAATTGGCATAATCATGACTATAGCTAAGTCAGCGACACTTATTCTACCGAAAAATGGATTCGGCAATTATCCACCTGCCTCATTGTAAACAGAAGTCTGCTAAGCAGTGATATATATTCATTCCCAGAACGATGAGGCACAAGGGATTCATTTCCGTCATGCATTATTTGCACGTTGAAGACATTAATTATTAGAGGAAGTATGGTTCTACCTTAGACTTTTGCGTATCGTAACGAATGCATAACTGGAGAAATCCAACGATGCATAAGCAACTCCTTATCCAATCTGTTTCGCTTGTTGGGTTTTGTAACGTAACAGCGACGTAATTGTATTTTTAAAATGCAGCCGAAAGGAAAGTTCTTGGGAATCAGTTTGTGGGAATAACAGAGAGGTTCCGCAGAGACAGAACGTAGAGGAACTAGCAATGGTAACTTTACTGCTACAAGCGTAATCACAACTTACCACTGTATACACGATCCGATAGAAATTTGATATGTGAAAGAAGACACATTTTAACCGATAAAAATGTTAGCCTTATTTATAAACTTAATTATGTGTTTTTAAGTTTTATGGCCACTGTTATTCATATTCAAAACATATAAAAAACAAATTAATTGAACGACAGAGAAATTAAATAACTAATGTTCAATAGTTCAAACCGGACGATGGCCAAGTGTCTATAGGGAGCTAACATTTGGTACCTCGGTCTGTGGGTTCGAGTCCCACTGTTCGCATGAATGTTTGTAGCCATTTGGAATCGTCGGTAAGTAATAGGTCTCAGTCTATCCAGCCCTCATGTAGTTAAAGATGACTGTAGCACTCTCAACAAACTCAACTCAACTCAACTCAACTCAGTTGTCCCCCCCCCCTTAAAAAAAACCAGAGAAGAAGAGAGAGAAAAAAAACACCGCCTTGAAAATGCTGCACTTCAATATTTAGAAAAATGTACCTAGCTATTTCAAAGCTCTATGTATCCTAATGGCAAAATATCCACGGCTGTGTGAGAGCAAAATGTTTGAAAAAATTATCTATACTTATATATAAAGAGAGAGCGATTTTGTACGTGGAGGGTAATCTCCAGAACCACTGCACCTACTTGAAAAATTCTTTCACAGTTTGAAAGGTACATTATTCCAGATGGACAAAGGCTATATATTATGTATATCTGATCAGTAGAAATAAAGTTAGGGGCTTAATCCTAACAATCTCCACTGTTTCCGCAACTGTCTTCTACCGCTTTTTGTTCGGAAGATTTCAACGATCCTTATCGTGGTGCTATATCGGTGGGCTTCTGTTCTGACGCTAGCGGTTCGAACCTAGCCGTTCTCCGGCACGCCTTTTCCTTTTAAAAAATTTATTTTAATTATTAACTAACATAAAATTAATTTAATATATTATTTAGGTTATTATTAAGGTAAAAAAAGATTTACAATTTATTGGCTATCAACTGGAAATTTATTGGTATAATATTTTGTTCAACCTGGACAAAGTCGGGACGGGCCGCTAGTCAATTAATAAATGAATACATAAGTTGCCCTGCATAGAAAATCATCAGTAATCCGTAATTCAGTAATGCGTAAATTCCAATTTTCCGGGAAAGTTTCGGTTAATATCTTCGGTTATACGTAACTAAGCTTGGGGTACATTTAATTTATGTATACTTTTCCCAACTGGAGGAGAAAAAAAAATTAATTTTTCATCGAAGCAGACAGTGTACCGTATCAAATGCAACGACAATGCACGACAGAACGTACACTGAAGAGTATGCTGGATGTGATTTAGAACTTCCGACGTCACCTCTAGAAACTGTAGACGATTGATTAAAGATACAAAAGAATGTAACAGCAGGAGGTTAAGGCTGCTGTGTATTAACAATATTGGATTCGCTCACCTCAGTGTTAACCTATGTAAAAAAATGTGTCCAAGGATTACCGACTTGGTTTTTTTTTGTAATATTATTATAATACAGTGATTTCCGCTTATAAGAATCACGTTTGTTATTACTTTTTTTGATTCTTATAAGCGGTTGATTCTTATAGCCGAAATTTAGGTTTTTGGACAGGTACATACACAAACACGTATATATACATATAAGAGATAATTTACCATAAAATACTCTTTAATTTACTTTAATTTCGTTTCATTAAAATTATTTTTTATAATTTTAAAAATACAACTTAATTTCTAGACTTATAAGTAGATATACATGATTATAGTAAGAGAAGAAAAAAATCCAGTATTTGTAACAACAAACCTGCTAAACAGTTTTAAGATTTCAACTACAGGAAGGGGGCAAGAAAAAGTTTTCTATGGTAGTTTGACGTAATGAAGTTTTCAGGAGGCTGTTTATACCTCTTTCAATACCAATAGTCTCAGACGAAGATTCACCTTCTAGCTTACGTTTCACGGTTTGATAACGTGCTGAATCTACTAATGTCACGTTTGCCTAAGTGATAGTGGACACTTCGCCGAAGATTTATGTGTTTCAGGGTGCAGGAAGCCGCAACCAGGATGTGAGAGGTGGGAAAAAAAGAGTCCCAGTCTTTGTTTGTCAGTGGAGAAAAGTGAAATCGGAACTGGACGGGTAGAGATGCCCCTGGGTCAAGCTAATAGGACAGTGTTGTGCTAAAGCGTTTAAGGAGAAACTATTATGTTATGTCTAACAAAGAAAGGGATGCATTTTACGTCTGTATTCCATCCCATCTTATCACTCTTTCTTTAAAAAAAAATAAAGAAAGAACTTCGTGCCTTTTGAGTGTTTAAGTGGCGTTTTTGGAAAAATGAAAGGAAAGCGAAGAGTGTAAGCTGATTCTTAAAACCGGTGGATTGATTCTTTAAAGCGAAACTTTTATTGAAAGATAAATTGCGGGAACCCTCGTATAACACTGCAACCTGTAACACGGTTTCGCTCTAACACGATAAAAAAAATTGCGAAAACCTTTGTACAACACTGTACTTCTACAGCACTAGATAACATGATTTTTGTTTAACACATTTAAAACTAAATTTCCTTAAAATAATGACGGGAAGGAATAATGAACTATTGTGGCTTTACAAGAAACTGTATAAACAAATTATAATTTATTTATTTATAACTCTATAAATTTACAAGAAGGCCTAAGCTTAGCTGAAAATCTTGAATTATTTTTCCTGAATGGAGACCCTTCCGCTGAAAGAAGCCGAAAATTCAGAAGGAGCTGCAAAATTGTCTATCTCCATACCGTGAATCTACAATGACCTTGTAAGAGCCAGCAAATAGATCAAAATTACAGATTTTTTAAAGAAGATAGAAAGTGCAAAAAAATCTAAATGAAGAAAAAGGTTCTGAAAGTGAAGGTGATATCGTCCAATCGAAAAAACGTTCTCGTTTGATTGAAGTGCACAGTGATGAGGAAGAAATTTATTAAATTAAGGTCGCATTAAATGAAAATATTTTTTGTGTGTCTTTTCGTTTTGTGTTATACATACATTAATATTTTTAATAAAGATTAAGTTGCTTATATGGAATTTTTAAAAAAATGCTTGTTCTTAATAAGTTTTCAGAACGTAACCCCCCTTTTTTGAACTGTCTCTGGGTCTCATATAACACGGTTTCACACAACACGGTATTTTCTGGGAACCTATCTACCGTGTTATAGGAGGGTTATACCTGTACACGATTGCAGAATACGTTTGAAAAACATAAGGAACTACAGTTATCTTAGAGCAAAGATGGATGCTGTAAACCTCGTTTATCCGGATAATGCGGATCAGATTTGTAGGATTTTTTTTCTAATTTAATGTTCACGTTAGATAATATTTTTTAAAACTATGATAGCAGGAACGTAACTTTAAGTACGCCAAATATTCACTTTTTAGTTTGATTCAATGTACAGTTCCTCCATAGATTGTACAATAAGTTATGGTAATTAAATGCTTTTTGTTGAGTTTAAGAAAGTTTTACTAGAATGTCACAAGGTGTTGACGTAGATCGACTCAGAAAAGTTATTTTTATATTTTTTAATGTCGTGTAAACAATACTATGTACTTTTGTTACAAAACATAGTTTTTATCGTAATAAACGGTAAGTCTCCTGAGTTAAGGATTTTGTTTTGCTTATTACCCATATTACCCGGATTATTCAGATTTTCGATTGTCCTGATTGCCTATGGTCCCTGTTCTGAACCAACCCCCCAAGTGCTGTTGCAGCAGCGCCCCCTTTTAAAAACGAGGGTGTTTGTTTATCAGTGTTCATCGAGAGACCCCTTCAGGAGAGACGTGTTTTGCGGTGCTTGTGACCGCGTAACCGATGGTCCTGAGTCCGTTATTGAGATATGTTCCAAACTGAGCTTTAAACAGTCCATGAGTGTATACTTTGTGTGATGTCCTGAGCTATCGACGACAGTCCCAATTAGGATAAACGAGGTATTACTGTACTTGCTTCTATGTAACATGTCTCATATGTATCAAAATAAAAGAGACAGATATAGACATAAATTTGGGGCCATAATATTTTTTAAGTAGGTCTTTTCTCTGACGCGAAAAGATAAAAAGAAAGAATTAAAAAAGAAAGAATGGATTTTTTTTTTTTAAATCAGTGTCACATTCCTCGTTTAGAAAAATAGTCAAAGCTATCCCATCACATAATATTTTTGATCAAATATCGAAGGGATATCACCACCTACGGCCTACATTCTTCTTTATAAGGAGCTTTGCATCATACGACAATCCCAAGAATAGCGCAAATCAAACAAAGAAATATAAATGCGTTATAAACAGTTTTTCACCTGTCTTGCAACAAAACTGGAACATTCATCGCGTCATCTAACACTTAAAACAGGTGAATGCCAACTGCATTTTTTTTTTCATAAAAATCATCAGAGCTAATGAAAAGGGGAAGACTTAAATATAGGAATGCATATCAGGATCGTGAGCCATTTTTTTTTCAAAATAAAAATAAAAGAATCGTGCAAAAACTTAATTACTCGTGCATTCCGAGAAAGCAGTCTATTTTTTTTCTCTTTCTTGCGTTTTCTCAAGAAATTAGGTCCGAGTAGTGATCTAGTTTTTTTTTTCTGTAAAGACGATCTGCGCCAATTTTTTTTCCTCTGTGTTTGAGGACCAAATGGTCCACTCAAAAACAGACTCAGAAAGAAGAAAATTATCTTCAGTGAAGCACAGTGAATCCTCTGATGTGGAAAACAGAAGTTTTTCAACCTGCATTCAAACAAAAATGAATGTGAGAAAATTCTGTTTATGAACGCCAGGAATCAATCTTAGCTTGAAAGCGGCTTTTTTATTAATGGCAGAGCGCAAGTAAATTATGTCAAAGGAGTTTTTTAAAAACATGATTTTGTGCTTTTCGTAGATTGTTAAAGCTCCCTTTTGTTTTATTTTACTTCTAGCGAAAAACACAACGGATATATGCATAGCTGCAGCAATTTTTGCCATCCTGGGGAAGGGAATGCCCTCGTGAGCATGTACATTCTATCCGAAAACATTAGTAAACGAAATATTAAAAAAAAATTCAGGTTGTCTCATCTAACGAAATTACCGCGGGTTATTAACGTAGGATTACTTATCGTTGCTTACTTCTTTTGTATGTATATATGTATGTATGTGTTATGTATATATGTATCTATATATATGTACGTATGTATGTATATATATATATATAATATATATATATATATATATGTGTGTGTGTGTGTGTGTGTGTGTGTGTCAGTCAAAAATGTGACGCATTTTGGCACTTTTCTGTTCAACTGTTTACCGCTTGCCCAAGTGACACAGACTGGGTTTGGTGCGCTCTAAAACTATAACTCGCGACGACGGATGGCTTTAGCTTCTGAAATTTTGCTTTCCAGAGGACCTTTATGGGGGAACGTAATCCTACGTTTAAAATTTTTTTTAAAATTTTTTATTCTTATATTGCCAGGGTATTAAGTTTGCAAAACACTGACTTTGAGGTTAAGCGACGTACGTTTAATCTCAGCCGATATACGCATTAACCTCATAAGAAGAGAACTTATTAACTTTAAGTACAAGGCTAGAAACTGTGGTTATTACAGTGACAATAATATAATAGACAAATAGTGGTAGATTTAACACACTAACAAATTTTATTTCCCAACAAAGTTGGGCCAGGGTTCAAGGTTCAAGATTCAAGACCTTTCGTGCAACTAAGTTTTGAAGGCCCCTTGCCCCTCCAGCAAAGTCAATTTCATAGTTTTCCGCCTTTGAAAGTGTTCTAAACTTTTTATAGTCCTAGGTAGCCCGGTGGTAGCGCGTCGGCTTCGACACTAAGGGTGCTCGGTTCGAATCCCGACTAGCGCTGTTCAATACTTTTGTGTCTAGCCGGATACGGGCGCGTTAAATACGTAGACTGGGAAGTCCCTCTATGATGTCAGAGAGGGTGGGGAAGGGTACGATCCCCTCAGATGTCTCCCCTGGGGTATGTTCGGTCCAAATGAAAGTGGCACCTAGCTAAGACGGACTCCGACCCTTGTAGTGCTATCGTAAAACGGGCCGCTTTCCTCTGCCAGCAAAGCCGATATGAACGTGGTCTGGCACACTTCCGGCCCAGGGGCATTAGCAACAGCAACACAACAACAAACTTTCTATGGCGCTCCATTTTAAACCCTTTTGAAAATAAAACTGGAATGTAATGATTCAGTCAAAAATGCGCTTGCAGCTGAAAGCAGGTAATAGAAAAGCTCGTCTCAAACGCCTAGAGCCGGCCTGCACAACTTACGGCCCGCCAGCACTCACTCCGTGACCCGATACAACTTTCCATAAAGTAACATGGCCTGGCTCAGAGGGTTAAAAGAGGTATGCCGAAGTGGATGAATGGGCTTTCTAGCGATCAAGGCGGCAGAAACAAATTTTGTCTTCCAAAATTGAACGTTGTCACAGCCTTTTTCAATTCCTACCAGGCCCAGATTTCCGCATGGGCAAGTGGGGCACTTGCCCAGGGCCCCCAAAATTATGGGGCCCCCTAATTTAGTATAAAGTTGTACATAGTTTTGAGAATTTGTTTTTTGGTTAATATAGTAAAGGGGTGCAGTGGCGGATACAGAAAAAAATCCTGGGTGGAGCACAGTGCACCCACTATAGTGAAAGCATGCTTACGTCCATAAGCGTTTCTGTTTTTTTTTTTTTTTTTTTTTTTTTTTTTTTTGGGGGGGGGGGGGAGGGGGAGTTGTAATAACTCCAGACTGTGATTTATTTTGAATTTCAAAAGAAAATTTCAAGAATTTATTTATTAACATTAAAAAGTAAATTAATTAATTAACACTTCTTATTAATATTCATTATTTTCTTCAAATTTTTGACTTGTCGGTCGAAATTTTTTTTAAATTTCTGGTCCCGATTTAAGGGAGGCCTGGGTGAGTGTTCCACATGGTCCCCCATGTGGAAATCTGGTCCTGAGGAGGAGGGACATGCCCCCCTCTGGATCTGTCCTTGAAGGGGGCCCCCAAAGTCTGCTTTGCCCAGGGCCCCATTGTGTCAAAGTCGGGCCCTGATTCCTACTATTAGTTCACACTCTCTCTATATATATCTTGTTTAAATTTTCAATCGTTAACAAAAGTACTTTTTATTCATCCACTCAAGTTCAAATACATTTTTTTAAACTTGTAGTGGATGACACTTGATGTTAATACAGTTTTTTCAAATATTAATTCATTAATTAAATTTAATTAATCAATTTTTGTTTTAGACCTAGAGAGTCTCTTGCTCTTGAATAGTAATTTCCCATTTGTTACTGTGTGAACGGTAGCACTGCGGTATCGCGGGCTTCTCCCGTCTTGTAGGTTGCGAGATCGAATCCCCAACCTGACAAAGTTTTTCTCTCTCTTTCCCCCCCCCCCTCCTAATCTCGCACAGTAGGCAAGGTTCTAGCAGGCAATCCTTTTTTTCAATTCCTACTATTAGTTCACACTCAAATTTTTCTTTGTTGACCTAAGTAGGAATTGACTTTAAAAAATTTTTTTATATATTACTTGTTTCGATGAAGTCAAGCCAACGAAGGAAAATATACGTCACAGTATGGAAGACATACAGGAAGAAACTATTATAGCCAACATGTTGGAGGTTATTAGTAAAAATCCGACCATGGGGTTGAAAGGTCTGAATTTGAGGCGGTGCATCAACAGACTTCGAAGATCTTCAATCCCTATGTTAGGCTACGAGAAAATATTGCTCCCAGTGTTTTTAAATCCTAAATCAGAAAAAGGCACATTTTTTAGCTCTGTATTTTTGCCTCTTTAAGAATTTGAAATCAGAATTACGTAGCTTTTCAAATTTTGAAATTTTTAGCGTTTAATTTTTTTACAGTACATTAATCTACTGAATGACAAATGAATTTCATTTTCTAAAACAGTTAACTTTAAAAAAAATTTAATTTGAAAACCGTGTATTGCATTGAAAGATCTACTTGGGGAAGAAAAACATGCAATTCAAAAATACGTAGCTATTCATATGAGAAACCAGAAAAATTCCTCACATCTTGACGTGGGGATCGAAGACCTGCGAGGTCAGCTGACGCGCCGCCATGAAACTTAGGAGTTTAGTGGGGTGATCTTCGAATAAGAGTATTTTTATTAGCCAAGGTGCGTTTGCTAAATTTTGTTCATTCCTTTTTAGCTGTACTCTCAAAACGAGTGGTAACAAATTTTAGTATTTTCACTGGATTGCAGTTATACCATCTGCCCACTCAGCTTTGGTCATCTGCAGAAGTCAATTAATTAAAAATAACAGAAAACTCTCAAGTTATTGGGTTGCAAAATGGACCTATAAACAATAAATTCTAACGTGGCATATGAAGATGGTTTTGAGAGTAACTTCCGGGCAGACGACGAAATTGATATGACGCATAACCAACGAAAAATCACTTTAAACAAACGCATTTGTAGCCTCAGTTAATTTCAAGGAAACAGGAAACTCTCTGCAAGCTACTGGGTTAAAAAAAAACGAACCTATAAACAGGAAAATTTTAATTAAGAGCACGAGGACGGTTCTGGAGTAACTTCCAGGCAGATGATTCACTTAATATGACGCACAACCCAGAAAAAAATAGTTTTTATAGTGTACAATAGTTATTATATTGTGCGCAGTGTATAAAATACTACTGTGCCACGAAGAGATCTGATTATGCCTGCAACGGTGGATGCCACACGCCGATGAGCTGCCATACTCTTCATCTCCAGAAATGCAGGTGAGACTCGGGCCTATTTTCTCGTCTGTAACTAAGACTCGCGCATGTAACTCGGTTACCCAGAATTCGGTTATAAGTAGATAAGTATAGTATTATAAATAAGAAATTCTCAGAGGGTTTGTTTATCTGTTTTCAATATCTTGTGAGTTTTGCAGCTTAATTCAATACAAACGGATGCTTATTATTACAATAAAAAATAAATAAATTTGGAAAATCGTAGCAATGATGCTGCGATCATGTGACGATTTTGTTTGATGCTGGTATTCAAAGTAACAAAATTTTGCGGCGGCAAATGTACAGTGTTTTGGGTGGGAATGTAGGGCAATATACCTTAGGGCATGCAACTTTGACTGTCAAATACGTTGCAAAAAAATTAATATTGGTAGACGCCATCTAGAACCTTCCACAAAATTATCTTTCAACCTTTTTCCTACATCGACTCCTTTTAAAAGAATGATTTTCTTCATAGACCCCCCCCCCCTCACATTTTTCTCTATAATATACAGCATACAACATAATTATAATACTAATAATTGCACATAAAACACTTAAAGATAACAATTTAACTAAGAATATGAATAGGGTGAATTGTACAAAGCTTTATCTATTAGAAAACAAAAGAAGAATTGTTAGGAAATTATTAGAAATTATCTTATGTTTAAAATAAAAGTTTTATGAATAATGAATCTTAGGTCAATGCATTGCGCGCAGATTTTTTTAAAAACTATAAGAGATATATATTAAATTATTTACATATATTCTATCCATAGGTTATACTTTAATCTACACCTAATATAATTACCATATTTCACATTAAAAATAATTTTCCATGCAAAATGTATTGTAATGTACAAGAAATATCATAAGATTTTTTCACAAAATTGCTGTAAAAAAATTAGTAATATGTACTTGCCTAAATTTAGGTAGAAATTGTATAAACATACTAGATATACATATATACAAAATTTTAGCAATTTGTAACCATTAGTTTTGAAGAAATAATGCGCACAAGTTTGAAAATAACAGTTTACAGAAAAAGCCATTTAAACTTTAAAGATTCCATCAATTACTTTACTTATTAGCTTTATATATTTGGCTATAAAAGCGGTTCTAATTGTAGAATCGACTTCATTTTTTTAAAAGATTCCTTACATTCCATTCTTTAAAATTAAATCATGATAAAAAAATTGAGTTTTTTTAAGGTTTTAAGGTGATCTCCCCCCTTAAGTTCCAGTGGATTTCCCCAGTTCTGCCTAGTGTTGGTAAACAAACAAAAGCCGACGGCGGCATTCGACACTTATACAAAAGCGCCATGACATTCGATTTTAGATGCGTGGATCACTCCGCCCTACGCAAATCTGTATTTAAACATATTAAAACGGATATTATAATCTATAATTACATTCCTAAAAAAATAAATTAAATTTTAAGACAGAAAAATTTATCATTGACCCCCAATAGACCCCTGGAATACTATGACTCTTTTTAAACTTTCATCGACCCCCAAGGGGTTCACCTGGACCCCGTTGGGAATCCCTGATCTACATGTTCGTAGTATAATAAAATTTAACATCATCATATGCGGTCTCCTTATTAGCAGTGGCGCACCCAGGGGGGGGGGGGGCCAGGGGGCCCTGCCCCCCCCCAAAGAAGTAGAAATATAGATTTTGCATTATAAATATTTTTATTCGTTCATCTCGGCCCCCCCCTCCAATGCATTATAAATATTTTTATCCATTCATCTCGGCCCCCCCCCAAGAAAAAATCCTGGGTGCGCCACTGCTTATTAGAATATGTTAACAACCCATACACCAACATACAGACAGGTAACACAACTTATGCTCATACCTTTTTTGCCTTAATAAGAGATCCGATGAAATATGATTTATACATCATTCAAATGCGTGATTTATTGGCTATTCTTCATACGCAAGCAGAAAGGAATGATTGAACGAATGGCTCTTTATTGATTCATTCATCTCAATTGAATCAGTGCGCCTTTGACAGCTGTTAACCACTTGATAGCTTATACTCCACCAAATAGATTCTAGGAAGTAAACGTTTCGTTTTGTATACGACTGCCAGCGTACAACAGCCAGTCATTAAGGTATGCGTGGATCGTAATTCCCTACAGATGTTTGTCCAACATAGCAGACAGGGGTTTTACCGCGTGTATAATTGGCAGACTGATGATGTCTCATACAATGGGCCACTGACTGATTCAGCACAGCAAACAACGTCACGATAGTATAGGTTCGGACAAAGAGGAAGTATTTTGTTTCCCAATTTAAAATTTCTAGATGAAGTTCTCTCTGAAGACAATTTATTTCTGAATTGTTTACGGTGTAAATAGCTTCCATGTTTTTTTCCGTCTAAAACGCTAAAAAAAACTATAGCGTCCCACGACAGATGTCGTGTTAAATAAAATCTATTTCGATTTTTTATTTCATTGATTGGAAACCTCGACACTCCATCTGAACAATTGTGATTTTTTTAAAAATTAATAAAAACAAATCATGCCATTTATATAAGTTTGGCTTGGTTGTTTGAATTTTTGACAGCATAGCAAACTCCAAAAACTCAAAGTTTTCCTCTTAGGAAAACTCTGCTAGTTAGGCTCTGCTAAGTCACCTGTTGGGAAGGTTAGCTGTCCTAGCATGTATTCAGCATTGTTTTTATCGCCACGTGTCCATTAAGGACTTGATGGGCTCACATATTAAAAATCTATGTATCGAAGATTTTCGATTCTCCACTCTCGTATTCCGCGTACACCCAATGATTTTTCAGTAGCTTTCTCGCGCATGGGGTTCTCCCCCGAAATCTCTCCATCAGATCAAGTCCGGAAAATGTCACATGTCTTGGCCGCTTGCCCATCACAATGCTAATATGTTTGGTTAAATTTACTAGTTTTGTTGGTTTTAATTTCAGCATCGAAACAGGAGGTGTGTCCTGCTAAAGTAGCCCAATTCAGACCATCTTATTGGTGAGGATCTGCATAACGAACGCTTAACCTCTTCCATAACCAAAATAAACTTTCAGGATTTTCGAGCTCCCAGATTCAACGCGACAGCGTTACAGTATACACAGCAATTTTATCTTAGATAAAAGTTGCAGCATCAAATGGTCGCATTCCTGAAACCCTGAACCTCGCAGCCAAAATTCCTCCTGGCAACTGAGTCAAGTGTTTTGACCACTTGCCCATTAATGAGCTTTAGAATATAATTATACAGATTAAAGATAAAAATTTATATTTTATCTTTAATTAAAACAACTCAAACACATACAACAAATTGCAAGCATCCCTTTGGAACAGTTACTAGAAAAGTACGGCCTCAAGAATAACATACAAAGTATAAACTTCCCAAGGAGGAATATGGCCCTTTAACCTCTCCGTAGAAAGGAAAATAGATGACACCGTCGCCCAGTGGCTAAGTGGTTAAGGCATCAGCCTGAACTCCGGGGGCGCGGGTTCGATTCCCGCATAAGACTTGGTTGTATTCTGGGGAACTTGTCAGTCTTCCTCCTGCAAAAAGAGCCCTGTCTAGAAAGTGGAGCTGCAACCCATCGTCCATCGCCGGTGTCATCGTTTGTTAATAAAATTCTTCTGTGATTTGTGTGTATCTATTTCCTTGTATTCATATGTACACCGGACTGGGGTGTAATGTCGTCAGTCCCCAGGGACATTAGCCAAAAAAAAGGGTAGCTGACACCAATAATAATGGTAATTTTTATTAATATTTTAATTGTTTAACAATTAAATGGATATGTTAAGAACTGAGGCGAAGCGTCGTCCAGCATCGAGAAAAGAATGGAACTGATATCAAAGTCTTAAGGCTGCTGTGTACACTAACCCTATTGGATTCACTCACCCCAATATTAACCTCTGGAGAAAATAGGTCTACGGATTGCCGACTGGGATTTAAAGATTGTTTTAAATTATACTCCGTAAAAAAGAAAGAAATTTTATACCTTGCGGCATTTTATTTTGTTTAAAAAAAATGCAAATATTTTTTAATTTAAATTATTCGGGAAAAAATCTGGTAGTGTGTTTTTTAAACGCTTCTAAATTCCTTTGGTGCACGCAATATATAAAATGAATCCTCTTGCAAGGTGCAGAAAAGTTTAGGTTATCTAAAAATACCATTTTTATTAGATTATTAGCATTTATGTAGCTGAAAATAGTAGACAAATTTTCTCCATAGGTTAAGGGCCCCGGTTTGTCCATTTTGGTCGGCAGATCTGCACTGTCCGACCGGCGCCCAGGCCCATACAAATTAACCGAACAGGTGTATAACCATCGGCTGGGTATGCAGGAATTGCTACACGGCGACTGGTCGTCAGGTTCTACAAGGATTACAAGCGAAAGCTGTGGTAGCCGTATTATTGTCGAATTTATCCATAGGTTAACATTGAAGGGAGCGAATCCAATAGGGTAAGTACACAGCAGACGTTAAATGCAGAAGAACAAGGAAATTTCTTGAGTGCGAAAATTATGTCATCGAGACATCATTTTCGCACTAAAGTTCCTTTATTGTAGAACAGTAGATCTTCACAACACTATTTTACATGCTGGCTTACTTTAATTCATATGTGAATCAGGTTTCGTAAACACTATAAATGCTAAGTATGGAAGAATATTTTAATATACAATGGGCTCGCGTTACAGCCATCTTTTAGGGACCCTAGCTGTTAGGACATAATATCAAATGGTCGTTAAATCGAACATTCCGCTTAGCTACGAGGAAAGTATTTTCCCACCTTGTCGATTATTCAGAAGCAAAATGCTCCTTTGCCAAAGATGTCTGTAATTCAAAACACCTGATTCTGCAGGATGGAGTAGCTGATTTTCATCGTAAAGAAGGTGCTTTTTCAGAATGGTTTCAGGAACAGAGCACAATTTTGCAATCGCTATTGGAACACATAGAAATGCTAAGCTATTGCAAGAAAAAATTTGCTTTATGATTTATCGGTCTTAAGAAAAAAAATGGGTTTTATCACTTTTTATTTAAAATAGGATGTGAAACTATGTACACGGATGAATCATTAACTAGTTAATAACACACAAACCAAGTTATAAACGCTTCGAAGATGAGCTTATCAGGTTTAGCCGAATCTCACACACAAAAGGAAAAAGCTTCTTGAGCTGAGCCGTTCTAAATGTAGTCCAACTCGACTTGAAAGATAATATCTAGTCACTTTATACAGAATCAGTTCTGCCTACTGAACTGTAACAGGAACAGTTCTTCTGATTTTGGGGGCAAAAAATAAGAAAATCTCCCTTTTAAAGACTCCGGGTGAATGTCCTCCCACATTCGAACAAAAATGACCAGAGCTGCCCACGATCGCTTGTCACATACAGAGAAATCAATACAGATATCACGCAAGGAATAGTATCTAAGCAGGAGCCAAATTTACCTGGAAAAAATGGCTGTTTTCCTCGGCTGTTACGTTTTTAACGTTATTCTATTCCAAACAAAAGAATAATTATCACTGTTATTGAAGTATTCATGGGTTCGTTAAATTTCTACCCACACACGATAGGTAGAGTTACGAACAAAAGGCACGGTAGAAAGATTTTAATATAGGTAACTTGTGTGACACACAAAAATAGCCCGAATTAGACAAAGAAAATTAATAGACAAACACCGAAATTATACTAATTTAAAAACTGTTTTTACTTCCCCAAGTTGTTAGCTGTTTAAGATCAGAAAGCTAGTTCATTGTCTGATGTTTAAAAACATTTCAGCTGTGGGGAAACTCCAGAACGAATCTGACTAACGACCTAATTAGATCTGTTTAGCTATTTTTCAGGATTGTACGAAAACACTAAAATCTTTCTTGGCGTATTTCTGGACTGCCTTCAATAATATTACGTCGATATTCTTTCCAATCTGATAATAGTAAATGTACTTCACTTGAACTATAACAGCACGTTATAAAAAAACATTATCGAAAATGATAGATAGTTATCAATTACTGTAAACCATGTTTTGTTTTCAATAAAATATATACATATTTTTCTATTACAAAACGTGATTCGATACACAATCTATTGTTTCATTAAAGCTTTTGCTTATATGTTTTGCTTGTATACGCAAATAATTTAAAATTGTAAAACTTAAAAATTGCTGCTTTTTTACATGATCTATTTCAACCTATAACCATCAAAGTAAGAAAAATATCGAAATTCATGTTAATGAAATATGTGTAATTGTGTATGTGTATAACAGACTGTGATGCCTTTTTACATCTTGAATTTATAAACATTCAAGAATGAAAAGGATGTTAACCACAGTGCTATATTTTTATTTAAAGTAATAAGTTTAGCAGTTGCGGATTTACCAGCAGGCTGAGTAGGCTGGAGCCTAGGGCGGCAAATTTTAAGGGGCGGCAAATTTAGTTCATAAATTTTTTATTTCGATTTACAAATTAAAAAAAAATTATTGTACACACACAAAATACGAATTTCGAAAATTGGAGAGAAATTAAAATATTTAACAAAAATCGAAATATAGTCCTATATACAGTACTAAATAATAAATATTTCAACATCTCTACATAAACAATTGCTAAACGCTTTATTAATTATACATTAATGATCATGAATTTTTAGAATATTGCAATAGCGATTCGATATTATAGTCGAAATTTAGTTATTTTTACATATTTTCTTCACTGATAACTGTTATAATTTTTTCTCCGTGTACCTAATAATTATGAGATCTCCTTACACAATTCAATCTTGATATAATATCGATGGTCTAATCATGATTGCTGCAGCAAGTTTGCAAATTGTCAAATTCAATTTCAGAAAGTTATTTCTTTATGCGTAAAAAATACTGACTAAAATTGACTAATTTTTATTAAATAAAAAACTAGTTCAATATCTTATAGAGATATAGTCTTTGGTTTAATGTCTTTTGGCGGCAAAAATTGAATAGCCTACGGGCGGCAAATCTGTAAATCCGCCACTGAAGTTTAGTCTATATCTTTACTTAAATAAAAGCCTAGATGTAAGTAACCATTCAGGGACGGACCAAGTCGGGAACATCTTAACATTGCGACGCCATTTTATGAAATTTTTCTTGAAAAATAATACCACAAAAGTTACATATTTTGAAAGCCCTTTAAAAAATATGAAAATTTCAAGTGAATACCCTAGCTCAAAATCATTTAGTTTTTGAAATATCTTCAAATTAAAATATCCATTGAAAATAATCATTTATTCAATTGAGTCATTCACTTGAATTTCGAATTCATTCTACTCCATGGTTTTTCATATTCCCTTTAAATAACTACATTTTTAATGTTTAATTTTAATGTTAATTAAATTGTGTTTCCCTTAGCTAATTATTATGTAATTATTATAAATTAATGCCTGCTGTGTGGCGAGTCATTTACTTTTGAAACTATTTAGTTTTGTTTTATTTTGTTTTATTTTATTGTTGTTTACTGCAGTTTAAGTATCGTTTGCAGCAATGCCTGCTGTGTGGCGAGTCATTATTCACTTTTGAAACAGTTTTGGTTTAGTTTTGATTTAGTTTAGTTTTGCTTTGTTGTTTACTGCTGTTTAAGTACAGTTTGTGTTATTTAATTGGCAAACTTTTTGTATATTTATTTATTTAATATTGATGCAGAATTTTACACTTAAAGGAAAATTATATTTTTCTGGAACCTATATAGCATTATGTACCTGTATTCATCGTAGCATATGTTTAAAATCTTTCTTCATAACATTCAAAAATAGAATCTTCATGCTTTTTTTTTTGTTGTTGTTGTTCGTATAAACTCTTATGAGAAGGAAAAGCTGATCAACTTTCCGTCATTGATGTCGGGGGTTATATACTACTACGTATATAAAACAGTTCAGAGACTGACTGACTAACTGACAGATAACGCACAGACCAAACCGCTGGACTTAAAGGGCTGAAATTTTGCATGGTGATTCTTATAGTGTAGGGGTGCAATAAGAAAGATTAGGATTTTTTATAAAAAAAATTCTTAGATTTTTTAAAATTAAATTTTTAAGTTGTTTTGTAACTTTTTTTAAGTTTGCTTTTAAAATAATAATCTGGGGGTTATAAAATTTATATCACGAGAAAAATCCTAAGAATTCCTTTAAAATGAAATTTTTTTTAATCTTTGCCTCCATTTACTGATGTTTGGTGAATTTTTAAAAATTAATTTTTAGAATTTAATTTATTAAATGCCGATCACGTGGTTTCTTTCCTTTTTGTGATAATTCAAATTAATTTTACGTCACGTGCATAACAACGAAATAAATTGACAAAATAATATTAAAATACGGTAGAAGATAAAACTTAACCACTCGACTAATTAAGATAGAAGTTTTTTAAGAATTTAATTCAAATCAGTATGTTTTAGGGATATTAAACATACAAATTAATTGCATACATTGGCCGTTGTATTTAATTTGAATATTTTTTCTACATTATTTTGTCTATAAAAATATCCGTTACGATTTTTTTAATATATATATATATATATATATATATATATATATATATATATATATATATATATATATATATATATATATATATATATATATTTATTTGGCATTAATTGCATACATTGACCGTTGTATTTAATATGAATGTACTCCTTAGCGAAGCACGGGTATTCAGCTAGTTATAATAGTTTATTAATCACTAATAACAGTAGAGATGGCATCAACATAGGAACTTGTGTCGCCATTTTGGTCGCCTAAAATTTGTATGCAGGTGTCCAAAATTTATCAATTTAGGTAAGTTTGTACCCTACTTTTGGGTACAAATATATGTAATATGATAAATATAAATCATTCGTTGGTTCTCTTGAAATTTTAGCGCAGAATAAAATTGATTTAAACCTTGTATTCAACAATAATGCCCCTATATTTGAGATTTCTTTTGAAAGAAGTAGCACAGAGATGTAACCCAAACAATTCTCCTTTGATAGTAATCAATGAGATAATTCCAAGTGTTACTATCGAGTGATACCAGTGAGAAGAGTAGATATAACATGAAACTAAAAAAATCGACTTTCTAAATGAGTATTATGTAAAGAATTTAAGCAAGAAGGGAATTCATTAAACTTATCCATTTAAAAAAGCTTCTCAAAACTCGATGAACTCTTTTGTAGATTAGTAAAACATAAGCGTTTGTGCGAAATGATAACAATAAAAGATTCATTAAAAAAATTGTTTTCTCTATTTTGTTTCAGATAAGGAAAGATAATTTTTATAGTATCGAAATATTTTCGAAAACTTTTATGTTTTGAGTTATTTTGAAAATTTTAACATGTGGATAAGCAATTTATCCATTCAATTGTTTCAGATAAGAAAAGATATTTTTAATAATATCAAAATATTTTCGAAAACGTGTATGCTTTGAATAATTTTGAAATTTTTAACATGTGGATAAGCAATTTATCCATTCAATGCATTAAAATTTTTATCAATATCGATATGAATAGGTAAGCAAATTAGTTAGAACATATATGTTCCAAACAGGCGATACATTTCGTAATCAGAATTCATCCGTATTGATAGTTTTATACTAAAAATGAGAAACACTACCAAAATGTTTTTATTTTATAGATAGTTTCAAAACACTGAGAATTCTACTGAGCTGCGTGGAATACTTCTTTTGTCGGCCCTAAGATAAAGAATGTCTGAGACACTTTTTCTTAAACTTTTAACTTAGGCTCTGATAGCACAATTCTGCTACTAAGGGAACTGCATAAGTTGAATATTATAAGCCCGTAAAAGCTATCATCAGTATTATAAAAGTCTTAAAAGCTATCCTCAATATTATAAACCTTTAAAAACTATCATCAAAGGAAATCACGTAAAATAAATCACATAGGGGGAAATTTTACCCATGAAAGCCTTCACATAAACTTGACTGATATCACAAAAGAAAATGTATTTTTCTCTTTACAGATTGTTAGCCTGCAGGGGAGTCCTTTGAGTGCAAGAAATCCCATTTATTTATTACATTACTTGCATATTAGAGTAAATTTTTATTCTGGAATTCTGATGTAGAAATCTGCAAATCTCGTGGTAGCTTGTCACTTAAGTTTCGTGCAGATTTTGCTATGCAAGAAGTAGCTGTATTACAGATTTGGCAACGTGAGTGAAAACTCTCAGTAATTTCAAGATATTGAAAGTAAAACTGTCAAATTTCTATAATGATGAATACTTCCATATCCAAACTCGTATATTTTGTTACGGAAAACTCGTTTATAGAATTATGGAACTTCGATAGGTAGAGAAGTCTTCTAGGCTTTATCTCTCGTATAGCCAAAAAAAAAAATTACCGTAGCGCTTTCAACCAAATCAAACCAATTTAAAATTGGTATAAGAATTGCTCTTTTTTTTCTGTTACATAATCATTACTAGTTAAACTTATAATGAAACTTGAAAAGTGTTGCTGCACACACGAGTAAGTCAACTAAACAAAATGAAAAAAAAAAAGACATCGAAAGAATGTATGATTAATTACACGCCGTTTGACGAACTAAACTTTTTCACATACAAACTCCTCGAGAAATTACGTCACGCTCATCAACGCGTTACAAGGAAAGACAAATGTCTAAAAACTAGCAAATGGGTTCTCAAGTATCATCCACGCATTAGTTTACCATTTACACATCTATTACGAAAAAAAAAAAAAAAAACAGAAACAAAAAAGCAACATTCCACGAAGTTCTTTGGCACCTGGATCTCTAAATATTCTTCATATCGAAGAATAAAAAAATATTCCATCATCGTCGAATTCGCTCGAGAATCGAACTTCGATGGGAACAGTTTTTTTTCTTTTTTCTCGGTGTCAAAAAATATTCCATCGAGCAGAACCAAACGCTAATCCACCGTTGCAATTAGCTGAGGCCTTTAGTGAGGAAAGAAAACAAAAAGTGATGACTTCAGAAGACCGCAAAAAGCTCACGAGAAAAATTCTTAGAGATATTCAAATCCGGGGATTATCTACTTATTTTAAATATAGAAAGGGTAAATCAGTACTCCTTGTGGGTAAATTGCGTATGCTTGAGCGAGTATTTATGGGCTCCCATAGGAAAAAAGACTATTTAGAAAAGCGGAAGATCGTTTTATACCAATGCCAAAATAATGTACGTATATGAAAGACTAGCTGAAAACCCGCGCTTCGCTACGGAGTACATTCAAATTAAATACAACGGTCAACGTATACAATTTATGCCAAAAAATAAATATATATATTTATAATAAATGCGATGATCAATGTATACAATTGATGTAAAATATATATCTATATATATATATATATATATATATATATATATATTTATTTATTTATAAAAAAATCGTAAGGGATATGCATTTTTTTGGATAATATCCAATCGTCTGCTGCATTAGAAAGAGAAAAAAATATTTTTTTTGTCTATTTAGTTGTTACGCATGTGACGATAAATTTATTGAAAGTACCAGAAAAAGAAATCACGTGATCAGCATTTAATAAATTAAATTCTAAAAATTAATCTTTAAAAATTCACCAAAAATCAGGAAATGGAGGTAAAAATTCGAAAAAAATTTCATTTTGAAGGAATTTTTATGATCTTTCTCGTGATATAAATTTTATAACCCTCAATGTATTATTTTAAATGCAAACTTAAAAAAAGTTTAAAAAACAGCTTAAAAATTTAATTTAAAAAAATCTAAGAAGAATTTTTGAAAAATCTTTCTTAGTGCACCCCTACACTATTAGAAGAATCGCCATGCAAAATTTCAGTCCTTTAGGTCCAGCGGTTTGGTCTGTGCGTTGTATGTCAGTCAGTCAGTGAATGAATGAGTCAGTTACGGAACTGTTTTATATATATAGATGATAACGTTTTGTGAAAGAGAAATAATAATTCTTGTTGGCTTTAAAAATGTGCAAGTTTAGAAATTCTGGAAATTGTCCATAATGATATTATATGTTCAAGAAATTGACTACAAACTTATGCGGCAGGCACTTGTCTGGGACGGTAGGCACTTCTTTGACATTATACCCTGAGAATCCACGAAGTTTTGCTGGCCACTTTAATATGGGAGTACCCTATAGGTGAGCCAGCATAGCTCCCTATGAGGGGAAAGACACGGAAACGACCAAGCCTTTTTCGGGATTTCAGCCTAAACCCACTGCATAGCGGCTCAGAACGCTAACCACCATACCGTGTAACTACAAACCTATTTTTGTTACTATTTTTCTTTCAGTTGACAGCTAACAGTGCGTATTTTTTCTATCCTGTAACGTAAATATCAGTTAACATCGCAAATCTTCAACCCCGAAGTCATGCGAAGGAGAATTTTGGTACTTTACTATTTATATACTGGTAAATGCATATTTTTTAATTATGTTTTTACCATGCAGGCAGATATTTAAATAAAGTGAACGTTGTTTTGTATAATAAGTCTTGAATTTTTCAGTAATTAATTTTTTTTTCTTTAATTTGTTTATGTTTATCGCTAAAAAATTAAAATTGTTTTTTAAATTTTTAAATAAAATGATGATTTTTGCAAAACGCTATAATCGCATTGATAGATCAATTTTCAAATGCAGACGACAGAATTAAAAACCAGGCGCTTGCTAACCCAGGAATAAAATTTCACCATAGCTTAATATGAGGTTTGAAGATCTTCGATGTCAATTTATGTACTGACTTAAGTCATCTGCGAGATGCATCCCTTCATGTGATGGATCGAAACAAGTGAGTGTCCGCTTGGGATATTCAAATTCCTCCTTTCTCTTCTGTCTATACCAGTGTGTCATTATTAACTCTCTTTCACAGAAACTATGGAAACGAACAATTTGAAAACATGATCAATTTCTCTTTGTTTTCAGGTCAGCAATGCTAACAAATAAAATGTTAGTTTCTAACCAGTGTAATGTTCCCTATGTGTAAAATTAAATAAATAAATAAATAAAAACTCTACACATATCTAAAAATTCAGAAATACCTTTTTTTTTTTTAAAAAAAAAAGGACATTTCTTAGGGTTATACATCACGCAGATCAAACTCTTCGGAAGAATTCATTTTTTCTTACAGGTACTGTTGGTACAACTGAAGACGAAAAATGATTAGTTAGTCTGCCAAGTTTTCACTGCCTTGATCCCTGTTTCAATCTATTTAATCATTCTTACACGAATTAGTAGGGAACAATGCGCCTAACAAAGGAAGTTTTAATCGTAATTTTCCTTTCTGATAGATTATCTTTCATTTGAAATTATATATATAATAGCCGTTGTCTCTGTATAACACTTCCGGGCTGTACTCATCTTTCAATTGAAGCCCTCAGTAAACAAACGGCCGGTTAAGCTTAATTTCAATTTCAGATGTGGATCAGAATTTTTTCTTACCTAAAAACTAATATATTCTCCATCAAATCACGTTTGTTCAGCCTATTTTTCTATAAAACATTCAGAACTAAAAATAAATTGGATGATTTTAGCTGTATATTTAACAGTTTTTAAAAATCCGTTTACTTTTGCGATGAATTCTGAAAGTAAACAAACTTGAATGTGAATGAATCAAGTAGCTCAAGTATTCATACCGCGTAGTGAGCTGTAAAAAACTGGATGGCAGTCTACTACTCCAATCGCATGAAAAACTAAATAAATAAAAAATAATGAAATGGTTTGCTTTTACAAGGTGTGGATTAAATGCAATATTGTTAGATAATTCGGGATATTTTTTAACTTTCATATACTTTTTCCATTATGACGTCATTATTAGTATTATGACGTCAAAATGACGGGTTACCTTCTAGTCGTTATATAATAGTCTTGTGCTCTTTTTAATCAGCATGGGCTAATTTTTTCAAAAGCCAAGAATTCAAAAAACAAAACCGCAAAAAGCTCACTTACCCTTTCAAAAATTGTTAAAAGGGTTAAATCAAACTTTTCCGTAGATCAGCGTTTCCCAAACTTTTGTGATCGTGGAAACCTCAGAACATTTTTCAAAGTTTCCAGAACCCTCTACATTTTTGGATCAATAGACCCCTTCATCCCCTAAATTTAATGTTATATTGAATGAAACAAATATTGTTTTAATACTTAGATTTTATGGAATTAAACAAAAAAAAATTTCAGGTAGTCTCTTCTAACGAAACTACCGCGGGTTATTAACGTAGGATTACTTATTGCTTACCACTCCCCCCACACCTGGCCAAACGGCTTAGTCATGCACAGTCCCGTTACTTAATTGTCACACCACGTATATATATATATATATATATATATATATATATATATATATATGCATGTGTGTGTGTATTATATATGTATATGTTTATCTGTGCTTATGTTTATCTGTGCTTATGTTTATCTATGCTTATGTATATATATGTATATATGTATATACAGTGGTGGCCAAAATTGTGGAAACCTTTCGGAAAATGTGTATTTGTATCTTGGAATTCTACTCTGCCACTCTTGATTTATAACTCGCGACGACGTCATAAATTTTGCTTTACTGCGGACCGTTATGGAGGAACGTAATCTTACGTTAAAAAATCATTAAAAAATTCTTCATAAAAACAAATAACAGTGATGCAATAACAAAAAACAGAAAAAACAGAAATGTGCGGGTAAATAATAAATAAGGTAAAAAAAACATTAATGGAAATAATACTACTGCTCCTTCGATTTCATGATTATCTTAAAATTTGGCGTAATGTTCGATAATTATCGAACTAACTGAATTCGCATATCTGATGTAGAATAAGATAAATTATAGCTTGGTCGTCAAACTGTCTCGTGGAAACTCTAAATTTTTTTGCGGAACTCCAAGGTTCCGCGGAACACACTTTGGGAAACTCTGCCTTAGATAATCCCCTGTGAAAAGCATTCCGAGAAGCTGAAGTGTTTCTTAAACCCCATCAGATCACAAAAATCCAAGTAACACGTAAGGTCACAAATTTTTTATGTAAAGGGATGGGGAAGGGTTGATCAGATGAAGATAACGATTTGTTACCGAAAGCAGAATTGCTTCTGAAGCAATACTGTTGTGTTGCGCGCAATTTTTGGGGTCTAATAAGGGCTTTAAACCCTACTAAAGTGAGCCTAAACCTTTCAGAAGTAGTGAGCAAAACCTTGACATGTCAAGAGCATTATAAATCTTCCAGCTTTCATTTTAACGCCATTGCATAGTTTTCTTTTACATATTTCTAAAAATTTTGTCTGTGTGGGCAACAAGGGTTGAATGACCCTCAGCTGCACACAAGCCTACAGTTCGATGAAACATTGCCAATAGTTTTCCAAAACCGAAAACAAATACGACAAAAATTCTAGAACCTTAAAAACTGATCTATACTGCATGTCAATCAGGAATCACAAATAAAAATTTGATTGATTGTGAGGTACTCGAAACGCAAAAATTCATTTTAATGGGAAAAGGCGAAGAACAGAAAAATTGGTAAACATAACTGACACGTCTATTGTTATATCTATCACCATTATTATTCATCCAGTGCCGCATTTACATCGACGAACCAGACAGTGTTTAAAAACTGGCCGCATGAATCCCAATTGGATGAGAAAATAAATTGAACAAGGTAAACATTTACAACTAAGGTAAAACATTTCCAGCTTTGAGGTTTTTAAAAATCCCACATTTTTCGCGGTTTCACGCTTTTCTCTTATTTCATGCAACATCGGTTTTGAATTCCGAGTGAAACTTTTTTTTTTTTTTTTTTTATCATCGCGTTCATTTAAGTGATTATTCGTGGTATTTGATCAAGGACAGAGTTTAGTACGAAAATGGTCACTAAGAGTAATGATTCATATTGTAATGTAAATAACCTAAAACTTTTTCAAAGTTTCTGCGAAAAACAGGTTTTTGGAATAGACGCTTCCTGATTATGAGCCAAGTACACACAATACCCATTCATGAGTTTGTAGATAAAAATATTTTCTTATTGAGCTCCCAAATAAACAATGTTCTTAGTTCTAAAATTCGAACGAATCAAATTTTATAGAAAACTAGCTGAAAACCTGTACTTCGCTACGGAGTACATTCAAATTGAATACAACGGCCAATGTATGCAGTTAATGCCAGAAAAAATAAATATGTATACATTTATAATAAATACTACAATCAAGGTATGCAATTGATGCAAAAAAATATATATATATATTTATAAAAAAATCGTAAGGGATATTTTTATAGACAAAATAATGTAGAAGAAAATATTCAAATGAAATCTAATAGAACAGACTAAAGACTATAGTACAGATAATATAGTAGAGTTTGAGGAACATATCTTTTACTGTATTTTAATATTTTTTTGGATAATGTCCAATCGTCTGCCCCATTAGCAAGAAAAAAATATTTTTTTGTCTATTTCGTTGTTATGCACGTGACGCAAAATTAGTTTAAAGTATCACAAAAGGAAAACAAACTACGTGATCAGCATTTAATAAATAAAATTCTAAAAATTAATCTTTAAAAATTCACCAAAAATCAGAAAATGGAGGTAAAGATTCGAAAAAGATTTCATTTTAAGGGAATTTTTATGATCTTTCTCGTGATATAAATTTTATAACCCTAAAATTATTATTTTAAATGCAAACTTAAAAAAAGTTACTAAAACAGATTAAACATTTAATTTTAAAAAATCTAAGAAAAATTTTTCAAAAATCCTTCTTAGTGCACCCCTACACTATAAGAAGAATCGCCCTGCAAAATTTCAGCCCTTTAGGTCTAGTGGTTTGGTCTGTGCGTTATATGTCAGTCCGTCAGTTACGGAACTGTTTTATATATATAGATTACATCACCCTCCTGTGTCAATCATAGAAATATTTTATATTAGAAGATAAATATCATTACATGTTTTTAAACCCGAATGTACGACATGGTATGTAGCATTTCTAAGGCTACATAGATAGTAGTGCTAAATATAACTGACACGTTCCGTACACAATATCCATTCATGAGTTAGTAGATAAAAATAGTGTCTTCTCTAGCTCTCACATAAACAATGTAACCACTGATTACAGGTTTGGCCGCCAAATACTCTTAGTTTCAAAAATCGAACTGATCAAATTTTAGAGAGAATTTCATCACCCTTATGTTTCGAGCACAGAAATATTTTATTTTTTTAAAAAGTCTTTCTAAAATCATTACATGTTTTTAAACACGAATGTACGACATAGTAGTGGTAAATATAGTAACGGCAAAGATTAACTCCTTTGTTTGTCCTGTGAGAATCAGAGCAACCGCGGAAGGGGAGTTGTTGGGGTTAAACTCCCCCATGAGTATAAATACAATCGGAGAAAAAGGTACTGGTAACCTCTGAAGAGAAGATCCCTGAGAAACCCGTCACTCGGGGAGAGTTCTTTTTCGATGAGGGGTGGAACGTTAAAGCGAAGGTCAACGAGAGAGGAAGAAATTGTCACCAAACATCCCCCACTTTTCGCCAAATATCGGCATTTGTCCCAAAGAAGAGTCGAACAGGTGTTTTCTGCCGATTGACAATGGTTTAGTCTAAAGAAAACGCAGTGTTTACAAGAAACAGATGGGGAGAAATACACATCTGCAGTTACAATTGAAAGGAAATTTTAAACACTATTGGAACTATTATACCTTTTGGAATATTAACTGCCGTGATGTGCTGTATAATCTGAAATGTTTAAATGCTCATTTCTGAAGTCTATTTTCCAAGGTATAAATTTGCAACCAAGCAAAACATCTTTCCCGTCTTTATTAGCCATAATTTTGGCCAGTTTAAAAGTTAACAAAAACCAACTTATGAGAAAATATTTCAAAGAGGGGGAAATTAAAGTTTGAAGAAAATTTTCCTTATTCAAATTGCGGAAAATGGGAAAATTTTATAGTGTTGATAAAGTTAATTGTGAATTTTGATTAGGAGAGGTCATTAGGGTAGCACACTTTAAAGGGCAGGGCCGACCTTGCCAGTTGAACCTATTTGATCTGGAAAATTAAAAATATGTCTAAACTGAAATGGCTTTTAACATATGAGCTGTTATTTTTGAAAGTGGCATAAGTCCATTTTTCACGTATCGAGTTATTTAAAGGTTTGTATTTGAATGAATTTAAAAATATTGGCAAACGTTAATCAATTCGAGTGATGTTTTTAACACTATACACATTTTAAATTTTACTATGAAATAATAATTATTAAAATTATTTAAAAAATAAACGATTTTTTTAGCTCCAAATGGACTTATACCACTTTCAAAAATAACATATTATAAAAAATAAAAACAAGTGGAAATTAAGTCCATATTTTTATATACATTAGTTTCAGTGAAATGGATATTTTAATGTAAACTCTTACTTACCAACATCACTATCAGACCAAATTGACATATTATCGTCTTTTTTATTGGTATGGGAACTCATTGTAACAACTGTATTAAATGTTATTTATCTAAAACTTTGATTTCCTGCTTTAATAAAAATATTTAAATAATACTCACGCTGCAATCTATTAGTATAAGAAACACAAACCAAACAGTAGGAATTGCGAAAGAAAACCAAACAAAATCAGTGAAATTACTTCTGACCACTTAATCAGAACAATAACACCGTTATTTTGTTAACGATGTTGTTTTTAAGACACTAGCTAAGTAATATATGCTAAAGCGTAGTGTACACTGAAGTCGTAATAATCAATAAAAATTGCAATAAGCAAGTTGCTTTTATTATAATTATTAGGAATAGACCTATTCCACTTTTAAAAAAAAATTTTTGCGATAACATTTTTATAGCCAAAATTCTTTTGTTTACTTTATGAAAAAAATCGTACGAAAAAAAGGTGTGCATATCTTACTAAAATCCCCGTTAACTCATTTTTTTAAAGTGGACATACACCACTTTCAAATAATTTATTATGGGGGTGCCATATAAGCTGACCAGCACTACCCCCTATAAATGGACTACATAAACAGAGGCATTTTCAGTGGCGCAAGGCCGGGATTCGATCCGAGCACCCTCGGCACCAAAAGCCAGCGCGTTGTACTACAAGGACGCCACAGGCCAGTGTGTAACTATATTTTTATCAAAATATCTGTACATTATATTTTTATCGCAATTTCTGCAGTTAATAACCCAGCAATAACTAAGGCCGGGGTTTTTAAAGTGAAGTTCTATTCCGAAATTTGGAGGGGGAAATTGGGGTAAAATTATACTAGAGTTGCGTCTTTTTTGCAGTCAGTTTTTGACTGATAAAGAAACTGACAAAGCAATTTCTATAAAACTTGGTGAATACGTTTATTTTGATGTAAGGAATAATGTATACTTCAAATTTAGTATTTTTAATTGCATTAATTATTTAAAATTAACATGTTTTCAATAAAAAAAATGCATTTTTCAAAGTTTTGTAATTTTAATTTTAATTTAAAAAATTAAAGTTTTTAATTGCTTAAAAATGGAGTATACGTTAAATATACATTAGTTTTACAACTTTATCAATATTTTTTGGGAATCTAGAACCAATAGTTTTGCTACAGTCTTGCGCAATGGATGCAAGCCAAAACACAATTTTAAAATTTTCATCAAAATTAAAAATGGAAAATTAATTAAAATACCAGTTGTAGAACATTGAAATAATTATTCTACATAGAACATATATTAAGCTTTCAGTGGTAAAAATTTCATGTATTTATGTTTTGTAGGGAATGAGAAATAAAACTAAATGTGACATGATGCTAAATTGCACCTTCAGTAAAATAGTAAGACTCCCGAGACCCCTTAAATGAAAACAAAATTACCGAAAAAGATCGCGTCTCCTTTGGCGAAAGAAAAAATAACAGTTGCAAAACCAAAATACTTGAAATCTGTATCTATAATAATAAATTTTTGTATGATCCAGTATTTATAAAAATAAACATGACTCTAAATTTTATTGAGGTTTTCTGAAACTCCCTTACATTACTTCGAGAAATAGTAAGTAATACGATGCAGGGTAAAAAGTCCCAAAATACGTTGATTACATGAAAATGGAAATCAAAACATGCGATGGTTTTCTTAAAGCCTAAATAATTAAAACCTTCATAATTTTCTTAATGCCTAAAGAGCGATAAATACTTTCCGCGGGAAATGGTACTGGGGTGTTGATTATCCCCGACCCCTCATTTTGAGAATCGACCTCCCGGAGGCAGCAACCTTAAAACCGGTCCCAGGTCTCTTCTCTCCAGAGGTGGACTGTAAGTCCAGTGTGAATTCGGAAGTTTTTCCACCACCAATAAAGGTATTTTGATTGCATCATAGGTACACACTAGGCATCATTTTTATCTATTGTTACCATGGAACATAGAGGGCAGTACTAAAATTCTGCAATCCTGCATATTTAGAGATAAATAAATCATTTAAGGCTGCTGTGTACTAACCCTACTGGATTCGCTCAAATTGACCTACGGAGAAAATTTGTCTACTATTTACAGCTATATAAAGGCTGATAATCCAATAAAAACGATTATTTTTTTTAGATAGCCTGAAGTTTTCTTCCCCTTGCAACAGGATTCATTTTATAAATTTCGCCCACCATGAGCGTTCAAATCACACTATACCAGATTTTTCCCTGAATAATTTAAATTTTAAAATATTATTTACATTAAAAAAAACGAAAAATGCTCCAAGGTGTAAAATTTCTTTCTCTATTACAGAGTACAATTTAAAAAAAAAAAAATCTTTAATTCCAAGTCGGCAATCCATACACGCATTTTCTCCATAGATTAACATTGAGGTGAACAAATCCAATAGGGCTAGTACACAGCAGCCTTCATTTAATTTTCTCTAAGGGAACTTGAAATTGAAAATGTACTAGATGCTATTGCAAGATAAGTAGATCCACAAAAAATGATAAAATTCTGATTTAGTTCTTATCGACAATAACACAAAAAAACTTTACAGTTTTGGAAAAAAAAATTGAATTCAAGCGAGAATTTTAGATAGACAGTTTGCTCTACACTCTCTAACTTTGTCACACGCATAAGACTTTTCGTTTATCCCTTTTATACACAATAAAATAAGAGATATAGGAAATACACAATAAATAAGAGATATAGATATCCTGGGTGCAGTGGCGCACCCAGGATTTTTTTCTTGGGGGGGAGGGGCGAGATGAACGGATAAAAATATTTATAATGAAAAATCAATATTCATAATGCAATTTCTATTTTTTTGGGGGGGGTGCAGGTCCCCTTGGCCTACCCCCTGGGTGCGCCACTGAGTATATGTAATTATTTGTATTCTAATTGAAATTTTAAGAAGCATTACATTACATGTTATAATGTACACAGCTTAAAAATCCCAATTATTTCCCAAAAACTCAACTACATACTGTGCTAATTTTACGCATAAATAATGCAATTAACTAACTTCTAATCAATATAACGTTTCTTAATATTCTTTTAAGCATATATAGACCAAATTTTACGCATTTTGAAGCACAAGTTTTTTGTTTTTGTATAAAACGTATATCATTCCTTTTGTAGAAATCCCACCAATAAAAATTAAAAACGAGGAAAACTAATATAAAGATTAAAATGCACTACATAACTGAACTAGTTTCAAAAGTAATTTCTTACATGGTTTAGGCCAGGGACTCCCCACGGGGTCCGGGTGGACGCCTTGGGGGTCGATGGAAGTTTAAAAAGGGTCTATAGTATTCCAGGAGTCTATTGGGGGTCGATGATAAATTTTTCTGTTTTAAAATTTAATTTAATGTTTTAGGAATGTAATTTTTAGATAATATCCGTTTTAATATGTATAAATAAAGATTTTCATAGTTCGGAGTGATCCGCCCATCTAAAGTCGAATGTCATGACGCTTTTGTATATGTGTGGAATGAAATTATATTATAATTACATATAAGTCAATAAAATTATTTAGTAAAATTGCTTAGTAAAATATATATTTATATTCGTGATGTTAGTTATTGTGACTATACGATGATAAGCAATTTCAGACCAAACGTTAAAAAAATTGTATCAATGCATCAAGCACAACCACCACATTAATTGAAATCGAACTTTTGTGCAATTACAATCTGTGTTTCTGAAATCTTGTTTATATTTGTGAAATTAAAAATTAAAATAGTACAAAAATAATAAAACATAAACCTAATGAACCACTTTTTCTAATTGTTTGTTCATATTCTTAGTCATATTGTTATCTTTAAGTGTTTTATGTGCAATTATTAGTATTAGAATTATGTTGCATGCTGCATATTATAGGGGAAAATGTGAGGGGGGGGTCGATGTAAGAAAAAGGGAACCCCTGGTTTCGGCGAACGCAGAAATAAAAATTGAAACAGTTTTGAAAATCTCAATAATGATACCTTCATACGTTGATGCGCGTACTTACTTACACACAAACAAAGCAATCAAACAAAAATACAAATAAACCCCAAAAACCCTTTTTTAAAAAATGATAATCAGATTTTTCTTAAAGGCAAAGCTTCAATACCTTAAAACCAGTTCCTAAACTAGTTTAGAAACGTTTCCTGAACCCTCTTGGTTTGGTTTAATACAAATTAATCCGACCCTAGACATTCGCGGATTTTTACCAGGATTTTGTAATTCGCGAGTCTGTAACATGGGATGTGTCATCAAAAAGAAGTTTCAAAGTCTAATATACATAATATAATGGATAATGTACATAATATGCATAATGGATAGTATGCATAATTTAAAGTCTATTATAGTACCATAAAATCTTGACTATAATACGCACACGTGTATAATACGCATGCTTGATTTTGCGCGAAATTTCCTTATTTTTAAGGACTAGAATGTGAAAAAAAAAGTGCGTATTGTACTCAGGATTTTACGGTATATTAAAACTATTACAAATTATGATAAATACCATAACGTATTGTATTGTATTGTATATAACTGTGTTTTGTAACTTTCATGATTTTTAAACAATCTAAGTACTATACATGTATTGTGTCACTGTATTTTCGTTCTCATTGTGTGTATGTTTGTGACTCCAAAGTTGGTTCTGTAATTTTAATTAATTTATTGTAAAACACTGTATTAGTACTGTTACTTTTCCTGAGAATTTCAAATATGCTCAACGTCATAAGAATTAGATTGTGGGGGCGTGAGCACCTATTCTATGAGATACAATCACCCCGATATACGTTATAAACGCCTCACCGACGAAACCGAATTTCGTGAGTTTCGGCCGGAAGGAAACAATATTCGTTGTCTCTTACGACCAAAGACGGCCGTTTCTGATAAACATTTTATTTAGAATCCCGTCACGACGTCAAGATTTCTCTTTCGCAGAAATAAACACGGTTGAAAATAAAGGAAGGGAAAGTAATGCACGCAGATAACCGTTTCTACCGCTAAAACAGGCAAGATTCGAATTTCGATCATGTTTATTATTCCCCGATCCCATAAAACTTCGCTCAGGAATTCGATAACGAGTTCTTTTTCCTCCCGGTGGAGAAAAGCGACAGTTCTAGTAGCGAGAGAGAACGCGCATTTGTGTTTTTTTTATCCACGGGCTACGTTTCTTGCCCGTGCAACGACCTTCGCCAGTGGCCTTGACTAAGCAAAAGCCTTCCAACGGTCACAACGACTTACCTGCGTTAGGCAAAATAACCGCTTCAAATTTTTCATTGGACAGAAATTACTGCCGATTATTAACACATTGTGCGAAGCATTCTTCATTCCATTTGATCGCGTTTAAATTCGAGGGTCTTAAAACCCACCACACTGGTAGTCCCGTCGTGGGACTCTTGACGGATAACGGATCTGATTTCTCGGGCCCATAAGCTTTAGGTGCTAGGGATCGCCTCTGTGGTAGAACTCGATGCAAGACCAAGGGAGTCGGTAAGAAATTTTTTCTTGGGGCAAAGGTCAGCTCTTGGGGATCCCTGCATAGAGGTTTTATTAGCTAAGGAAGAAATGATGTAGATTCTAAGGAGGCAGACCCCTCAAGGAAGGCAAGTGGCTATGCATATCTCTCTCATGTTGCTTTGTCGACTCTAAGATATCAGACACTTCAAAGACAATTTTTTAAATTATCTATTGCCAGTTACAATATAAGACAATACTAAAACTATGGCTATGTTCGTCCGTAATTGAACAGTAGATGATAAAAAAAAAAAGTATGAGCGAATGTCAATACATTAGAAAACATACACTGACTCGTTGAAAAAAAATACGGAAGGAATAAATTGTAGTATTACAGCAAAAATCTGTAATAGTTGCGGGAAAATGTAAGATACCACAACACTTTTAAAACATCAAATTGCTTAGATTACAGTTTTAAAAAAATAAATACGAATATTTTAGAAAAGCATATATATATATATATATATATATATATATATATATATATATATATATATATATATATATATATAACGACTTCCGGAGTTATAGGGTGTTTTTAAATATGTTTCGGAGTGTATAATTATCATGAAGTCTAGACAGAAGATGACGGTCCATTTCTATTATCATTGCTGTTGTCTGTCGGCCAACAATTATAAGTCTTTCGTGTGTGGGAAAATAATTTTACTTTCAAGAAAAGAAAATATTTTGACTCTTGTGTTCTAAGTCAGTGCTCCCCAACCTTTTTATCACCGCGGACCGGTCAACGTTTGATAATTTTACCGCGGCCTGCTGAGGGGGGGGGGGGGGGACGTTGACTGTTTATATTTTAGATTGTTTTGATTTAATAATTTCAATTTAATTGTACTTAAACATGCCTTCAAAATAAAATACAGTTACACCAAAATATTAATATAAAGTGATTTAACATTTTAACTCACTAGAACGCTAATGGAAAATGAAAAAGTAAATGTCCAAACGGCAAAACTCACTGAAGAAATGTTCCCAGAAATGTGGTTCTTTGCTGAGTTCAAGAAACTTACTTCTTAAGATAATAAGGGACAATTGATTTCAATTTTGAATAATGAACAACATTAATGGATTTAAATACTGAAATACATTTAAATAAATTATCACAAAAGAAACTTCCCTTTTCATGCAATATTAAATTGGCTTGATGTCTTATTAATAACCTATGAGTAGTGGTTGATCAAATTGGTGACCGATGATCCATTAAAATATGTTGTTAAGACAAAATTCGGAGAGCTGTCGTTGATTGCCGTATTTATTTTATTAAGACTGCTGTGTACTAACCCTAGTAGATTCATTCACCTTAACCTTTAGCTTACGGGGTCTATTTTTTCGATTCCCCTTTTAGAACGGGAAATTTCATACCCCCTTTGTAAGAAGGGCAATTAAGGAATATATATATATATATATATATATATGTGTGTGTGTGTATATATGTATATATATATATATATATATATATATATATATATATATATATATATATATATATATATATATATATATATATATATATATATATATATATATACATATATATACATATATATATACATATACATATATATATATACATATATATATACATATATATATACATATATATATATATATATATATATATATATATATTCACTCTTGGAATCGTATTCTTGGGATACATGCTATCCCACCCCGTAAGGAAAAGGTTAATGTTAACCTATGGAGGAAATTTGTATACTACAGTCGGACGTCTATTTAACGAACCTCTATTTTGCGAACTTTTCCTTGGAACCAAGAACATTTTGCGAATTTCTTCGTAAAATAACCTCCAAATAGCGAGGTTATTTTACGAGCCATTCTCTATTTAACGAACTTTTTCTTGTGATCCAATATTTTTTTTTCTCCATATTTCTCAAAATATTTCTGAACATTTCAAACTTATTCTTTCTTTCAACACATTTAACACATTAACTTTCTTATAACACATTCCGACGCGGATTGCAGTTTGAAGAAAATAAGCCTGAAGGGGTTTTTGGTGCATTGCAAAGATGAGAGACGTATTACGAGAGAAAACACTTTTTCAAACAAAAAACTCGGACAAAATTCACAGACTTTATCAGTAATTAAATTTAAGGACGCATGGGGTAATGCATGCTTAAAATTACTTGTTATAATAAATGCGATAGTGTCATTTAAATTCATTAATTTTAATATAATTTTTTAAAATTGAAAATACAGTGTATTCCCGGAAAATGTTTTGTTTTATTCTTGTTTTCCTTGTAGATTTCTGTTTGATGGATAAGATATATAAAACAAATAAACATTAATTTACAAAATAAAGGTGGCATCAATTACTTTTATTAATAATATTTAGTGGTTATGAATTTAAAATCTGTTTTGTGTACTTTAAAGTATTTTAAAAGGTGAATCTCTATTTAACGAATTTTCCATATAACGAACTTTATTTCGGGATTTAGCAACTTCGTTAAATAGAGGTCCAACTGTATTTACAGCTACATAAATGCTGATAATCCAATAAAAATAGTATTTTCGGATAGCCTGAACTTTTCTACACCTTGCAACAGGATTCATTCTATAAATTTCGTCCACCAAAGGAATTTAAGAGCATTTAAAACACACTATACCACATTTTTTCCCACCGAATAACTTAAATTTTAAAATATTATTTGCAATTTTTTAAACGAAAAATGCCCCAAGGTGTAAAATTTCTTTCTGTATTACGGAGTACAATATTTTTTTTAATCTTTAAATCCAGGTCGGTAATCTTTGAACAAATTTTCTCCATAGGTTAACATTGAGGTGAGCGAATCCAATAGAGTAGTACACAGCAGCCTTAAGCTATCAACTTTAAAAGCAGCGATTACAAAGCCTAAATTTATGACTACCCATTGGGAATTCGAAAAAAAAATTGTAATTTTCCCCTGAAAAGTGACACAAAATCAAAGATAAAATCAAAATCGACATGTAGAAGTTTGAAATACCAAAAATATTTAAACAAGTTATCTTGTGCGGAATATTAGCTGGATCTGATGTCACAAGGTGCGAGCAATAAGGAACAAATATCTCATTTATCAGCACGCAGATATTGTTACTGTGGCAACCATTAGTAACGTACCTTTTTAGATTCAAAGCTACAACTCAAAAACACACACTTCAGCCAGACTTATCTTATATAAACAAGCGAAAAAAAGTGCCATACTGGGACCTTCATATCAATTTTATTTCCGTGCTCACAAAAGGAAAAAAAAAAGAAAAGCCGTTGACGGACAACATAAAAAATGAATATTATAGAACATGTAAAAAAAATATTAAGGCTTTATGGCCTATGTACTACTATTTAAGCAAAGGTATTCAGGAACTTTAGTCTGGCTAGTCAAATTTTATCGGATTTAATGCTTTACTCCTTCATATGTTACCTGTCAGGGGATGATGCCAAAAATTATTTTGTGTGTTGCTAAAGACCTGGGAAGAAAAAAACGATAGCGATAACTTTATTAAGTGTATTTTAAAGTAAAAAGTAGAATAGATGCTAATATTTTAGATTGTAATTCGTTTTAATCTTACTATGATGAAACTAGTTTTTTCAAGATTAAAAATAAGTATTAAACAGAGTATAAATCATGCTAACAAGTAATGTTGCTGGATTAACTAATATTTTAATCTTCAATAAAAATACTTTGTTTATCCGTACATTTTTCGTAAAAACTTAGCTTTAACTGAGTAAAAAACTATATATGATCATAATCTTTGAATACACTCAAATACTTCAACTGAATCACTTTTAGAATGACGTGCAACAAAATTATAATATCGTTTTGACTGTCATCACATAATTAAAACCAATTTGGTGTTACACATTTTCCTGCAGTCATTTAATCTTATAAAGCTTTTTTTTATGTGAATTAAAGAATTGCGGTTTTCGACAGACATTTTGAGGTAACACGAAAATGAGTTAAATGCAGCTGTAGTGGAAGCGACACTATATGACAACGTTTATTTTTCACTCTGCGGTTTTTAGTAGTTTCTGTTTTGTGCGGTTAAAAACAGCAGCATGTTAGATTATCACCTCGCACTATCGTCGTTTAAACTAGATATGAATTATAAAACAGTTTTATCTAATTTTTTTAAATGCAATCCTAGTGCTTCACGATAAGTTTCTAATATCATTCGTTTAAAATTACATACAATTTTCATCACTAAATACTATTTAAATGGTTATATTAAATTGGATATGTTAGCAATAGAAAAAAAATCCCCTTTTAATTTTTTAACGTGAGGTAACTGAAAAAATGGTCGTATGTCTCTCTTCTATGTATGTATGAGTTGACCTGCTGTAACGACTATTTATTTGAACTAGGTATCGGACCCGGATCCTAACCTCAAGACCGTTAATCCACCGACTTAACCTCAAGGTATTTTAACAGATCTTATAATAAATTAATTGTTATTTTTTTAAATAAAAGTCTAATCATAACTCCTAATAATAATTCTTAAAAATGGTTGTTAAAAAAAATATGTAATTCAGATATTTTGAAAGATAGACAAATAACTTCAAAAATATTTGTAAGAGTTTTATTACTATTGTAGAAGTAGAATTCGACATTTTAAATGCATACATTGAGTTTCTCTTAATCACAACGGTTCAAAAGAAACTTCAGTATGAAAGAAATTCATTGATACATAAGGATCATGGAACTTGGAGCAACTGTCAACTGAAATTAGCTTGTTAAAAATTAAGTAAATAATCTTAACGTTTATTTAACATTAAATGCGTAGAGTGGCTTAATCTATTTTTAATATTACCACGCTAAAATGCATGACTCCAGTCTAAATTTATAATTCGTTCCATTACGGAGATAAATGGAAGTTTCATGTTTCATTATAAATGAGGTGGAAGAGAGAAAGTATTTATATTTTTCATAAGGGGGTTCAAAGAAATTAAATTAAAAGCATTAACCAAAGAATTATTTTAGAGGGTAGTTAGAAAAACAATTGACGAGACAAATTAATCATTCTGCGCTAAAGAATAAGCATTCACCAAAGAAAAGATTGTTTAATGCTATGAACAATCATGAACAATTTGACGAATAATATTAATTATGTAGCCGGGTAAAAAGACTATACGTCCATAAGAAAACTTCGTCAAGATACGAATCATATATTATAACTAATAGAGAATCATGATAAAATGTCGTGCATTTTAGTTTATTCTTCTCAGTTGAGGCGCGTTCCATTGAAAAATTAATTATTTATAATCGCAAGTTAACACAATCAAGTCTTCAATCATACTTAATTTTTTCACAAATTGTCAATATAAACCCTATTAGAAACTTAATTTCTCTGATTGCTTGAATACCTGGAAATTTCAATCAGGGCAATAAATATATTTATGATAGAAAACTGAGGTAAATTTCCCTTTAATACTTTCATTTGATTGTTTTGGGATTCCCATACAGGCCAAGAAAATTATTTATATTGAACAAAGAACGGGAAAATTTTTAACATATAACCATTATCTTCCTTAAATTTCAATCGAGTAAAAAATTTTAAAATGCTAAATACATTTATCTTCATGGATTTCATCCGACCCATAAGTAATTTCACAATATTTGTGTAAACATAATCAAATTTCAAATACAGTTGAGTGTTTAAATTCCCTAAAAAATATTTAATGTTAAAATATTATAATGTATTTTTTTAATAAACATTTTATCTTCCTCTCCTACGTAGTACGGCAAAGAAATTTAAGTAAACGATAAAGTACTGTGTGGGAGCTTTAAATGAAAGGAAAATATTATGTTTCCACATATAAAAAAAATATATACTCTTTGAAAGAAGTCAAGCGTAAAGAATATGAACTAAGGGAATCAGGAAAAACACACCATATGATGCATCAGAATTTTCCGTACCTGCTGCTCCCCTATCTGCACCTGGATCGAAATTTAATGCTATAAAAAACTGGCGGTTGTGTTTCATATGCCATTCCGTGCAAGTGAATTTTGAAGTATGCGAATGGAATCCAGCAGCTATTTCACATGTTTAGTAACATTAAAAGCAAGGGTACTTTTTTTCCAGAACTTGGATGTCTGCATTTTAATGAGATATAAAATAAACAGTCAAGAGTAAACAGGGAAAAAGAAAGATGTGTTGTGAAATAAAAGCACGCGTTTACAAATTTTTTAAGAGAGTCTCTCTACTCTATAAATCGTACGTAAAACATTTTTATCAAGAAAAAAAAAGGATTATATGAAACTATAATAACACTTGGCAATGTTAAATGCATGAATTGAAAATAATTATGTCAGATCAGAGAAAAGAAACTGTTAATTAATGTTATGCATTGTCTCATTTCCTCTAGACTAAACTGTTATTCATAGCCAGAAATATCAGACAGCTTAAATACACTATTTTAATTTAATTTCTTTACACAATTTTTCGACAAAAAACTTTTTTACAATTTTTCGATTAAAAAAATGTGTATTTTTTTGCCTGACCTAACACTTTTATGTATATCACATTAAAAAGAGAGAGGAATCTTTTAACCTAAACTTATTTTTTTTTGTAATTATAAATCAAAGGGCATAATTGCAAAAATAAATTGTCTAATAACTGAACACTCCAAACTTTCTTCAATTAACTAACAAAAACGAATTAGTTCTTCAACCAAATATATTACTAGGGAAGAACTACGAAACATTGTTATATTTCTGTTAAAGATATAGTAAAGGACCAATTTTATATAAGCGCTTTAAGAAGTTAGAGATATAATCTGTAATCAGTATTCTGTTTACAGATCTGTATTATCTATAATCAGTATCTAAAGAATGCTTCAAAGTTCTTATTTGTTCATTTCCGATATAACTGTCAGCATTAAACAGCTTTAGAACTAAACCTTCATTCAGCTTTTGAGAAAGATATATCCTCTAGTGAAATCCATATATAGTTATTGACACTTTTTCCAAAAAATTTTCATTCATACAGTTTAAACATAGATCTTTAAAACACCACTTTTCGTAAAAGATTTATTAATTTTGTTTCTGTTATTTAATTTCCATCTCATTTAATTTCATTCAGGAAGAAATAAATTTATATAACTTAAAATTGTTAGATATTTAATGAAACATTAGAGAGCCTGCAATTAGTGACTTTTTACAGGCGTACAATGAATATTAAAGTTAAGACTTACCTTCGCATCTAGAATACCATCTCTGTGTACGTATATCCCGACTCCAGGCGCAAACATCAGTTCGACACCAGGCTTGATTGTCAAACTTGCATCCTTCTCAATTATTATATCTTTCCGTATCGCGTAAGGCAATGCCGTTGAGTTTAAAACTACATTGTCAGAAATATAACCCCCGAAGTCAATAGTCTGACAGTTCACAACAACAACAACAAGGAGTGAAAGTCCCCATAACACGCACGAAGCCCTGTTCAAAAACATTTTGATCTTTGAACTTCACCACAATAGGCGGGGAACCACAACAACACACACCTGAGGAGCCTCACACAATTAGGCTTAAGGAAAGTACTCGCCCGCACATGATCAAATGATATTTTTATAAAAAGACCTTTCAAGTACACTCTCTCTTTCACATAATGTCCGGGAGGGCTTACAAATATCCGTCAGTACTGACACTATCCCGAGCGTTGGAGGTAAGTTCAGCCAATACGTTCGACCGTGGGTGGAGCTCGAAAGTTAGCGCACTGTTTGGAACTTTTTCGTTTTTTGACGCTGGAGAGAAGAGAGGTTTCTGATTCGCATGGTTACCAGTTTTCATACCTGTGTTGGCGTCAAACGCAAGCGAGTGTCGCCAACTTTTAAATTTAACTGCGCGAATTTTGAAACGATATTTTAAAGTATAGCGTTTAACGATTTTAAAGTTTGTCGTTTAAAAGTGTAATTGTTACCGTTTAACGATGTTTAAGAGTATATCGAATGACATTGACCTTTTATAAAATAATATTGTGAATTATGGAATTAATGCTTTGTGTAACGCTTCCTCAATTATTTTACGTTTTAAAAACAATTATAGCTTACATCATTAGTGCATCATTTACCAAATAAAATCGATTTCTGACAAACTTCTCAGCAACAAGGAACGGATATAACGAAATACCCGTTAATTTGTCGAAATGTGCGTTTCTTTAATGAAATCGTACAAGTATCGAAGAATACTGCAAACAAGAGCTTTTTTAATAAATTTAATTTTAGAAAACCACGATTTTTCAATAAGTCGTTTTTTTATTCTGCTTTCAGTAAAGAAAAAAAAACAGACTTTTTATTGGAATATGTCTTTCAAAGAAATCTTTATTGTACTCAGTTCTTCAGTTACTTAACATATGGGGTTTTAAAATTTATAGTTTTGCGCAAACATTTCTCATATTCCAAGTTTTAACACTTTAATTCTCTGTTCAGACATAATCATTAATAATCGAATAAACACGTAATTTTTACCAAATCACTTCCTCAAAGAGAAGGAATTGATATAATGTGAAGTTATAACTGAGATCTTTTCAAAAGAAAAAAAATTACAGCAATGTAATTTCAAAATAAGTTATATTAATTTTTTTATTTACATCTTTCCTATCTCTAATAAAAACTTCTATCAAAAATTTGCCACTTGGCAGTAAAATGAAACTTATGATAAAATACATGAATTGAAATATTTTATTAAGTACAGTAAATTCTAGTTGAGATAATGAGATATTATAATAAATTTTAGAGTCAGAAAGATATAGGTAGTTTTAATGTATTGCGGCTGAAGAATTGCAAACAATAAAATGAATGTATTATGCTAGGAGGGCAAGGTAAGACTTCAATGTTAATGTTATGAAAATCTACTTAACGGTAGGGTTGTTTTTGTTGAGGCACACTTTAGGTGTGGAACACTGCATCTGTAGTGTAGCCAGGAAAAAAAATATCGGTAGGGATTTTAAAAGTTAACCAATGCTTAAAACCCTAATCAGCCCTCTAAGTATGATTTCGACTAAAAATATATTTATTATATCATGAATTTAATAAATTATTCTCTTATTTTTTTATTATATCTTTGTTATGTTATTTTCTTAATGTGTTTTCACCAAAAAACATTTGTTATATTATACCTTTTATTATATTATTTTTTTAAATATGTTTTCTCAGGAAAATATATGACACTATCCCTTTTTATTTAGGAAAAGCAGAACCGAAGTAAAAATTCATAAGCAGGTACTCGAGTTTGAAATATACATGAGCCACAAAACATTTGTAAATATTAATGGAAATGCCACAAATATTAATGAAAAACTATATTAATTAAAAATGCAAAGGATTTTAGTTTATTGTGTAAGTAAAAAAATACGTTTCTTTTTAATTTATTTTAATTTTGTCTTTTTGGAAGTAGGAATGCAAAAAAACATAACGTATCCACGTTTTTGTCATATAGGAGTGAACATATTTGCTTACAAATTTAGCCTGAAGCGGCTTTTTCCGACTCAATACTTGTAGAGGTAACACTTAAAAAATAATTACAACATAGCTTTATTTTATTTTATTTTATTTTATTTTATTTTTTTGCCACGAACACCATTTAGCAATTTTCTTCAAACTGTGCCATTTCTCTTCTTATTGTTTTTTTCCCCAAATTAGTTTTATTTTCCTCTAGAAGAAGAAGTTCTAAATGTTATTCAATAGCTTTTTGTTTACAATATGTTACGCATAGCCTTGATGAATGTTTCTGGGGCACTTACAAACTGCTAATTTCGGCTAATTTCTTGTGAATCATTATTATCAATCTCAATGTTTGACGATAAATTTATATCATTTTTAAGTGGAGTTTGCAATTGTTCAAGCAATGAAATAATCGCTTTAGTTTTATAAATTAGTCCGGATCAGGTTTGTTAATACGCTAAAGAGTCTAATGACATGTTTACCATCGTAACCCACAGGAAATGGGTCTTAAAACCCGGAACTACCGAATTCTGATTCATCCTCTTTTTTTTTTCTCTCTCCCTCTCTGTGAGGGTTTTGTATTTTTATTTTCAATTTGCACTAGATTCGAAATTCATCAAGGAGATTCGTCGAGTTCAAGGAACAGATTGCATAATTTTAAATAATATAAAATACGATATAATTTTGCTGTTTATAACTACAATACATAAAATTTCTTCTGAAAATTGTATCTATACTAATAAAGGGACAAGTGGAAGTAGAGAGATCACGTGACCGTAACTCATCCGGGCTGGCACCGATCCTCGAAAAAAAATGGCCGACAAATATACAAGAAACGGTGTAATTTTTTTTGTCATGAAAGTACATAAATGTTACATATTTGGAAAGAGCTTCGAAAACTGATAATTTTTTCTGCTTACACTTATTCTGTTAATTCAATAGTTTTAGAGATATTTTCATTCTAAAATCACTCACTGATAAGAAACCAAATCATCTGGTGCACTGGTGCTGCCATCTGTCGGCAGCGACGGGAATGAAAATTGAAAGGAATTTATTCACTTGAATTTAATACATTTGTAGGCTTTTTTTTTCTTTTGTGGGGCCCGAAGTACATAAATATGTTACACGGATGGCTTGAGCGTAGCTAGGCGAAGCCCGAGCCTAGCCGGGCGAAGCCCGGATAGTACGAAATAAATCAATAAAAGCAAATGACACTCGATGGCATATGTTTTGACAGCTCACTATTGACTTCTGCGATGGTTGGGGAGCATCTAGTAGTTAATACTATGGATATGGTTTAGACCAGGGATTCCCAACGGGGTCCAGGTAGACCCCTTGAGGGTCGATGGAAGTTTAAAAAGGGTCTATAGTATTCCAGGTGTCTATTGGGGGTCGATGATAAATTTTCCTGTTTTAAAATAAAATTTAATTTTTTAGGAATGCAATTATTAGATAATACTAATATCAGTTTTAATATGTGTAAATACAGATTTCCATAGGTCGGAGTGATCCACGCAGTGGCGTAGCGAGGGGTGGGCAAGGGGGTCTATCATGCCCCGGGCGTCATTCATACAGGGGCGCCAAATGGTCTTGTTCCCTAATTCTATATATTATATTACTATATGTTTTTCGGACAAGGGGAGGGCGCCAAAAAGGTATCGTGCCCCGGGCGCCAGTTATGCTCGCTACGTCACTGGATCCACGCATCTAAAGTTGAATGTCATGACGCTTTTGTATATGTGTCGAATGCCGCTGTCGGCTTTTATTTGTATACCAACACTAGGCAGAGCTGGCGAAATCCACTGGACCTTAAGGGGTGAGATCACTTTAAAACCTTCAAAAAACTCAATTTTTTAATTATGATTTAATTTTAAAGAATGGAATGTAAGGAATCTTTTAAAAAAATGAAGTGGATACTACAATTGAACCGCTTTTATGGCCAAATATATAAAACTAATAGCAAAGTAATTTATGGAAACTTTAAACTTTAAATGGCTTTTTCTAAAGACTTTTATTTTCAAACTTGTGCACGCTATTTCTTCAAAACTAATGGTCACAAATTGCTAAAATTTTGTATACATTATATCTAATATGTTTATACAATTTCTACCTAAATTTATGTAAGTACATATTACTAATTATTTTACAGCAGTTTTTTTGTGAAAAAATCTTATATTTCTTGTATATTACAATGCATTTGCCTGAAAAACATTTTTATGTGAAATATGGTAATTATTTTAGGTGTAGATTAAAGTATAACCTATGGATCGAATATATATAAATAATTTAATATATATCTCTTATAGTTTTTTAAAAAAATCTGCGCACAATGCATTGACCTAAGATTCATTATTCATAAAACATTTTTTTTGCATAAAATAATTTCTAATAATCTCCCGAAAATTCCGCTTTTGTTTTCTAATAGATAAAGCTTTGTACAATTCATCCTGTTCCTACTCTTAGTCAAATTGTTATCTTTAAGTGTTTTTATGTGCAATTATTAGTATTATAATTATATTGTATGTTGTATATTATAGAGAAGAATGGGAGGGGAGCCTATGAAGAAAATCATTCTTTTAAAAGGGACCGATGTAGGAAAAAGGTTGGGAACCCCTGGTTTAGACAAAGGGTTCCAGATATCTAGGTAGTAATAAATTGTGAAGCGTGTTAGAACTGTTTATCCCCATTAAAATGTTGGTTTTAAAACCTAAGATTTACTGCTTTCGAGGATCCGGTTCTGCAGTCATTGGAACTGGGCCCGAGGTAACCTAATGGTAGCGCGTTGGGCTTAGTACTGGGGGTTCTCGGTTCGAATCCCGAAGAACGCCATTCAATATCTTCGTGTCTAGGTTGGTTCTGCCTATGAGTTAAAGAGGGGAGTAGGTACTAGTTCCAAACCCCCCCCCCCCCCCAGATGTCGCTCCTAGGGTTACTCGGTCAAAATTAAGGTTGTACAAGGGGGTGGGGTTTTTCATCACGGTGTCCCCATTCAAACCAACGATTATGTGCGAATGTCTTCATTCGCACATAATCGCGCATTAGCAAACAACACAACCATTGGAACCGGGTTTTCGGTTCCAAAAATTTCTCCGGGTATCCGGTTTTTTATTATACTATTCCTTTAAATATGTTTATTTGCGGAACCACATTTAAACGGAGATAAAGCTTAAATGAATAAATTACCTAATTTAAAGGGGTATCTTCCAGACCTCTTCCAGCCTACGTCCCTGCTAAGTGCATAGTTCCATTACATGATTGAAGTAGTACATATAATTTATTTTTCGCTATATGAAAGCGATGCCTCGATATACAGCGATTTTAACTGTTCTCTAGCGCAGAGATGAGCAAATTTTTCGACCGGGACCCACTTTCTTTAAATAAAAATATCAAACGACCCCTATGAAAGTTTTTTGGTTGAAGCAAAATTTAAAAAAAAAAAGGAAAATGTTAGTAAAAATAGAAAAAATAAATATGCAACTTTTGACAAACTATTTTAAAAATCCAGATTTGAAAACCCGGTCTCACACAGACAGGTAGAGGAAAACGGAAGCCATATGGAAGTATTATAGCCTTCTGGTGATGAAATTTTTGTTGTAAGGTTGTTTGACATCTAATTTTTTCCATGTTTTTATTAACTTGCTTTCTTGTTTGTGTGTGTGTTTGTGTGTTTGTACAGTACAAATCTTGCAATCGATTTTTAACTAACTTCCCGACTAGCTAGACATTTGAAACTTTTAGAATAGCTCAGAACACGATGACAATGCATTTTTTTAATACTCTTAGCGATCTTTAAGCAGATTATTACCATGTTTTTATTATTTTCAGTTAATTTTGTTTTTTAGAATGGTGCAGCCATCTATCGGCCGGAACGGGAATGAAAAGTTAAACGCAAGTTAACTTCCAATTAACTTCATTTTCTTTCAAGTTGATGGGATAATTCATCAAAAAAATTTTATAAAAGTATTTATACATAGAATCGTCAAGTTTATATGATTCAACAGAAAATTTAAAAACATGGTATATAAAAAGTTCTTTTTATCTTGTAATTATTTAACAATATCATAACACGTATTTTTGTAACATATAAAAAAATACAGTCGAACCCCGTTATAGCGAACCCGGTATATAACGAACTCACGGATATAGCGAACGTAAATTTTGGTCCCGCCGTTTTCCTATTGTATTTAATGCTAATTTATCCTTTTATAGCGAATCTCCGCAATCTTAAGAATCGGCTATAACGAACCTTTTTTCAGTCGACTACTGATTTTTTTTTTTTTTAAGTTTTAAAAATGTTGAAGATACAACGAATGTTGAAGAAGCAAAGAATGTTGAAGAAGAAGATGATGAAGATTTACCTATCGCGATGTGGATAGAAAAGCACAAAATTTCATCATTCTCGGACTGTGACATGCAATTATTCGAAATGTGATGATGAAGTCATTACATGTGAAAATCCGACTGATGAAAATATTGTGGAAGAAATTAAAATGACTCATTCTGAAATCGAAGATTCTGCATCTGATGCTGATGAAGAGGAGCACAGTGACGTAGCAAAGGGGGGGCAAGGGGGTCTATCATGCCCCAGGCGCCACTCGCAGAGGGGTGCCAATGTAAGATCCATATATTATATTACTATATGTTTTCGAGGTGGATGCCAATATAAGGTCTATATATTATATTACTATATGTTTTTCAGGGGAGGGCCCCAATATAAGGTCTATATATTATATTACTATATGTTTTTCGGGGAGGGCGCCAATATAAGGACTATATATTATATTACTATATTATTTTGTGGGGGGGGGCGCCAATATAAGGTCTATATATTATATTACTACATGTTTTTAGGGGAGGGCACCAACATAAGGTCTCTATATTGTGTTACTATATGCTTTTCGGGGGGGGAGTGCCAATATAAGGTCTATATATTATGTTATTATATGTTTATCGAGGGCGCCAATATAGGGTTTATATATTATATTACTATATGTTTTTCAGGGGGGGGGCACAAAGGTATCGTGCCCCGGGCGCCAGTTATGCTCGCTACGCCACTGGAGGAGCATATAAATGACGAAATCCCCACCATCTCAGATGCTACAGCAGCGATGCGTCTAATTATTAAGTTTTTGTCTACACAAACCAGTGGAAGAAAGAGTGGAGTCATTTGATGTATTAGACAAAGCAATTCATAAACTGTTTTTGAAATCGGCATCACGTCAGCAGAAGATTACCGATTATTTCTGCATCAAAACAGTGAGCAACAATTAAAGATAAAATGAATTTATTTCCATTTGTCTTCATTTTTAGTTCATTTAATTAGTATTGTGTCAGTTTAATGTAATCGATTTTTGTCAATTCAATTCATTAATGGTCATTTTATTAGATTTTAACATTTTTTTAAATACATCATTATTGAATACACATAGCAGCTAATGAGTTATACATTTTGTGAACTCTAACATTTTTCTTAACGGTTCGGATATAGCGAACCACCGGATATAGCGATATAGTATATATACCGGATATAGATTTTAACATTTTTTAATACATCATTATTGAATACACATAGCAGCTAATGAGTTATACATTTTATGAACTCTTAACATTTTTCTTAACGGTTCGGATATAGCGAACCACCGGATAGATTTTAACATTTTTTAATACATCATTATTGAATACACATAGCAGCTAATTAGTTATACATTTTATGAACTCTAACATTTTTCTTAACGGTTCGGATATAGCGAACCACCGGATATAGCGAACAAAACCTTTGGTCCCTTGAAGTTCGTTATAACGGGGCTCGACTCCATAAATAAAAATATTAAAAATATGGAATCATAGAAAATTTAAAGCATATTTTTTATTTAAATCAATAGTTTGTAAATTTACTTCAGACTATCCGTGATCCCTCCAATTTTTTTAGAGACCCCCTTGTGGGTCGCGACCCACAGTTTGTGCATCACTGTTCTAGAGGATGTGCGAGTAGTTTCCCCACTGTCAACGCATTTTTTCTCCTGTATATTATAACCTCTTGGGAAAACTTTCAGTCTCAAAGATTTGGTGTCCCATGCAGAGTTACAGGGTTTCATTCGTGCGTATAAGAGCAACTATAAAATCCTTTTGTCTGACTGAATGTTCTGTGGGTTTTTGAAAATTAAACTTTGAAACTAGTTGGTACCCGTCAAAACATGACGGCTAGATAGTAAATAGACAAATTACACGGAACACATCATTGCCAAATGTTGAAAATCGTAATAATGCGCAGAAACAAATTAATGTGTTTAAGCGGCCCTCGTGCTTTGGGAGTATCTAAAACCAGATTTAAAAAGGTCACTGAGCATGCGCATAAAGAAATTTTTTTAATTGTAAATTATCGATAATTAAAGAGCGTGAAATAAACAATTTCCATCAGGTTTAATCTTATATTTCACAAACGTAATTATCATAAAAATAAAAATGGCAGAGAGAGATGTAAAGAGACTCCTCGGAATATACGTGTTTATCAGTAAAACATGTCACTGAGCATGCGCAGAAGCAGTGAGTTTCTAAAGCCGGATTTAAACGTGCCACTGGGCATGCGCAGAAATAAATTTTTTAATTGTAAATTATCGCTAATTAATAGAAATTGCGGTTACAAAAAACAAATTTGACAAATAACAGATTACAATCTTCCGTTTAAGACGAAAATGAAGTAAATTGATGCAGTAGTTTTCTCTCACGGATTGCCCAAAAGTCGGCTTAGCAACTTGAATATATAGATGTCGTTTTGGTTGAACGTCAGCGTCAGATATGTCCCTCCATGCTTGTAATACACTCAATGAAAATCCAAATATTTATTACAGTCCCTTGATATTTTGTTATATGAAGGTTTGACTTTGTAGATTCGTATTTCATGACTTGAAGTACATCGTTTTATTTCAAATCAGACGTAATTGGATCTTTGGAGTTCATGAGTCTTGGCGACTTTATCTCCTGTAGCAAGATAATTATTTCAAGGTACAAGTGCAAGGTACAAAGTGGCTTCAGTAATTAAAATTTAAAGTTAAGAAAAAGGTTAAAAAGTGAAAAGAGGAATTAAGAATTTAAAAGTAATTTTAAAATAATAACAGGTAGTAAAATAAATCAGAGATTAAAAAAATATAAATAAATATTTAAAAATTTTAAAGAAAAAGTAAAAAAGTGAAAAATTAAATGAAAAATTAATTTATCAAGGTATTAAAATTTAAAGACAAGAGAATTGGCTCATAGCAGAAAACAAGATGTTAAAAAAGATGTTAAAAGATGTTGTTTTTATTAATGCAATTTTAAATGTAGAAAAAATATTTAACTACATTAGTTCGATTTTCTGTGAAAAAAAGTTTTGAAAAAAAAGATCAAAATTCTTAAAGTAAGAGCTGAATTAGGATACAATAAAAGATAAGGAATCTTCTTGTAGCAAGCATTTGGTTTAATTCTCCACAATATGTAAAGTTTCTCAGTCAGGAATTGTTCTTTCACCAAAAAGAATCCAATTAAGCCTCGTTACCATTTTTATTTCATGGTAAATAAAATCTTTTTTTTTCTTTTATCTTAATCCAATGGTGCGGCGGAAGAAAACACAGAATGAAACCGAAACTGCCATGAAACGCAAGCGGACATAATGTCACGAGACTACCGGAAGTTGTAGAAAGGATTAGTGTTTGATCAGAGAATCGTCCTTCATTCATAGCCAGAAGTTTTCATTGTCAACTTATGTTTTCTTTTCATCTCGTTTCCAGTAGGAAATGAGATGTATAAATAATTATGTGCTTTAGCTACAAATAAAAAAAATATATAAGCTTATTTTCAATAGGGTGTATTCACCCTGATGTTCAGCATTTTAAAAAATATCAATCGATGAAAAAAGAAATATATATATCGTATTGCATTTTTCTAAACAATTTTTGCTTTTAGAAAACTGGATATTATTTTCATACGATTTTATTATTCTTTTAACTGTATTTTTTTTGTCTTTATTACCTATTTTTTTCTTCACTTCTAGTAACTGCGTGTAAATTTTTAATAGAATTTTGCCATATTGCATTTATATAATGTTACTTTTTACTATTTTTACTTTTTTCTGTACTTTCGGAAGTTATTATAGTTTTCATTATTTTTTCAGTTTTATACTATGGCTATATTTTGTAGTAAAGAGTATTTACTAATTAATCCCTTCTGTTTTTCAGGATTGAAATATACTGTATAAAAGTACATTTTTTGTTATTGTGATTACGATTTATCAACTTGGGAATTTTCTCGGGTACGGGAAAGCTCTGTATAAATGGAAGACAAACTCATAAATAAATTTTTACAGACACAGTATTAATTTTCAGGCTTTGGATAACACCCTAGAGAGGAGGATCGTTAATTTGCTTTAGTTGTAGATTCCTTTTATTCAAGATAGATTATTAAAGTGTGCAAGGAGTATTCATGAGAATCATACAGTACTTTTAATTCAGTACTTTTAATTTTTTTTAATGATTGTGTTTGAGCATTATCAACGCAGACAGCGCGTAAAAGAAACTAACTGCATTTAGTCTAACAAACCACCACTAAGCATATAAAGGCCCTTCACACCCTAGACCTGCAACAAATTTTAAGAACAGAATTATTAAAAAATAATTTATGTTCAAAATTAAGAGGCGAAATTATGTGAGAATTTTTTTTTAAACTTCAGTAAAAAATATTTGCTAAATGGTTAAAAATTACGCACAAATTTAAGACATTAAAAAGAAATCGTATGAAATCACGTGTTATTGTATAGAAGCATAAACATTTTTCAAACCGTGAAATTACATAAGGATTTCAAAATAAGATTTAATAGGCATAATTGTAAAGAAACAAAAATTGCAGCAAAATTTTACTAACTAGAATAAATTTTGCATCTAACAGCAGTGCGATGTATTAAAATACTTAACACTCGCGCACAAAATATCTTAGTGGACAATTAACATGTGGAAAAAATTGCAGTTAGTCTTCTTAATACTTTACTACAGCGTAAGAGCTAATGATTATGCAAATGTGTCTGCATGTGTTGTGAATGTGAGAATCAAAATCAATATAGAATCGGAATTAAATAAAAAATCTATTTAAATATTCGAGCAATAATTGTTTTCTTTTCTTTATTAGGCATTAGTTTTCAGTATTTTTTAAATAGGTGAAGCTTCTCATTGAAACATGCTAAAAACTATAATCCCCCCCCCTCCCAAACTTTACTTAACCTTTTATGATATCTTAAATAAATTTCGAACACCGCATTTATGAACTGCATCACATTAAAGTGCGCCAACGCCGTTCATCCCGCGCCAAATCTAGAGACCTCTAATATCGAAAGTAAAAAAAAAATAAAACAGCTAAAAGAACATTACGTAAAAACCACGTGATACTTTCCGGTCCGAAAAGTTGCAGGCGATTGCGCCGCTCTTACCTGCCGCGTCAGCCAATAGCAAGGCGTCATTTTGAATGAGTAGCAAGTAGCAGGAAATTGAATATTGAAATCCGCGCTCCCATATCACTGTCGGGCCTCAGATGTGTACGTTTCCGCCAGCTGGCTTTTGTGAAAGAAAAGTGTAAGGAAATTTCTGTTAATAAAAAGAGAACGGAGATCGCTGAAGACGAAATTCAAACGCTTCGCACACACGTTATCAGTAGTGAAGAATTTATTTACTAGATTAAAAATTTCTAGCACAGGTCAATTAATAATTTTAAGATTAATTACACAATTTATATATATATATATACACACACATATATATATATATATATATATATATATATATATATATATATATATATATATATGTATGTGTGTGTGGGGGGAGTGTAACTCGTTAGCAAAAATAATAATTATAAAATATTGCCGACTAGCTCAAACTTTATTTATTTTAAACTACGAGCCACAAAACACAAAATTTTACTAAAATGCAAAAGAACATAAAAGGGGGCGCGGTGGTTCAGCTGGCAAGAGAAGCAGGCCAGAGATCTGAACGTCCCTGGTTCAATGCTCGTCGCTGCAAATTCACCGCCGTGTTCACTAATGGTGGCCGGAGCACGTAAAATAGGTCTTGGCTGCAATGTCCTCCAAGTTCTCAAATTTACCTCTGGAGCTGCGGGGTCAAGTGTTCTGGTCTCGTCACTTGACTCGGTTCAAAATTTTGGGACTGGTCCTTTGGCCAAGTCGGACTCCTACCCTTGTGGTGCCAGTCGAAACAGGAGTCGCACCTTCATTGCCCATAGCCTTCGGGACTTGTGGTCAAGTGGCATAAGCAACAACAACAAAACTTTAAAAAAATGAAAACACTGATTACATAGTGTAGAGTATTGCATTTCAACCTCTCCGTTAACAAAAGAAATTCTTCTATCTCGGCCTGAGACACTTCAAAGGATTTCCGACGGCTTGGGTGGCAATATGCTGACAGCAATTTTCCTTTTGTTCATCCGATAGACTTGTTCCACAGGACCTTAGGGGACGTGGTCATTTTTCTTGATTTAGTCATCGCCACCGGGTGACGCCGCTGGTATTTATTATAAATGACAGGAGACCCCCCAGGTGCTTTCATTCATGAACTATCAATTGTTAAGCAGCATCCTGGAGGCGTCGCGTGCCTAAACAAAAGGACTCGTGCCTTTCGCATTTTACCGAAGCGGCCCTTTTGAGACTCTTTGAAGTGGCTTGGAGGACAAACTAAAAAGGCGGCCGCTTTAGACCCGGGGAAAATATTTCATTATCGCCCCAGGAAACCCATTTCCGTTGCTCACTTGTTCTAGATCGTTCGACTTTCTGGAGAGTGATGCAATATCCGGTGGAGGTCTTCTATAAAAAGAGAATGGACCCCTCAGTCGAGGCTTGCGTCTTTTTAGTTCCTGACACGTAGCGGATCCAGTTCTAAGAGCAGCCGGGTTTGCCGCCCTTATCGGTTCAGAGTCCCTTGTGACTGTTTTGCAGCGACGATCTAGTTCCTGCAGGAGTAAACATACTCCACTAATTTGTCGGAGACCAGTCTTCGTGGAAGGAGCCTTTGCTACCTTATTTTCCAGTGAGGAGTCCTTTCTCCTTAATTTAATAATTTCATCGCTACCGGGTGCGTGCAGTGATCACCGCCGTTGATATTATTGGGGAGCCCTTTCCCGTCAGGAGAAGTGCCGTTTCTTCATCATTGAAGCAGAGCCAGTTCTGCTAGCCTAGCGGACTTCTGTGTTCTTACTCCGCCCCACGCCGATAAAATCGAGTGTGATTACCTACGTTACGAAGTTCATCTTACATCTGTGCAGTGTACATATCTCATCATCATCAATTTGATTAATAAATTGCATTTGTTTTGTTTATGTAATGAGTGATGTATACCTGGTGTGTTTAAATCATCTTCTGGTTGACACTACGAACCTCAGTTCGCTACAATAGCACAGCATGTTAATAATACAAGATCTGGTGATTGACTGACTGAGAGGAAATTTTGGGCTGCTTATATATGTTTGGCAACATTCTGGATTATACTAGAACCGGAAATAATATGGATTTCTTCCAGAACCGGGAATAATAACTACGCCTCCTAGGTCAAATCCGATTGGCTCCCCAGATGTCGCCAAACTTGCCAAAAATCCTCTAATACCACCAAGAGGTGCTGTGTTTTCCTTTATCATTCGTTAAACTCTCCCTCTGGTTCCGAGAAATCGTCTTCGAAGAGGAACCAGCAGAATTCACAGTTTTGCGCCTACCTTGTTTTCTAAGGGACATGACTGGAGTAGTAACATTGTCTTTGCACAGACGAAGAGCAGATGTATGGTAGGATCTAAGAACTTCACCGGGATTATTTGGATGGGCCACTTCATAAGTAATGGGAGAACGGAGAACGCTGAGTCATAATTAGGTATGGTCCGTCTCTCCTAGGCATAAAATTAGCTGTCTTTTTTGTGAACAGCACTACTGAGGGGATGGAGATTTACCCATACTTTATCACATGGTTGACACTGAGGTGCTCTGCGGCGTCTTTTATCAGCATAAATCTTTCTCTCATCTTGTTTTATTTCAATAATTTCACGAATTTCGCTTGAAATGTTTGCCAATCTTTTCAAACAGTGGCGTACGGAGGGGGGGGGGCAAGGGGATCTATCATGCCCCGGGCGCCACTCGCAGAGGGGCGCCAAAAGGCCCTTTTCACTAATTCTATATATTATATTACTGTATGTTTTTTGGAACGGGGGGGGGGGCGGTGCCAAAAAGGTATCGTGCCCCGGGCGCAAGTTATGCTCGCTACTTCACTGTTTTCAAATAAGGGGTGATCTCAGGTACGAAATTTTCGTTATCTATGGTGGCTCGGAAGTCGTTAGTGACATCATCAATTGTTCTCATTTTTCGTCCAAATTGCACGTAAGCAGCAGTTTTACCGGTGGTAAGGCACTTTGCACTGTTCAATGCAAAACGAATTGCAGGTAGTTTATCTTCCCATTCATCGTGTCGATCTTGAACAAGGATGGCGATTCGTGGTTTTAGATCGCAGTTTTTCCTCTCGACGGGATTTGCCTGTGGATGGTATACAGGCGTTAGGTCTTGGTCGATTCTTAATAAACAACAAAGTTGTTGCATGACTGAACTTACAAACTGGGTGCCTTGGTCACTAATCAATCTTCTGGGCAGACTATATAGTAATATTACTTCTTACATCAATGTTATGGCACACTCTTTAGCGGTGGCTTGAGTGAGAGCAAAAAGCTCAACCCATTTTGTGCAGCAATCTTCTACAATGAAAATCCATCTTTTTCCATTTGGAATTTCAGACAGAGGTCCAAATAAATCAACTGAAAGAGTCTCAAAACGTTGAGAATACACAGGCGTTCTTAAAAGTCTGATGATAAATGGCTTTTGATTTGTCGGTTTGTAGTGACTACTTTCTATACAATTGTTATTGTAGTCATTGATGAAGGAACGTATACCTCTCCAGAAGTATCTTTTAGAGATTCTATCAAATGTTCCATCGGCCCCATAATGTCCAGCGGTAGGAGCATCGGGATGAATTTTCAAAATTTCTTGTCTTTCGTGAGCTGGTAGAACTAACTGAGCTTCTTCGGTTTCGGAAGTAAGAGAGTAGCGGAATAACATTACTTGATTCATGATGAATCCTCTTTCGGTCCAGTTAGAAAAATTAACACCTTTTTCTGAATCTTCAAAACCCTCGATTCTTTTCTTCAGTTCGCCATCTTTTAGCTGCTCTTCACGAATCTCTTGCGCAGAACGTGTGGGAAAGTCCATCCTCTTCTATGATATCTTGCTCCAGCAGAGAATCTAATTCTTTCTTAAGGGGGCAAGGGACTTTCAACCTCGAATTTTTGAATTTCTAATTATTAACTATATACAGTGGACGCTCGTTAATTCGAACTCGGTTAATTCGAACTTTCGGTTAATTCGAACTAATCCAAAGGCCCCCAAAAAACTTGTATTGGAGTTAATGTTAAAAATATCTCATTAATTCGAACTAAATTTTTATCACTTCGGTTAATTCGAACTAAAAATTTGACAAAAAAAAAATCTTTTTCCTCGTTTAATGGAGAAAATACACACTGCATTTATTATTTTGTGTGTCAAAATTTCTTTTCTGTGTAAAGAGGCACATGCCTGCATTCCTAGACTATTGAATGTCCGCTAAACGTTAGTAGATATTGTCCTTCTTATTAGTGCTAAACGGATAAAGCAATTTTTATTTATTTGGATCGATTTTCTTAGAATTTCAGAAAAGCTAGTCTTTACTACAGATTCTAGGGAGCTGCGTCAGTTATAACTGCAGTGCAGACAAGTTAATGTGGTCTAGTTTTTCTTCCTCATTGTGTGGTGTGAACGTGTAAAAATTCAGGATGTCTACACGTGGAAAGTACAAAACCCTAACTTTGGAGACAAAGGTAGAAATTTTAAAGAAAGTAGAGAATGGCGAATGTAAAACAAAGTTAGCAGCTGACTATGGAATTAAAAAAAAATGTCTTGTCAACTAATTTGAAAAACAAGGAGTCAATTTTAGATTCATGGGAAAAATCAAAATTTGCTAGAGGAAGGAAACGCGTGGGAAATGCGTCCCAAGAAGTTCTAGAAAAAGCTCTACTGCTATGGTTCCAAGATGTTAGATCTCGAAATTTTCCGATAAATGGGCCCCTAGTGCTGACGAAGGCTGATGAATTGGCAAGTCGAATGGGTATTGAAGATTTTAAATGCAGTGATGGATGGCTTTCTCGATTTAAGTCAAGGCAAAATATTTCTTATCAAACTGTATGTCGCCAAAGCTCTGGTGTAAACGAAGACGTATACACTAATATCGGTAGGAAACTGCCAGGGCTTTTCTCTACTTACCTTCCGAAAAATATTTTTAATGCGGCCATAATGGACAAAGCCATAATGGACTCTATTAAAACTCTGAAAGCATTTATTCAGATGGAACCTTCCTCTGAAAATGAATTGAAATGTTTACTTCAAATCGAGAAGCTGGCTGATCAATGTAGGCATCATAAACAGAACCAAACATCCATTTTGCAGTTTTTCCCCAAAGTGTAATTCATATTTTTAATAAAAGTTTACTTTATACTGCATATCTTCTGCTTCATTTTATGATTAAGGTAAGTCTGTATTGCTTTTTAATATGTTTAACTTTAGATAACATAGTATAATATATTTTCTGGGGTTATACATACTAGGAGAGTTTCTTCTTCAGTGATACACATTTAAAGTTATACACTGCTGGCCACCCAAATTGCAACACCAAGAAAGACAACAAAATTTATTTTGTAGATAACATGTTGACCAAGTATCAAATGATTAAATTTATAGACTTCTGTGAAGTGTGGTTCCTGCCAAAATCAGTAGCCAGAGTAGCCGCCATTGTTGGAGATCACCGCTGCCACACGCCTCGGCATTGATTCAAAGATACTTTGGATGAGTTCTTGGGGTACAGTAGACCAAGCAGCTTCCACACGTTGCCAAAGTTGATCTGCTGTGGCAGCTGGAGATGGAATCTGGGTCAATCGTAGAGCAACCATGGACCACATGTTTTCTATCGGCGAAAGATCCGGAGAGCGAGGCGGCCAGGGAAGCAATTCAATCTGGCGATTGACGAAGAACCGTTGGACAATGCGTGCCACGTGTGGTCGCGCATTATCCTGTTGAAATATGGCTGTGGGCAAGCCCTGAAGGTAAGGAAGGACAACTGGCTCCAACACCTCGGAGATGTAGCGCTGGCTGTTTAAAGTACCGGCAATGCGTACTAGAGGTGTGCGAGAGTGATATCCAATACCGCCCCATACCATAATACCCGGTGCAGGACCAGTGTGGCGGTGCATAACGCAGCTGTTCAGCATCCTCTCTTCACGGTGTCTCCAGACTCGAATGCGACCATCGTGGTGTTGCAGACAGAAGCGTGACTCGTCAGTAAAGACTTCATTCCATTCTGCCGTCCACATCGTTCTGTCATCGCACCATTGGCGGCGGAGACGTCCGTGGTTCTGCGTCAAGGTTAGACAAAGCAATGGACGTCTTGCGGACAGACCACTCTGCTGTAAACGGCGTCGAATGGTACGCGCAGACACTGGATGATGCGTTACAGACTGCATGTGCTATGCTATGGTTCGTGATGTGACTGAGCGATCCGTCACTGCCATGCGCACAATTTGCCTGTCATCACGTGTAGTGGTGCGCTGAGGTGGATGCGATCGAACACGCCGGTCCGTTGTACCCTCCTGCATCCAACGATCACATATCCGCATTACAGTTGTTTGGTTTCGTCCAACACGACTACCGATTTCCCTGAAAGATAATCCACAATCTCGGTAGGCCACTATCCTTCCTCTGTCGAACTCGGATACTTGATCAAAAGATGATCGCTGTTTTCGACGAGGCATAATTGATCGTTTTTTTGAAAAAACCACAAGAAAAACTCAATTGCCGAACTTGAAATCGTCGAAATCTCCAAGCCTTAAATAGCGTTTTGAAGTGGCGCCACAGGCGCGCGTGATGTGCGTCTGCGCTGAAATTCTAATCATTTTCATATCTCACCTCCGCTAATGCATGTTGTAAATTTCATGTTATTTGCATGTTTCCTTCAGGGTGTTGCATTTACAGTGGCCAGCAGTGTATATTTTCTCTTAACATCGGATAATTCGAACTTCGGATAATTCGAACTTTTTTCTGAGAACCTTTGAGTTTGAATTAACGAGCGTCCACTGTATTACAGAATGAGAGTAATTAATATTCTTTTTTACTACATTGAAGACCCCTAGAAATCAAAATAAGGAATTTTTGGCAGAATAATGCCCGCTTTTAAAAATTTTTTTCAAAAATGCTAACATTTTTCAAAATCTCCTTGCGCATTCCACGTCCTTTCAAAACTTTAAATTTTTAAATATGAGTTTACCATATATATAAATAAACATAATTGTGCATCGAATTTTTGTATGAATCTAAAGTCTAAAAATTATATACATATATGTATAAATTATATATATATATATTTAATTCTGACCCTGTTATTTTTTTATTTTTGCTTTATTTCATGGTCTATAAATTTCGAAAATATTTGTGGTTTCAAAGAACTATGCACAGTTTTATAACAAACACGTCAATTAACAGTTCTGAGAAATTTGGAAGAAATTAGAAGAAAATGAATGTGCATGGAGAATTTTGAAAAAGTCCACCATTTTTGAAGATTTTTTTTGAAAAGTAGGTATTATTCTTTCACAAAACAATTATTTGTGCATTATAAATGACTTCAATGTAGTAAAAAATATAGAGAGAAGTATATGGAGTAAAATATTGAATATTTGAATAAAAGAGATTGAAAGTCCCTTGTCCCCTTAAGCAATTCTTTTCTAGCTGGGTTCATTCGATACAGATGCATCGAAATAGGTGGATTGTTTCCAGTGTTAATACAATGTTCAATAAAGGGAGTAGCTTCTCCCCCTACTTCAAAGACAGACTGATATTTGTTGAACAATGCGTCTGTTTCGGCACGCTGCGGTGGGGTAAGTTGCTTCCCTTCATTTTTACTTATTTACAACGAAATGTACTGTAGTGACATTTGTATTTTGATGAGGTTTTACGAAATTGTAAGTTCTACTAGGGTTGTCAGAGAAATCTCAGTTGTCCTCTCGGAGATTCAATACTACTCCCACTTTACGGATAAAGTCAATTCCAAGCAAAGTGGAATTATTTCTGGCGTCAAGTAAAACAATGAACGAAGTTTTGAACTTTCTGCCTTCCAGTAAATTAAATTGATCGGTACTCATGACTTCTTTCTCAGACCACAATTCATCGGAAAAGGATACTCTTAATGTTGTCTTTTCAAAAACAGCTCCCTGTTGGAGAAGGATATGGTACAGAAGTTCACCAGCAATGGAATGACTCACCCCACTGTCTGCGAATGCAGACCGAAGACTCCATTTATGCTAAACTTGAATACAGTATTTCTGGTTGCAGGCCGTGGCGGCCTTGTGGTACAGCTCGGTGCTGAGGGTGCTCGGATCGAATCGAATTAACTTTTTCGCATTGCCTTTCAAAAAGTTGTAGATAAACTGAGACGTCAGACGTTTCTAAAAATTGCGAAATGGGATGCTGAATATTCATGCTGAAGAGATGCTGAAGATCATGCCATAATCTTTGCAACTGGGCAGTTAATTCATCAGTATTCCGGGACGGTTGCAGTTGCCTTCCAAGCACGTCCAAGACGTGCTCTATTGGCGAGAGGTCTGGTGACCTGGCAGGCCATGGGAGTACGTCATATAGATGCTAAAAAGCGTTTAAATTTCTCGAAAAAGTGTGTTTAATATTTTGATGAAAATATTAGTCTGTTTTAAATTATTTTTAAACAAATGAGGTCTTGTTTGAAGGAGAAATGTCTGTAGTCTTAGACTGTAAAAAGATCAAAATTCTACGATCATTTTTTGCCGAGATATCGTAATCTGAAGTTAAAAAAACATAAAATATCGCACAAAACATAAAATGAAAAATTTTCTAGAATAGAATTTAAAATTCGGTCTTCGAGGTGCACCTTCCCATAGTCTGCACTACCCGTGTGCCAAATTTCACGGCTGTAAGTTTCACAGATTCGCCTGGGGGCCGCATACACACACACACACACACACACACACACACACACACACACGTGCAAACACTTGCTTTTATTAATAAGATATATATGTGTGTGTGTGTGTGTGTGTATGTCAAAATTTTGACACATTTTTGTACTTTTCTATTTAACTGTTTACTGCTTGCCCAAGTAATACAGATTGGGTTTGGCTCGCTGCCAAAATTATAACTCACGACGCAGGACATCTGAAATTTTGCTTTCCTGAGGACCGTTATGGAGGAACGTAATCCTACGTTAAAAATGAATTCACCAGCTACGACGCTATTCTTGGCGCCAGCCGTATATAAATAACTTATGAGTCAGCATGAAACAATATAATACATTTTTATCTAAATTAAATCATTAATACTTTAAAACAATTCCAATAAAACATGCTATAAATAAACATACGATAAAGAAACAATACTATAAATAAACATACGATAAAGAAACAATACTATAAATAAACATACGATAAATAAACAATACTATAAATAAACATGCGATAAATAAATAATACGATAAATAAACAATGAAAGGATATCAAAACTTATCTGGCATTCCACAGAAATATTTACTCCAGTATAATATGTTTGATTTCGTGTTGCTTGCAGCAACCAACTTCGGAACACAAAAAATATGAAGGTAAATTTTTTTTTCGAATTATAAATTACAGTTCTTGACAAATGTGTTCTATGAAGCATACTTCGGGACGGGTTACTTTGACGATATTTTTATCACTCTGTGGAAACTGTGTTGGGAATCACACATTCGAAGCAGTAGGTTTTAGATCAGGGGTGTTCAACCCGCGGCCCGCGGGCCACATGCGGCCCAGAAAGAGAGCTCAAAGCTAAAAAAAATATCAATAGCCCACCTCGACGATGCTGGCAGGCTGCCAATACAGATCCCACTTTGTTCATTCAACAAATCGACAATACATCATTTCTTTAATTCAAAACAAAATTCCGTATGTAATTTCTGTATATTAATTTTATTACAAAAATGAAATATGAAGTTTTTGCAGATTTAATGCTTCATATTTGTAATGATATTAAAATTAGTATGCACAAGAGTGAAGCACACTAAGAGTCAAATTAGAACCAAAATATCGAATGAACCACAGTCGAACCTCCATATATCGAACTTCCCTATATCGAAATTTTCTATATATCGAACTCTTAGCAAATCTCCATGTTCATTGCATAGAAAAACTGTTTCTATATATCGAAAAAATCTCTATATATCGAAATTTTTTTCACTACATATTGGGAGATTTTATTCCACTTTAGAATAAAATCTCCCGATTTTTGGCGTTTGAAATAATACTTCGTGGACTTCAATTCGTGGAAAACATCCCTAATGAAGTTTTTAACTTTCCGCAAAACTGGCTGTTCAGTAAGACATTCGTAGTTTTTTTTTAAAGACTGTAACTGTGATCACTGTAACCACTAACTGGATTATTGTTTTTTTTAAAGGTATATAGTACGCAATAAATCTTTCACATTAATTTCTTTTTTAGTTGTTAACTTTCATTTAATGTGATTCGCATATAAATTGGAAATGGAGTTTCTTATGCGAAAATTAGTTTTAATTTTAATGTTTTAGGAGAATTATGATAAAACTCAGATCAATTCTATACATCGAAATTTCTATATATCGAATTTTTTTTCCTGTATTTTGCTACTTCGATATATGGAGGTTCGACTGTACTTTAGAACTCCCTGAGAATTGAGACCACTTCAGTTGACCCAGATATTGATGCATTAGTTTCTCAAATTCAATGCCAAATATCACAATTAATTTTATGACTCCTATAGTTATCTTTAATAAAATTTATAATGAAACAAATATGATAGCTATACATTATACTTTTTTTACTCATCAACTATTTTTAATGTTAGGTATATTTTTGTGCGGCCCAAAACAATTCGTCTTTCAATGTGGCCCAAGGAAGCTAAAAGGTTGGACACCCCTGTTTTAGATCGTTATCTTGGAAGTATTGGAAATTATTAGCATTAACGTGCTAACATTATCACTGACTGTCTTTTTTAACAAGTTTTCAGAAATAATGGAACAAATAACATAGTAATTAATGCTTTGGCAACATTTAACAGTGGAAGAAAAAGTAATGGATTTAACGAGTAACGCTATAATACGTATGTAAAATTTAAATGCTCTTTTGCTGGGAAGTTTTCAACTTATATTTTCAAATAGCAAGATATTTGTCACCCTTTCATTACATCGTCAAACAACTCAAGATTATTGACTCCAAAGGACGACATATTGTTACCTTATATTGTACGACATATTGTAAAATTCAAATAAATAAATAAATAAATAAATAAATATATATATATATATATATATATATATATATATATATATATATATATATATATATATACAGGTAGTTATCAAAATAATTGAAACACTAAGAAACATCATGAAAATCCTTATTAATACGGGACAGGATTACCTTTGTCACGTAACACCACCTGATTCACCATGGAATTGGATTATACAAGTCATAACTAGTTGTTAAGAATATACTATACCATTCTTCAGGGAAAAATCATGAAAGTTCCTGTAGAGATGCTGTGGTGGATATCGATACCTTTATCTATCAGCTTATACAGATCACAGTGGTTGGATGATTTATAGTCGGGGGGATTGTAGAACGCCATCTCCTGCAAGAAACAATGTTTGCACAATAGGGCCTGAAGAAAACCATGGGATGTCATCCAAAACCCTGATAGATTTACCTCCATGATTGACAGTTGAGATGAGACAGCCAGAATCTTACGCTTGTGTAGGTGTTCTGTGTTCTCCAGACATACGCACGTCCTGTTTCGAGGAACAATGTGAATAATGATTCGTCGGACCAAATGTCGTTTATCGACATATTACTCGACCAGGATTTGCGCTCGTGGCACCATTGTGCACGATATTTTGTATTGGCATCTATTACAAGTGACTTGGGAATAACTACTCTTCCGTAAATGCTTTGTCTGTGGAGTTCCCTTCTACCTCTAATGGTTGGTACCGATACCAGGACATGCAGATGCCGATTGAGCTCTTCGGTCAATTTGGTTGCTGTTGTTTTCTTTCTTCGTGTCACAATCCGCTTCAATACTTCGTCCGTCTCTTTCACTCAGCTCTCCCTTTCGTCCACTATTCTGTTTGCCAGAGGATGTTTTTCCGTGTACTCTGTATTCTATCATGACTTTTGATACCATAGCTTGAAAAACATCCATTAGCCTGGGGGTTGCAATAACAGATATTCAAATTTAAACGTGCTCCAACAATTTGCCCTTTTTACAAGGTCTGCAAAGTTTGACATTTTACGCTGTTCCCCAAAAAAGCACGATGCCCTTAGCTTCATTACTGCTACCTGACATTAGAATAATACATACACTATATTATATAAAAGAATACCAGTGGCCAGATTTGTTTCTTAAGGAATACGAAGCACGTTCATAAACACCACTAATATTGATAGGTGTTTCCATTATTTTGATAACCACCTGTATATATATATATATATATATATATATATATATATATATATATATATATATATATATATATATATATATATATATATTTAATTTTTTTTTTCCTTTACGGATTTTTATAGTCTAAAAACTGCTTTCATTCTAATTTTAGGGCCAGTAAACTGTGTGAAACCCAGTGATGTGTATATATGTGTGTTTCCTTTGCCAGAAATGGGTACCATTTTAATCATTGTTCCGTGCCGTTTTAAGTGCCTTGTCACATTTAAAGCTGCTTAGCGTGTTATTTGATGTTTTGTCAATAACTTTAAAATAAATTACTTGAAGATTAGAATGCTTGATCAATACTCCAAGAAAAGATAACATTAATGTTTTAAGTTCTGCTTTTAGCTTCCGTTGATCATCTTGTGATCAGTGGACTACAGTGTCTAATTTCAACCCTTTTGGAACATTTTGTCTTCTGAACAGATCACCAATGTAAAATAAAATAAAGTGCCAAAACAAAATTTATCTCGTCTGTCAGTATTAGGTGAACAACTATTACAGTAAATCATAGATTGGCACTGGGGGAGTAAACAATTTTTAAAATGGGGGCTAATTTGAAGAATAAAAAATACATTGAAACTTCTCTATCCGGCCACCCCTCTAAACGGCCATATTTTGTTCAACACCTTTTCAAGACTCCATAGATCCAATGTTATGGAATTAACCTCTTTTCGACGGCTACCCCTGAAAACGGCCATATTTTTCGAACAATTACTGGCGCCATAGAGAAGTTTTACTGTATATTTAAAAATTGCTGGTTTACGCATATGATTCTGAAAAATTTGCTATTTGGGGATTTATATCGCAAAAGAATCCCCATAATTCCATATCAAAAATGAATCTGTACTTTTTGAAAGATTTATCTACTAAAGATTTTTGTATTTGTCCAGTTCTATTCATTTTGTTGCATGTTTAGAAGTTCACAGTGACATTTAAACTTTTGATTCCTATCACTCCTGGGTAATCATCTAATACTTCACTCAATGACTTATAATCTTATTGTGTTATTACTTGCAAAAGTCAGTATTTTAATTTTTCTCTCCTACTCTTCTTTCATAATTCCCTCAGTCACGTGCCCCTGAAAAACACTTTGTTTCTAGCTTTTCATCAGAGAACTCTTGTTTACCTTAATCCACAAGCCATAAACTGAGTGACGAAGAAACTTAAAAATTATTACATAATGCGGACTTTTAACGTTGCCATTGTTGCAATCTACTTAAGTATTGTATCAATTATAAGACTTACAGTGTATGGCACTGACTTAGTGAAGAAAAGTCATAAGAAATGAGCTCCTGATGTACGGACATTTCTAATAGAATTTGCCGGAGAAAAGTTACACTTTTTCGGCATTGGTTATTCGACTTTTACGGCAAAAGTTTTTATATATACCGGGTGGCCATAATTAAACTGACAGTGCTCACAGTGTTTTGTAGCGCGATCTATTTGCGAGAATGACGCCACATTTTGTAGGAAGATTAAACAAGACGGGGGACGAAGGATTCCGCGAAAAAATAAATTAGTTCCAAAAGTCACCGCTAGGGGAATATTTGGCACTGTGTAATAGAAAATAGAGTATTAACAAATGCAAATTAATACGGAATAAAATTACCTTATATTATGCACATTTTCTTATTTAGTTCAAGTGCAATATGGCAACACTTTTAAAAAAGCGTAAAATCTACATAAACACCGATAAAGTCTCGTGACCTGCAATATCACGTACGCTGAGCAGAAGAAGAAGTTCTTTATTCAAATTTCACGTTACATCCATTGGCACAGTGCCAGCTGCTTGGGTTTTAAAAGGCAATGTGTTACGTTTCGAATCAATCGGATTGAAAGTTTATGTGCAATGTCTCCTTCTTTAGTCGAGCGTGCGTTACTGGTCAAATTCTTTTACCTCAACCAGTGCAACGCGTCAGCCGCTCTTCGTGCTTTTAGAACGCACAAAAAAATGCGTAAAGGTAACGGTCCTGTGTCAGTTAATGGGCTAAAAACCATAAATAAAAATGAAATCCTGTACGAAGGCTTTTAAAAATATCATTAAAGCGATCTTCAAAAACGAAGAAAGGCTTTTTTGGAAAATTTTCTGCATAAAAGTGTAACGTTCTAATGTGTCATTTAGTTGACAGATTTATATACATGTAAACCTATTTTGATTTTATTACCTTAATGGAGTGACAAACTTCAAAGGATTCCTTTCTCTTTTCTTTATTCTCTTTTACTGTATTTTTCCGTTTGCTCTTTTGAACAGCTACAACAACAGCGGACTTGAACAGCTATAACAACTGAAGATCATGTTCAGGGTGCAAGGTGAGCTGCACTTGAGCATGATCTCCTGTTTCGACTCCGCATCTCAGGGTACGGTTGTTCCCTCTAAAAGTTGATCAGTTTCTCTGGGCTGGGTAGGATCTTGTTCAGGAGTTGTCTCAATGTCGTCTTCTTTGGTGATAGCCAAATGACTGACATTCAGTTCAGATCCTGTGGGTTCGAATCCCACTGTTGGCATGGATGTTTGTAGCCGTTCGAAATCGGCTTTAAACTGTAGATCCCGGTCTAATTAGTCCTCGTGTAGCAAAATGTTGACCGTAGTGCTCCAAACGAAACAAACCAACCTCTCTGTGTCTTGATTGCATGTTCGAGCATTCACCAAAATTGCCATTTTTCTTTTCCAATAACAACATTTTATGTCTTCTTTTTGCCCCAAACGTCTTTTAACTTGTGTATTTCAGTTTTTTTTCCATTTTGTATGATTTTTGTTAAGCTCCTTTGGCTCATGCCTGCCTGTGCAATCTCATCATCGTGTTCCTTCTTTGGGGGTCCGGCGTGTGGGTCGTGGGGGAGGGGGGGCTGCTGGGTATATGCCCAAGTGGGTCTCAGCTGCGGTTAATTTTTGTCGATCTTCACCGTAAGTGACCGCATACACTCGAATAGACTCTATGATGGGGTGAGAAGCCAAGTAGTACAAGTGACAATTCCATCATTTTGAGAAAACGCAGTTTAAAGTTAAAACATCAAGCTAAAATCCCTGAAACTCTAAAGTCTGTATAATGCTTATATTATGGTTCTATGTATATAACTTGAATATTGAGCAATGTGATTTTGAAATAATTAATTCCTTACTCCTGTTATCATTATATAATGATTACAAGTGTCACTTGTACCCCTTGGCTTCCAAAGGTAAATAAGTAGCAGTGATAAATCAGAGTACAGAATGTCAAACAAGAAGTTTATTAAATTAAATTTACAGTCTTTATTGATATTTTAAATAAAAATCACTTAATTGGTACAATAAACTTCCTAAGGTGATCATGTAGGAATTACACAGATCTGCATTAAAAGAAATTTTAAGAGCTGTTTTAGTTATTCCACATATTTATATTTTTCTGTACGCTGAATCTGAAAAAGACCACCGTTTTGTCATAGGACATCACGTTTCCTGACAATTCAGCTAATTATGTTAAATAAGGCAATATTTCAAAATTAGGGCCTGTTCACATAGGAGTCCGTTGCGTTGTGTTAAGGAAAAGATGACATTGAGACGAAAATAAACCAATCATATGCCTCCAAACGATTAGCAATGAAATTTTTAACGCCTATGATTGGTTTATTTTCGTCTCAACGTCATCTTTTCCTTAACGCAACGCCACGGACTCCTGTGTAAACAGGCCCTTAATAAAAATAGACTTAGAAAATTAATTTTTAATTGCAAATTTTACATGAAAATTATTTTTGAACTGAAATGAGCTCACTAAAACACACTAAAATCGTTTCTTCTTCCCTGTGAGACTGCTCTTGGTGCATTTACGCTTGTGAGTAGCATCTGGAATGTCTCTCTGAAGCATCCAACAGTAGTCATCTGTCCCTTAACGCAACGCAACGGACTCCTATGTCATCAGATCATCAGATAAATGGGGTAACTACGTTACATAGGCCACGCCTTCCAACGTAGGCTTGCATAGTAATGACCAGAGTAAAGGTGAAAAGAGATAGGTTGGATTTGGATCCGGGGAGTGGCTTGAGAAAAGGAAGTTTAATGTGGTAGATAAAGCGATGCTCTTGGGAGCAAAGTAAAAAATAGTTAGGAAAAACATAAAATAAAGCTCACTGCTTACCAAAGTAAGAGTAAGATTACAAAAATTAATGTAAAATGAAGTTTTTTTTAAAAAATAATAAAGAACAGAGAACGGCTCTAGGCCGTCTTCTGTTAGCAGGTTCGGCAGGGTCATAGTTGGCGAGATTTAAAAGGAGTTCATTATCAATAGAATTAAGGAAGTTAGTAGTTAAATTTTTGAGGAAATTTGGAATAGTAAGGAGGCCAAGCTCCTCGTGGATTTCAGCATTTCTGAAATACCACGGTGCGTTAACAATTTGTCGAATAGTAATATTTTGTGCTACAGTAAGCTTTTTACTATGAGAATCTGCTGCGTATGACCATGCCGGAGCTGCATAAGTAATAAGAGGTCTAAGAAATGATTTGTAAATGAGCATTTTATTATTTATAGATAATTTACTGTTCCGAGCAATTAAGGGGAATAGTGAGCGTTTAGCAACTCGAAACTTGTCCCTAATTTGTGTTATATGATGCCTCCAGGTGAGATTTTTGTCAAGGGTGACTCCTAAATACTTAACGGTGTCAGACCAGGGGATAATAGAGTTACCAATAATAAGTTTGTATTTGTCAATTGTTCGTTTAGTTTTTTGTGTAAACATAATAGCAATACATTTATCAGTGTTAATTTTGATTTTCCATTTGTCGAGCCACTGTTGGATAATTTTCATATGGTCATTAAGGTATTTGACGGCGTACTTGGGGCTATGATCAGTTGCGTAAATTGCGGTGTCGTCGGCGAAGATGGCAATATTAGTTTTATTATATTGATAAATATCGTTAACGTAAATGTTAAATAAAATTGGAGCAATAATAGAACCTTGGGGAAGACCGCTATAGAAATTTAATTTGGAGGATAATTTATCTTTAATTTTAATTTGGAAAGTACGATCTTTTAAGTAGGAGATAAGGAGTTTAATAAGATGAGGGGGAAAATTGTAATTAATAAGTTTATGTATGAGGCCATCGATCCAGATTTTGTCAAACGCTTTAGCAACGTCAAGGAAAAGGGCAGCAGTGCATTTTTTATTTAATTTAGAGTCGGCAAGATGCTCAACAATGCGATAAATTTAGTGAGGGGCTGAAAGAGATTGGCGAAAACCAAATTGATAGGGGATAATAATATTAGCAGAGAGGAGATGATTATTGATTTCATAAGCAATGAATTTTTCAGTAAGTTTACTGATGGTGTTTAAGAGGCTAATTGGCCGATAGCTATCAGGAGAGTTCTTATTTTTTCCAGGTTTAGCTATGGGCACAATGATAGAATTTTTCCAACTTTGAGGAAAGTGATTCAATTTAAAGATAGCATTAATAAGGGCAGTGATTTTGAAAATGAACTTAAGGGGGATGTTTTTAAGCATAGTATTAGTAATTTGGTCTTCGCCAGGCGATTTACGATTAGGGAGTTTTTTAATTATTTCCTTAACTCTGGAGGGGGGAATGTAAATTTCAGCAGTGGGGTGACTAATAGAATTAAAAAGGTTTATATTAGTTTGAACAGTATTGTCTATGCTAGTAATGGGGCTGGGATTAAGGATGAAGTTGTTGGCAAGGGTTTGAGCGATAAGGTTAGATTTATCTTCGTCAGAATATATGAAGTTATTATTACTAGGATTAATGAGGGGGGGAATGACATTAGGTTTATTTTTAAGGCATTTAGCGGCTCTCCAAATGGAATTGTCAGTTATGTCAAGTGAAGTAATGTAAGTTTCCCAACTTTTATTGGCTTTGTCATGAATATAATACCTTAAGTTTTGTTGAGCGTTATTCATTAAAGTTTTATTATGTGTGGTTTTGTTCCTTTGCCAATTTTTACGCGCTCTATTTCTTTCATTAGTGAGAATTTTAAGTTGAGTGTCAGTACGAATTTTATTAGTAGGAGGAATAATTTTGGTATTTTTGGTGAGGGCGGAGTTAATGTCATTAGTTATGCTATGAACAAGATTATCGATGTCGTTATGGGTATTAATTTCAGGATGGGTATAGGGTAAGTTATGCAGGTCTTTTTTAAAGTTATCCCAGTTGGTGAATTTGGAATGATTGATAATTAAGGGATTAGTGTTTAAAGGAATGGTGAGTGCAACTGGGTTGTGATCCGAGGAGAGATTGCAGAGGGTTTCAATAGTAATATTATGGGGAAAGCCTTTAACAAGAGCAAAGTCAATAGTGCTACTGCTATACCTGGAAAAATGAGTGGGGGAAGAGGGGGCAATTATGTCAAATTCAGAGTTCGCAGTAAAATTATAAATGGTATTACCGTAAGTGTTATTAGTTTTACAGTTCCACAGAGTGTGATGAGCATTAAGGTCGCCGAAAAGGATAGTGTTAATGTTTAATTTATCAAGAGTTTTTAAATCGTCAAGGACGTCGTTAGGATTTTGAACAGGGGGAATATAAGTAGAAACAATAGTATAAGATGGGAGGTTATTTAGTTTAATATTAACAGCAGTAGCGTTTATAATTTTGAGGGGGGAAATGATAAGTTCATGATGGGGTAAAGTATTTTTGATAATTATAGCAGTGCCTCTCTTGGCTTGTGTGTAGGAATTGTAGTCAGTTCTATAAGTGGTGTACTGAGGGATGTTAAGTTTATCCTCTGGTCTGAGATGAGTTTCTTGTATGAGAATGATATCGGGGGTATGCTCATTTGCAAATTCTTTAAACTCCCGGATCCTGGAAAGTAAACCGTTGGCATTCCACGCAAGAACAACAAGGGAAGGAGAGGGCGTACCCATTAACTTGAATTTTCCGGACGATTAAGCATGCCAGTGAAGAAGCCAAAAATTTTGTCATCTTCAGTCTGGCCTTTATTAATTCTATCTCTTGTGGTGGTAAGTCTATCAATTAAGTGGGTTAAATTGGAGGTACCTAAGGCAGCTTTAATTTCCTCAAGGAGGTCGTTAATTTGTTTCATTTGTTTTAAGACATTTAAACCATCAGTAAAATTAGGATAATCAATAATTTGAGTGGTTTCGGCAGTTTTAGTATTTATTAAATTTTGGGGGGGAGTGGAAGAGTTAGTTTGAGGGATATTTCTAGTGGTGTTGGATCTAGCTGCGTTGGAATAGGAAAAACCGGGGGTTACTTCTTTAGATTTTCTTTTGGCTTCGGCTTTATTATGGGGAAATGCAGGACAACCTCTGAAACTGGCCACATGGTCTCCATTACAATTACAGCATTTTGGGTTTTCTAACTTTCTTTCTCCTTTATTACAGTCACTAGTTTTGTGATCACCGGCACATTTTACGCAACGGGGATTCATGGTGCAATTTTCCTGATGATGGTGATAATACTGACATCTGAAACACTGGAGGGTTTTGAAGGGGGAGTTGTATTTTTGAATGGTGATTTTAATGTGAAAGAGGGCTTGTAGATCGTAAATGTTTTTAGAATTTTCCGCAGGGGTAAGTTGAATTTGGTGGAGGGGTAGGGGGGTTTTTTCTTCATTTTTCTTACCTCTCATGAGGCGATTAACTTTATGGACTGGGTATTCTAATCTTTCAAGTTCTTTTTGAATTTCGTCCGGTTCAATATCAATGGGGAGTCCTCGGATGACCACTTTAATTAATTTTACTGATCCTAATGGTAGAATGAATCCTTGTATATTATTGTCTTTAAGAAATTTAGTAATATTCCTATGGTCATCTTCTGATTTAGGTTCAATCCTAATAAATTCTCCGCTCATTCGTGCGTGAAAGTGCCTTTCGTCTTTACCCGCTAATAAATTCAAAATTTCTCTATAATTTTCAGTTTTGGCAATCGTAATATGCTTGATCTTGATTTGATTTTCCTTAGGGGCTTGAGATTGGATAGGGTTTTCTTCAATATGGTTTTTAAGAGCATTAAATTTGTTGACAGTTACAGTATTGGTAGGTATAATAGGGATAATAGCTTTGGCAGTTAATCTTCTGGCCGGTGTCTTAAAACCGTTAGTATTCTCCTGAGTATTGGGTTTACGTTTTTTGTTATTGTTAGAATTTGAAATGGAAATGTTAGTATGGTTAGATTGGTCAAGACTATGCTTACCAAGTCGATATCTTTCGTATGCCAGAGGGAATGCCTTTTCCAGAGTTTCGTGAAGATTGTCCGGGATCAGTCCGTTTTGTAAATTAGATAAGATTTTTTCATTGTCTTCAGATAGTTCGGTAAGAATAGGTTGGTTTGATTCATTGTCCATGTTCATATCCAGAGTATCATCAGCCAGGGTCGAGTCCGTATCCATCAATTTATCATCCATAATACCACGAGTGAAACTCGTGATATCAGAGGCTGCCTCTAAATCAGGCCCGTCGCACATCCGCAGGAGAGAATCTCCCCGAAAGGCCACAGGCACAGAAGTAGGGACCGAAGAAAAGCAAAATGAAAAGCAGGTGTACTAGCGCAAGGCTTAGCACACACGGAGGAAGGCAAGAAACGACTATACGCAAAGAAGGTACAGAAGGAACTCGTCAAGTAAGAAGAGAAATCGACTCCTATGTGAACAGGCCCTAAAGACCTGTTCACATTGGAGTCCGGTAGCGGAAGCGTAAAAGGAAAGATTGCAGAGACGGAAATAAACCAATCATAGGCATTAAAAATTTCGCTGTTAATCGTTTGGAGGTTTGCCATTGATTAATTAGATTTCAACACTTTAACGCTTCCGCTACTAGACTCATATGTGAACAGACCATAAGAGAATGTTTTATTTGAAAGCAATCCTTGTGAAATTAAGCTCTGTAAATTGAAGAGAAGTTCTGTAAAACGTCTTCAATTCGTATTTTTCACGTGTTATACGGAGGAACAAGAAATAATATTTGAAATTGAAGAGCTTCATTAAAGTCTTAATAATGACAAGTATGGCAGGAATTGGTTGATCAAACCTATCAGAAAGTCTTTCTTGCAGGCTGTGCTTTCACTGCAATAATTTATTATTAGAGACAATTTGCTTTCTGGCCTGAGAAAAACTTTAATTAGAAAGAATTTTTGATTAAAATAATGTTTTTTTTAAAAAAAAAAAAGGAAGATGCATAGAGTATGGATTACAGTAATGGTAATCTCTGATACTGGAACAGTGAAGCTTTTCAAACGATGAGAAAACCAAGATTAGTGTAGAGAAAAGCAATTAAAAATAAAGGAGGAAATATAACAAAGTAACGCGTGATGCCAAACGTAATTGTAACAGATATGTGTGACGTTTTCCTCCTATTCTGACTTCCATGGAGTACGCCTCTGCAAATTAACTGACTGAAATAAAATTTATTGTTATTGTTTCCCTTAACAACATGAGCAAACATGTGCTTATCGGAGCGATTGTCAATTTCGTGTAATGATTCATAGTGCACTCCTTACTAACTGGAAATTCTTAGAATAATCTTAGTTTGACTAGGAATGTCACCGAAGGAGTTATTTCTGGTATTATATAATCATTTCTATTTGAATGAATTAATTTAAAATGTTTTAAACATTAAGCATGTTTGTTTAAAATTCTCTTTGTTTTTTTAAATTTATTAAATAAAATGCTAAATACAGCTATACAGCCGCAGTGGCGCACCCAGGATTTTTTCTTGGGGGGGGGCCGAGATGAATGGATAAAAATATTTATAATGCATGGGGGGGGCCGAGATGAACGAATAAAAATATTTATAATGCAAAATCAATATTTCTACTTCTTTGGGGGGGGGCCAGGGCCCCCTGGGCCCCCCCCTGGGTGCGCCACTGTATACAGGACATGCGATGAGGTCAACTTTGTTGCTGAAATTCTTAATTAAGGGTACGCAAACGTTGAAATGTGATCTATATGTAGGACTTCAAAGAGGGTACCTTTAGATTAGAATCTACGCATGTCTGTTGCTTAATGTGTAGTATAATTAATGTTGCATGTCTGTTGCTTAATTGTGTAGTATAATTAATATACAAAAAGGCAAAGATAAAAAAGGTTTAACGTTAATCCATCAGGAACTTAATTTTATGTTGTATGAATTCTGCTATTCCTGTAAGTACTTTTCATCTGGTCATGACAGAACCTTTCAGTTTAGTTTATTCTAAAGTTTAATTTTTGGCCAAAGTTTCAGTTTTACCATTTACCATCTTTGGGGGCAAAAGTCTGATCTATGCAAGGTGATATGAATGGATTCATCTCTTCAAGCTGAGAATCATGATTGACATGTTTAAAAGATATTAGTTCAATAAATATCTATTGGCTCTTATATGATTGTTAGGCTACTAAAATGGCAGTTTGATGACTGAGTAAGATATGTAGAAATATGCTCTTATTGCTTGTTCATAGTGATAATATCAGGGGCACCAAAAGCTGCTCCTAAGTGAAAGTAATACCATTCCTGATAATTAATATACTTACTATTCAGCTTTAGTGCTATTCATTTGCATTTAAAAATTGTTAAGTACCATGAAGGAAAGTAATTTTCAGATCAATTTATTACTTTTACAACATATTAAATGCTGTTCATGTCACTTGAGTTAAATTAAATTAAAAATGTATGGGTAAAATGTTAAATTATTTGTTTTGTATCATGTTATCCATGTTTATATAATTTTTTTAATAACACAAAATTTGCATAGTCTTGAACATGTCAATATTAAAATACTATTTGTAATTTATAAAATTTCTAATATTTTTCCTTTAAATTTTTTTTCAGAAAAAGTTAAAGTCCCTTGCCATATTGGCATCTGGAGGGACTGTTGCATTTGGGGCGATATCAACATATAGTGGGAATGAAAAGTTCTATAGAGAACTATTGATGCCAGCATTACATAAAGTTCTGTCACCTGAGGCATCACAAACTCTAGGATTACTTGCTGCCAAGTGGGCCCTAATTCCAAAGTGCAAAGTTGAAGATACTCCAGTTCTGGTAGTATTTACCAAAAAAACTTTGTGTTACTTTCATTCAAGAAACTTATGCAAAAAATATTAAATTTTTTAAATTTTATTTCTAGCAGTAGCTATACATACATCATCCAGATTGTATGATATACATCATTGTATGATATACATCCATTGTATGATATACATCATCCAACAGAGTGATAACACTCAGCACAAACACACGAGGAGAAACAACAAATCAATAACAGAAAAACAGAAACATTAAATAATAAACAAACAAACATAACCATAACAAAAGTCAATCAGTCTGTATGGTCTGTAGCTGTCCTCTAGCCTTCCAATATCTATCATAAATATCTCCAGAGACTGCTGGGCATATCCCAAGATGCTCAGCATCCATCACACAATCACTGTTGCACAAGATGCAGTTTGGGGTAGAGAGTATACCGAATCTGTGCAAGTAACCAGCAAGACAGTTGTGACCAGTTTCTAGCCTAAAAGCAGCAACAGCATGTTGTCTTGGAAACTCTGGGATCTTTTCAAGATTCCCATCCAAGTTTTATCACTAATTTGTTCAGTTTGTTTAGTCTGATAGTTCTCATTCAAAGTATTTTGAATTATTCTATTTATTGAAGAGTAAGGGAAGTAAAAATTATCGATTGTACAATTGATCTCTTTGTCTGTCATTAATGAAGACATATCATTTTTCATCATCCTTGTTTATTTCATAACTAAGATAGATTTTACGGATTAGTATAAAACTTTCTACAGTAATTTATATCCTCTTTGAATATTTTAGTAATTAAATGTTATTATTCTAGACAGTCATTTTTTTTTCATCGTTTCTACATAAATATTACTCTCTGAACTTTCTCGTAGTAAAAATATTTAATTTTTTTTAATAAATGTACTTGAATTATTTTAATTGATAGATTCCTGTTTTTGTAGAAAACCACTTTATTTGGCCTGGAGTTTCCGAATCCAATTGGAATTGCTGCAGGTTTAGACAAGAATGCTGATGCCCCTTCAGGTTTATTTCGAACAGGTATTGGATTTTTAGAAGTTGGCACTGTTACTCCTTTACCTCAAGAAGGTAATCCAAAACCAAGGATTTTCAGACTATCTGAAGATGGTGCAATCATTAACAGGTTATTCATCAATATTTAATTTTTATATTCTTTACAGTTTTTGACCTACTGCAATGATACTAACAAAGTGTTATCTGATCTAGTATGGTGAATCAAAATTTTAGATTTTTGGTACTCCAAAATGAGTAAAAGACAATATTATTGTTTATTTAATAGTAATAGTTCAAACTTCATTTTTTCTCTTCAGAGAGAATTTCCAGTTTTTATTTCTTATATGTTCACTCTCTTGCAGATTTACAAAAGCACACTCCTTATGTAAGTTTTAATTACTAGCATTTTAATTATTTACTTTAAAAATAAATTTATTGAATCAAATTACATTTATAATAAACTGTCATCTTAACTAGTTAAAAGTGTACGGTAATTTATTAAGTATTTCAAGTTTTTTACTAACATTTATATCTATATATTAATAGAAATAAATTGTAGCAAGATATTTACACATTGCTTGTAGAATTTCCATGTTTCCTTATTTTAATCATCAAGTATTTTTAAGAATTTAATTTTCCATAGTAGCATCCTGTTTTATTCATATGTTTGGGAAAGTAGCTGAAGTTTGAATTAAAAACCTATCCCATGGAGATCAATATCAGGCATAGTTAAATTGACAGTATTTTGTTTCTATTAGTTTAAAATTTAAAGAAATAATATATACTATACTCATATTGATTCTACAAATCATTAATTTAGGTGTGGTTTCAACAGCAAGGGACACCAGCATGTTAAGCTTCGGTTAGAAGTTCGGGACAAAAATGGTGTTCTAGGAGTCAACTTAGGAAAAAATAAATTGAGTGAATCAGCCGATGAGGACTATATAAAGGGCATAAAGGAATTTTCTTTCACAGCAGATTATTATGCCATCAACATCTCAAGTCCAAACACACCAGGTCTGAGATCCTTACAGAAGAAACAACACTTGGGGAAGCTGTTGGATAAAGTATGATTTCTGTAATGCAATTTTTCTTGTACATTTCAGAAATCTGATAACTGAAATATAGTTTTCTGTTGGTTGTCTTTTGGAGAACATATGGTCACCTTTTGCTTCATGGAGGCCAAACAGCCTCATGTTATTTTTTATTTGAAAATCTTCAACCAAGTTTTAGGAAATTATTATGAAAGGAAGCAGCACATAGAAGTTAACTTTAGTATGTATGAGCAAAGAAATTAAAGTAAATTAATTCTTATATATATATATATATATATATCCATTTATTTATCAAAGGAACAGTATTCAAATAACAAAAGAATTAAAACAAATAATACATGATGGACTAAGCATTTGTATTCTGCACAATTGATGCCATAGCTGTTGTTTTACTGGGAAGTTTTCCAGTTTTCCTCTCTAGTTTTAATCTTCAATCATAATTTGGTTTTATTTCCCATTATTTTGTCAAAATTTTGAAACCTGTGTCTAATCAATGTTTAAAATGAAAGAAATTACATTAGAATAAGTACACTGGATAGTGAGTGATACATTATGCGATCACTCACTATCCAGTGTAATAAGATGTATTTAGTATTTCATATATGCTTATTTAATTTTACTGTTTTATCAAAAAATACCTGTTTGGCATTCCTTTTAAAATATTTCAGTTTTAGATTTCTGTGTATGTGTTTATAGATTTTAAATTGTGATAAATAAATATTATTTAGGGAGAATAGCATTATCTCTATTTACTAGTTGTTAAATATTACCCCTTTTTTCATTTGTGCCCTTCTCTCTCTCTATATATATATGTATATTAATGTACTGTGGATAATGTGTTCTTAAATGAAATGAAAACTTTAGAATTTTTATCATTAAAGTTCACACCGATATTGTAATACAACATCCACCTGGTGATACTTTTCAAGTTTCATTACAACAATATTTGTATGTCTTATTTTGTTTATAGGTATTAGAGGCAAGAGAACAGAATTATAGGAAACTACCAATCCTGTTAAAAATTGCACCAGATCTAACTTATGAAGAGAAAAAGGATATAGCTGAAGTAGTGACAAGGAAAGGGGTAATTTTTTTTAATTAATAGTTTGATTGTCATTGTAACAAATGAGAGATGCTGGATGTTATGATTGTTCAGACATTAGTTCAAACCTCAATGGTGACATATGATAGAATATAAGTGATTTGTTTTCTGCATTTCTCTTATATGTTTTGTAAACATTGTCCTCTTCCCTTAAAAAGCTTTTATTGAAAGAGTAATTTCAGCATGTTTCCTTTTGACAGATAATTATGAAAAACTTTAAAATGTCAGGAAATGTAAAAATAAAAGAAAACTATCCTGAAAAGGTCAGGAATTTTTTATATTTATCCTACAAGTTAGGGAAGATGGAAAACATGGCCAGTGACATTTAAATGATGACCCTTCCTGCAACTGATTTTTTCACTGTACAGTTCTATGATTTGCTACTGGATTTTGTAGGATTCTTGGCCTTTAACTGGGAATCTAGGAAATGAGACAGTGTTAAAAAGAACCAAACTGTTTGTCTTAAGAACTTTCATGATAGAAACAGGCTGAAAAACCATATCACAAAATAATCAAGGATTTACATTTTTTTGTAGATCAATGAGCATTTTAAAAATCATGTACAAACCATGTTTAAAGTGGTCAGTTGCTTATATAGTCTATTAGTATGTTTGAATCCTTCCTCTTTCTCTGGAAGATGCTATTTTTATAAGGTTACAAAATAATGTTTGGGTATCTCAGTTTTAAACATAGTTAAATTAGTTCTACTATATTGTCAATCATATCTCTTTCTTAAATAGATTAGCTGCTGAATAGTTATATAATTTCTGTGTGAATAATAGACAATGTGGCAGAGTGTGTGTGTTGTAATTTCCCAAGTCTCATAGTGTAAATAGACTTATAAAATTTTATTTTAAACTACTTAGTGTGTGCAAAATATAATTTTGCATTAACATATGGCAGATAACCAAAAAATTTAAATAATTAAAAAGAAAAATTTTAGTATGGAAAAATTTATTGTACCCTTTTATCATTTGTAATAAATTAAAACCATGTGCAGTATTCGTAGGTGAAAAAGAAGTGAAAGAGCTGCTGTACTGGTAGCTGGGTAAATTTACAGTAGAATGCAGGCACCATCTGGTATAAGGATAAACATGGTTAGAAAACTCAAGAAAAAGGCAAATTAAGAGCCAATGGAAAAATTCTACAGACCAAAATTTTTTTCTATCTTGTTTGTAATGTTTTTATTGTTATGAGTTAGAAATTGTTGCTCATTCAGGTTTTGCTGCATGAAATAACTATTGATTCTTTGAAGTATGTATTTAGAATTTTAAAAAATATTAACAATTGTTTTGATAACAGGATAACCTTATTCTAGATTTATTGTCCATCCTTCTAAGGTCAGCTTTTGGCATAAAATTAAAGTGCCCTTTCTTTATTGGGAAGACTAAGATTAACATAAGGAACATAATTTTTTACTAGTGCAACTACATAAACTTGTTGCACTATTAAAAAAGAATGAATATTTACCTTGTAACTATGAAGTAGCAAAGGTGAATCTTTGATTTCAGCAATAATGGTATTTTCTGACTTTATGAACATTCTTTCAATGATTTTTCTTATTTCATTGCAGAAAATGATTGATGGCCTTATTATTTCTAACACTACAGTAACAAGGCCAGAGTCTTTGAAAAGTCATAAAGAAGAAACTGGGGGATTAAGTGGTAGGCCCCTAAAAGAAATTAGTACAAGTGCCATTAAAGATATGTACCAGCTTACTAAAGGTTAGATCAATTTCTTATGTCTATATTTTCATCCTTTAACATGCTTGCAATATGCTTCTTTTAAAACAGCATTAATTTATTGTAATCTTTGGTATTTTAACCATCATTTTATAACATCTGGCATAAAGTAGTTAATGTTCTATACATTTATTTGAGCTAATTCATCCAATGTTTATTATTGTTTCATATCTCTTATGTAAGTTATGAAGTATGAGTTTTTGGCATTTAATTTAATTATTTGTGCAAATTATAATTATCTGCATACACCACTTAGAAAAATTAAGAAAATTTTGTTTCTTGCATATATATATAGATATAGATATATATGTGTGTGTGTGTGTGAGAGAGAGAGAGAGAGAGAGAGAGAGAGATCAAACTTGCATAATATAATACATATTTAAATTTCTTTTTTGCATAAAGATCCCACAGTTTTAGAATAGCCAGTTATTTGTATTTCTGCCTCATTTCAAACACTGTTTTTCTGCACTGGATGTGCTGGTTCAAGCTTTAACATGATTGTTCACTTAACCCTTTACGACACGTTATATTAAAATGCAACTGAAACTTGAAAAAAATGTTGTAAAAAGTGTCAGATGTACTTTCTTTGATATTGTATGACCACAAAAAAAATTCTGCTGTTTTTATTTTTACAGATGGGGGGGGGGGGGGGGGGGTGATGCCGTATGTCCTATCATGCAACTATGACATTCCATACATCATTGTGGCATTGTGGATGTTATGCTGAGAGTTATGCAGTATATATTATAAATCATTAAAATTACAAAAATACAAAAAAAATATCATCAACAATTGCATTAAAATAAATTTTCGATATTTATTACTCACATATATATAATCACAAATATTATGAGTCTTTAATTTTAAAAATTTCCTATTCTGAATGTAAAAGATATGAAAACATTTCACTTTAAATAAAAACTAATTTAATATAAATAATTTTTTAAAATGATTGAACTACTATGAGTTACGGCATGATTAATATCTTTTATATATATAGTGGTCATGAAATAATATAGATATAGTGTCTATATGGTGGTCGTATGTAAAGGCATACCTCGCCAATAGTCCCTATAACTGGGAACTTTGTATCAAGTTCATAGTTGAATAATTCTAATGCCTCCTCAACTGTTAGGTTTTTTTTACTCACATGCTGTCAAAAATGACACGCAACACAAACCAATAAAGGAATAAAATTAATGCACAGGTGAAGTGTTATGACTCTCTTAGTCTTTCTGCCCCTTTCAGAATTTTCACATAAACTGTTGCCACTTTTCTAGAATTGGTTTTCTTAGAAGCAATGTTCCCCTTTGTCCTGTGGGCACAAACACTCCTGGGTGGTCTCTGTTGAGGATTTTCAGAGAAATCATTGCCACTGTCTCTTGTGCAATCACTTTTCTTAGAGGCACTTTCTTCCCTTTTGTCCTGTGGGGACAAATGCTCCTGGGGGACCTCTGTTGTTCGGCAATTCTTTCTATACCTTTGTATCAGGCACAGCCTCTAACTTAAGGCACCTGATACATAAATGGCTGAAAACTAATCAAAACTAAACGAAAAAACAAATAAATTCTTAAACAGAGGAAAATTGCAATGCTGCCACCTATTGGTGAAAACCTCAAGTGTGTGGTGGGACAATTTTTGACCCATGTATTTCAAGTGAATTATAAATGTTGAAAAATATTATATATGTCATCTTTTTTTTGTTTTGAAAATAAGCTAAAACAATGAAAATTATAATTAATTACATCTTGTATATAAAAATGTTTCCAAAAGTCTTCAAAGAATGGCCATTAGTTAGGCCACATTTTATTGATTATTTTAGCCAATTTTCATACAGAAATGAAGTACCGTGTTATGTGCTGTCATTTATGAGCTAAAATTATAACTAAAACGGAATTGTATTCTATATTTTAAATATAGCTTGAAGTGAATAGAATTTAAGGAGAAATTATTTTAATTAGGTGGGACAATTTTTAACCCACCATGCCGGAAAGGGTTAATCTGTCTGAGAAATAGGCATGTATAAATGCAATCGGTAATTTTTTTTAATTAAAAACAGTCATTTTCTAAATTTTTCTTAGTCATTAAGATCTGACATTTTGCTGAAATATTTAGCTTATACTGAAATCACAGAGTTATTCTGGACTTTTGAGTCAAAAAACATGTAACAAGAAAAATAATCATTAAAATAAAAATTGCAAAATTACTTTTAAAAAAGTACACCCCTCCTTACATAGACATAAAAATAAAAGGAATATTCTTATACATTTTCCTGGAAAGAAACTATGCTGCGCTAGCAAATTAAGAAAATGGCATAACTGCCATACTTAATTTCATTTTTTAAAATAAGCCTTTATGGTTAAAGAATTGTTTGCCATAGACCAGTGGTTCCCAACTTTGGGTATGCGTACCAGTACGGGTACGAGGACAAGCAGCTACCAGTACGTGAATGATTTTACAATTTAAAACGAAAATCTATTAAAAATCTGCATTACAAAAAAAGAAAAGAAATGACTATAATAACTAATAATCCATACGTTTTAATATTTTAGTTTGGAATTTCTTATCCATTGTTTGTGTTGTAATATTTTATTGGGAATGGGATTTACCTAATCTCAAAAGATGCTGTCTACATCTGAATGTGTTATCTATGACCGCTCCATAAAAATTTGGCACTCGCCTGTGAATTATAACTGTGTCTATAACTGTGTTTGCGAATTATAACTGTGTCTGAGAAGTTTCTTGCCAATCAGTAAAATTTTTAATTCCATTTGTGACCACATATTTGTGTGAAAAAGGATTTTCTGCAATGACTGCGATGAAAACCAAATATAGAGCTTTACTGGACATTGAATCGGATCTTTGCCTTAAACTGACAAACATTGAGCCCAATATTAGTTCTTTAGTTAATAATAAACAGGCCCAACCTTCTCACTAATTATATATTTTTTAAAGTGATTATTATATTTTATGTATATGTTTAGCAATAAAAATATATCCCAAGTTACTTGTCTTTATTTCAAATGTTCTCCATTGCATTTTATTCCCCACTTCAAAATTTTTGGTCTACCGGTACGTCATCAAATTGTTTACAACATACAGGTACGGTACTATAAAAAGGTCGGGAACCCCTGCCATAGACTGTTATAACAATTTCCTCATTCTATTGATGGACTTAACCTTTCTCGGTCTTTATGCTCTGAAAGTCAATATCATTAATTTAGGACAGCTTGATTTGTAGAGGGAAAAAAAGATATTTTGGAAGGAGAGTTAAAGAATGTTTGAAAACAATATCACCAACAGTTTTCCTTCAAAAATAAGAATCAGTTTCAGAGAGCAAGGAAACTAGAAAATTTTTCCTCATAAACACTTCAATGATATATATATACTGCAGATGGCAAAATTCAACCTACAAACTTGTATCATTCATAAATATACAGTGAAACTTCTCTACGGTGGTCACTTTGGTTACGAAATAAAAGTGGCTGTTTTGAGAGGTGGATTTCTGTATGGCAGCCAGTAATGATTCCACAAAATGGTTGTTTTAAGGGATAACTGGCTAGAGAAGTTTCATTTTATATATATATATATATATATATATTTATACAAACAGTTCAACCTCCCAAATCTGGAATCGTTCAGAACATGGCCATTCCGGATTTGGAAATTTTCTGGATTTGGGAGGTTTTTAAATAACACTACAAATTTTTAGGGAAAATAATAAACACACTTAAAAAAACATATAAAAGGGTTTAATTATTAAATAAACCTGAATACAGAACATATAATTCCATTATAATTTAAACATTTCAGTCAATGTCTGTTGCTTTAGTTTTGGCTTATTATAAATTATTTTTTCTCAAATTCTATATACTGCCATAATTTCATGTTCTGAGGTAAAATTCCTGGTGTTCTAAGCCTAATTTTGTTTTATCTAATGATTTTATCAGGTTTTCCTTTGACATTCTTTCATTTTTAGGGCATTCTGAATCACTTTCATGATCGCTGTCATCATAACCTTTGTTATTTACCCACACTATCAGTAACTTCAGAATCGTTCAGAGAACCGACGATCAACAGATTTTCGTCGATGTCTAAAATTTCCTGTATGTCTGATTTATTCAAGTTAATGTTGCTTTTATTTGCACATTCTACTAACTTTGCTATTTCAGCTTCTTTCCCAGACACTTAAAAGCCTTTCAAAATCGCTGCTGTCACTTGCCTGAAAGGAAATGCATTATTTCACAGATCATTTTGGTAGCAACATCTATCAGTAAAATGGAAAGGTAAAATTGGCCATTTATTAAAATGTTCTGGATTTGGGAGGTTGTACTGAATATATATATATATATATAAAGTATTTTATGCTTATGTATCATATGAAAATATTAGTACTTCATAACTAAATATTTTCATTGTAGTTACAAAATAGGTTTGTGTTAATATCAGTTATTCTTTTATACTTATCCTCAATAATCCTAACAGGAAAAATACCAATTGTTGGAGTTGGAGGTGTATTTTCTGGTGCTGATGCGTATGAAAAAATAAAAGCTGGTGCTTCTCTCGTTCAGTTGTACACAGCACTTACCTATGAAGGTCCTCCTGTAATTGGAAAAATTAAACGAGAGTTGCGAGAGTTATTAGAGTAAGTTTGTTAATGTCCTTATATTTGTGTTAATATTTTTGAGTATAGTTCATGTGGCTTTCCTTTTGTTTTATTTACTTTTCTTAAGTCAGCATCTCCTATAACTCTTTTGCACCCATGACTCCTTAATACCAAGACATAAGATTTCAAAATGTGAAACAATTAAATTTATTTTACCATTTTAAATGATAAATTAGTCTATTTCAAATCAAATTTTGTATTTATCCTAATTTTTTTTATCAATGAAAGGATCACCCAATTTTGAAATGTTACGATGTCATAAAGCAACCCATCAGCATCCCTATAAATATTTGATTATGAAAGATACATTTATTTTAAAAAAATAAAGTGTAAAAATATTGAATGAACAATTAAAAAGAAAAAAAATATCCTTTTTTTAGGAGGTTGCACAATTTAATATGTATGCACTCAAATTCTTTCAGTGTGATGGTATGTAAATGACAGGTTTCTTATAATTTTTCTATCCTGTCTTATAAATATAGTCTTAATACAATGTCATCATTGAGGAATTTTTTTTTGTTAGATATATCTAATTCTTGTCCATGTAGTTTCTTCTATATCCCATTTAAAAATATTTTTTAGGTTCAAAAATACTTAAATATTTATTATAAAATTAATTCAATATTCAAAAATGAATGAAACAATACAAATACAAACAGAATTAAACACTCCTTTCTAAATTATCAAAATTGCATGAGGAATTAGTTTGTTATCGTAAATTTATAGTTAGCTCCTTGATTTACTGCCTTTGAAAACTGAATGTTAAGTAAAATTTAAAAACAATATTAGGGCTGTGTAATCAATTTTAATCAAGTGGAATGCAAACTTGTCTGCAATAAACACTCAAAAGTACATCATACAGTGTTATTGTATGAGTGATATTGATGATAATCAGTGAGTCATTTCTAAACTACTATGCTCAAGGTAAGTTTTCATGCTTTTCTTCTGCATTTGTATAATGAGTAGACGAAATGGCTTTCAATTTTTCTATGATATCAGTAAATTTATTATGATCATCAAAACATTTTTTTCAAAAATACATAAAGGTGGCACTGACTTGTAGCGTGATGTTGTAATGTAATGTATATATATAAAACAGTTCCGTAACTGACTGACTGACTGACTGACTGACAGATAATGCACAGATCAAACTGCTGAACCTAAAGGATTGAAATTTGCAATTCTTCTTATAGTGTAGGGGTTCACTAAGAAAGATTTTTGAAAAATTCTTCTTGGATTTTTTAAATTAAAATTTTAGCTGCTTTTGTAACATTCTTTAAAGTTTGCATTTAAAATAATCTGAGGGTTATAAAATTTATATGAGAAAGATCATAAAAATTCCTTTATAATGAAATCTTTTTCGAATCTTTACCTCCATTTTCTGATTTTTGGTGAATTTTTAAAGATTAATTTTTAGAATTTAATTTATTAAATGCTGATCACATGGTTTTTCTTTTTGTGATATTTTAAATTAGTTTTGCATTACATGCATAACAACGAAATAAATTGACAAAATTTTCTTTTCTTGCTAATGCAGCAGACAATTAGACGTTATCTGAAAAAATATTAAAATACAGTAAAAGAAATGTTTGTACTATATTCTTTAGTACGTTCTATTAGATTTAATTTTAATATTTTCTTCTACATTATTTTGTCTATAAAAATATCCGTTATGATTTTTTTTATTAAATATATATATTTTTTTTCTGGGGGGGGGGGCATTAATTGTATACATTGACTGTTGTATGTATTCTAAATATTGTATAATTTTTTTTTGGCATTAACTGCATACATTGACCGCTGTATTTAATTTGAATGTACTCTGTAGTGAAGCATGGGTATTCAGCTAGTTTAATATAATAAGAACATTCAGTAATCAGTGCTTGAAAGCGAGCACTGACCCAAGCTGCTCTAATTGAGCATTGTGCTCCAGTGGACTGTCAGTGTTTTCACAAATCCCTTTTATTGTTACATTACAAGTCAGTGCAGGCCACACTGAACTGGCTGAAGTGGAGCAGTTTTTGAGCCTAGCATTCAAAATAAGCATTTGTGAAGAAACATGGGTACACTTGTAATGTAATGCTCATTACAAGTATCATATATTATAACATTACATTACAAGTCAGTCACCGCTTTAAGAGGGTATTCTCAGAAGTTCAAACATGGCCACTTGATAAAGCAAACCACTCCCTTTTTTTCCCAGTTCAATGACTTTTAAAAGAGTGAAGTTTGAAATAAATGTGTTAAATATTTGTTACCTGTATGTTATTCTCTTTTCTTTTGAAATAAAGTATTACAAGATGTGGAAAATTTTCTTTATTTTTGTAATATGTAGATTTATATATTTATCACTCTTTCTTATGCAAATTGCATATGTCATCAATTTTAAAATTTTAAATCTATTAAAAATATATTTGATAATGAGATAAAAAAAAATAAGAATCCACAAACCTAAAGTTTTGCAAATATCAAAACCGTGCTCTATAAAATAAAGATATGAGATATATGTATTCCTATTCAATGCAATATTCCTCTTTTTTGACATTTATACTTTTCTTAACTATCCACTTAAGTAAGTATCTATGTAATTGTTCCAGCACATTCGAAAATATATTCCGTCTAAAAGCTCAGACTATAAGTCGTATTATTTTCTATGGGGATCTTGCATCATCTCTGATTTTTTGCTGGCTATATGCTATGACTGAGTAATTTTGCTGCAAATTTGTGGGAAACTGTGATAAGTTATGATTGTGTACTTGTCACATTTTATTTGTTGGCCTGATTTTGCTGACTCACAACGTATTCAATATGGACAAAAGCACTGCCTCTCAGAAGAGGCATTTCTAAGTAGTGCTGACAATAAAATATCTATTCTACCAGCCAGTGCATATAAAGAATGAAGTTGTTTGCAATGAAAGAACAACAGTTGCTTCCTTTAAGAAGTGAAATTCTTAGAAAATTTTGGCAGCTTCTTGTGATTCGGAGACTTTTGGATTTCAATCTGTTTGAAAACAAAAGAGTTAAGGTAGTGATTCCTTTAAAAGCCTCAATTTTCAATCAAGCCCCTAATTATTATCTATTCATTATAATATTGAAAAATTTACTTTAACATAAATCAATATATTTATATACTTTTAATTTCTCTTTTTAGGGCTGATAATTATGCAAGTGTGAGTGATGCTGTAGGAGCAGATCATCGAAAATAATCTTTGAATTCAGGGATAAAAGCATGTGACAGTCAAATTTCATTCACATAGGGAAAGTAAATGAAGTGCATATATCACACGAGCAGGATCTTTACGGTAGAAGACATTAAAAATTTGGTATAATTATTTTATTTCTTAAAACGTTTACAAAAAGTACATCCAAATATAACCAGAGACAAAATAAAAATAAATACCAATAATCTTTTGTGTGTGTACATATCAGACTATGTGACAACAGCAGTCTCATGTTTGGTCCATGTGACCTATCTGCTACTGTTGTAGCTTGCTCCATGTTAATTTTATTATTTTCTTTTTTTGATATTATTTTCCATGAACTTTCAACACATTTTTGTTTGTCTCATCTTATATTTTCTTTCCCCTGTTCTTTTATTATATTGATCACTGAAGTTCGATGTGTGTACTGATAGCAATCTCTGTAATTGAGGACTAGGCCCTTGTATTGCAGTTCTTCCAACAATTCCTGTAACTGTCTCATATTGTTTTTCACATCAGTGATATGATTTGTATGTACTTCTGTCTATACTTTGTAAAACTGTGCTGAATTCCAGTCTTAGGGATTCAAAAAGAATGTGTTTTGTATTATTTATTTAGTTATTCTAAAGAATTTTGTACTGAGAATATGAATTGTATTGGGTTGTTCGAACAGTAATTTCATTTTTTCCCAACAGAGGACTTAATTGTATTTTTTTTAACTTCACACTTAATCCGCATCGTCATTATATATTTTGATAGCTAGCAGCAAGGCTTGTTTGTGAAAAAGTTTGATTCTGCACAAGAGTTTTTCTTTGGTACCCTATCAAATATGGAAATTCAAAAGCAGCATTTTCAGAATATTTTATTTTTTTTACAATTGAAAAGGTAAAAATGCTGTTCAAGCAAGAAAAGAATTATTTGATGTGTATGGAGAAGATGTATTGACAGAACGCCAGGGCCAAAACTGGTTTGCAAAATTTGGTACCAGCAATTTTGATGTTGAAGATGTGTTCAACTGGCCTTCCACGTACTAGAAGGCCAGTTGAAGCTGATGAAGGCAAAATAAAGGCATTGATTGATGCAAACTACCGAATAACAACTCGTGAGATCGCTGAGAGATTAAATTTATTGAATTCGACCATTCATGATCATGTGAAATGTCTTGGTTTAATTTCAAAACTCAACATATGGGTTCCACATGTTTTTACAGAAAGAAATTTGCTCCGTCACATTGACGTCTGTGATTTGCTTCTCAGACGTTAAGGAAATGATGCAATTTTGAAGCGAATCATAACTGGGGACGAGAAATGGGTTGTCTACAACAGAGTTAAATGCAAGAGATCATGGAGTAAAAAAGATGAACTGGCTTAAAGCACTTCGAAAACCAATATTCATAAAAAAAGTGATGCTGTCTGTTTGGTGGGATTTATAGGGAATTTTTTTTTTTTAGCTTCTACTGGACAATACCACGATCAATTCTCAAGTGTTTTGTGATCAACTGGACAAATTGAATGATTCACTCAAACAGAAAAGGCCAGAATTGATCAATAGAAAAGGTTTAGTGTTCCACCAAGATAATGCCAGACCTCATACATGTTTGGTAACTCACCAAAAGCTTTTACAGCTTGGATGGGATGTACTACTACACTCACCATATTCTCCAGATCTGGTACCTTCGGATTATTACATGTTCCGGTTTCTACAAAAATTTTTATACCGTAAAACCCTTTAATTCAAATGAAGACGTCAAAAATAACTTAGATCAGTTTTTTTGCCAGAAAAGATCAGAAGTGTTATGAGCATGGAATCATGCTACTGCCAGAAAGATGGCAAAAGGTATTTGACCAAAATGGAGACTATATAATTCAATTAAATATTTATACACTATAAGAAAATTGACTTTCATTTTTCACAAAAGAAAAAAAAAGAAATGACTTTCCGAACAACCCAATGTAGAGTTGTTGTTAATGAGAAAAATATATTGTTGAAATAAGAGAAAAATAATAAAAATTTATATTTCCTTGGCTAGAACTTGGCACATATAATTTTTAAATATGGGTGTATGTGTGTATTACCTGTAACACACATTAGCACAAACACATTACTTACCAAATGTAAACTATTTTTATATTTTAATATAATTTTATATTCTAATCATAAAATTATTATTAATACACAAGATTGTATATAATTTTTTTTTTTAAATTCTGAGATCTAAGATTTTTTAAAAAATGCAGAAGTATTGTAACTAAATAATTTTTTCTCTAATTAATTTTTACGAAAGATTTTATCTTATAGATTAAAGTTAGATTGAGGCACGTTGTGAAAACCTCAATAAATTAAAATTTGCTTTTAACCGCAATATCCAGGTTCAAAGGGAGTAGTGAGTATCGAAACAAAACTGTAATTAAACCTAAAAGAAAATAAAAAGGAAAAAAAAAATAACTAAAACTTACTCTTCTAAAAGGAATTAAAGACAAAACACAAGCTTAGGGGTAATAATCACAAATTTTATTTAAACATTAATTTACTGTTATTCATGACATATTCACAAAACCAAAATTAAAACTTAATTTGTAATAACGGCACAATTCCTCGATGACACATTATATATTCATAATAAATACAAAACATAATAAAAAAAATAATTGGTGGCTGGTGAAAACCAAAAAAAAGAAAAAATTACTTAAGTTAAACTTTAATAAAAGAAAATCATATTACCGGTTAACGACTGCAGTCTAAAAAGAAATTAGAAAGAAAGGCATAATATTAAGAGTAAAGATTTTGGGAAGTAGGGTAGAGCATGCCCGAAATTAAGGAAGTTAACTTTCTCTTGGCTCCTTGGAAATCTCCGTCATCTCATCGTTGTTTTTAGGCATCTTTTCTCGACTAAGGCTTTTAATATTTTTTTGGATAATGTCCAATCATCTGCCGCATTAGCAAGAAAAAGAATTTTTTTTTGTCTATTTAGTTGTTATGCACATGATGATAAATTTATTTAAAGTACCAGAAAAAGAAATCACATGATCAGCATTTATTAAATTAAATTCTAAAAATTAATCTTTAAACATTTACCAAAAATCAGAAAATGGAGGTAAAGATTCGAAAAAGATCTCATTTTAAAGGAATTTTTAAGATCTTTCTCGTGATATAAATTTTATAACCCTCAAATTATTTTAAATGTAAACTTTAAAAAATGTTACAAAAACAGCTTAAAAATTTAATTTAAAAAAATTAAGAATTTTTCAAAATCTTTCTTAGTGCACCCCTACACTATAAGAAGAATCGCCATGCAAAATTTCAGCCCTTTAGGTCCAGCGGTTTGGTCTGTGCATTGTATGTCAGTGAGTCAGTCAGTTACGGAACTGTTTTATATATATAGATTAATGCATACTATATATAAAGCAAGTATGCATACTATATATGTACAAGTATTTTTAATACCATATATAAAAGTTAAGTCAGTTATATTATACTCCTTCAGTCTTATAAAATATTATACGTATGAGTTGATATATTTAATTATATTATTGATAGACACTGAGTGATTAAGTAACTATGATCACTAGGTACATAAATTTCACATAAAGAATATTGAAATTTCACTCACCCACCCCCAAAAAAAAAGATTAAAAATTTTCGCATTAATTTAAAAAAATCACAACTTTACTTACTTGGTTAGGTAAGTATTAAAGTTCTTAGATAAAAGCGAACATTGTAGTAATCTCCACATTCTCTCAAGTCTTTAGCAATAAGTAATAAGCAGATTTCGAGAGTGAGATCTCTGAGTTAAAGACTGTGGATGGTTTTAGATAAGCAATTAGGTTAATAAATTACTATTATAACCTAATTTCGCTTAAAAAGCTGTTTATCAGAGTTTTCACAGTAAAGTAGTAAAAAAATTAATGTCACATTTATTCACTCATGTTGGCAAATTTTGCATTAATTCACATCTATTTCGTAATATGAAAATTATGTATCCTTAATTATCACCTGTTAATTCATTAGTAACCCTTCAGTTTCCTGAGGTATGACAGCTATTGTAAGTCTTGTAGACTCAATTAGATGTCTGTACAATTGGGGAAAAATTGCTAACCATCCTTAAATTAGATAGGGAGTAGATTAACTTATCTATTTTCCTAATGTTCTCTAAAATAACCCTACAAAAAACTTATATAAGGTAGGAATTAATGGACCATTAATGTATTGCATGCCAGAAGTTCATTCAGTTAACATTTCTGTGTAAAGCATCTTGATGAAAAGATGCCTTATTATTTTAGATACCATCTCCATTACAAAAATGTATAATATTATGGGGTGTACATTTGGCTGTAATAAGAATTCATAGCTTATTCCTCATGCATCAAGGAACAAAGTTCCTGCAAATTACACAAGACCTATATAGTACAACAACCATCGCAAACCTGCCAACATTACTACCATGAAGATGGATCCACAGCCTAATATTGCTAGCTCTAAATTCATACATGACAGTTTGTCAATCCCAACAAGTTGTGGTTAAAAGAGGATCTCATAACTGGCATCTCCATTTATATCCTTACTGGGCTGTAAAAACACGTCAGATAAGACAAGTTTTTTTAAAGTATTATATGTATAAATTGATATATTTGTTATTTATAGACACTGAATGATCAAGTAACTATGATCACCTGTTAATTCATCAGTAGACCCTTCATTTGCTGAGGTATGACAGCTAGTAGATAATTTATAGAAATGGTATACATTCACTAAAAAAGCATCTCTTTTTTAGTGAACTGCCTACCATGTACAAGTTTTCAAAATCAAAACATCATATCTTACTCTTCCAATAATCTGTCCTTTTATGAAGTTTGATACATGCTTAGTTTAACCCATCATATTTCAAACTCTCTTAACAACTGATATAAAATTAAATAAATTTTAACTCTGCAGTGTCGAAGATTGCATTGCATTTACTTTGCATACAGGTGGTCATAATTCATTAATCACCGAGTGCATAATTATATATTCATATATATGTGAATTAATATATGTTCAAAGTATATTTTTCAATAGATTAATCAAAGAAACTCAAAAGCAAAAAAAAAAAAAAATCAGATTTAATATTTGCTCTACGAAAGAATCTGAATTTGAATTTTAAAATAACGTTCACATAATAAGTTCAAAGTCATTTAAGTTTATTTGTAGCCATTCGGAATGAGCTTTAAACTGTAGATTCCGGTCTAGTTAACCCTCATGTAGCAAAAAGTTGACCATAGCACTCCAAACCAAACCAAACCAAACCAAACCAAAACCAGTTATTTGTTTTAATGCTGAAATAGTATTTTTAAACATGAAATAGATTAAAACATGGCCATTTTGTTGTTTGAACAGAGAATCTTGTGTAATAAAGGAAAATGTTATTAAAATTTACTTTGAAATATTATGCATGTGTTGTCATATTTCTTTTTACAGAAGTCCTTTTACTAATTCCATGGCTTTTAGAGTTTTGCTTACATTTTAACACGATTACATCATGCAGACTTTGTTTCATCATAATTTGTTGTATAAGAAATGGTCTACAAGTTGTAAATTAAAATTATGATACTAATTATCTTTAAAGATCCTGTCCTGAGAACTAGTGGACCTTAATTGAAGATAGGAGTAACAACCCAGATTCTCTGGGATGTCGTCTTTTAAGAGGATCATTAAACCGATAGCTAATATAGAGCAAAAAATATGATGCATTTTTAAACTATTTCAGAATTTAAGAAACAAAAACCTTATTTTGAATAGCTTGTTAATAGTGATTGACAGCCATGTTGTCATGGTTGGTCTATGGAGCCAGACTCAATAGAATTTTTTTTTGTTTTTTTGTGTGTGTGTGTGTGTGAGGTGCTAGGTTCACAGACTAGGTCTGTAGAATTGTAGATAAATCAAGTCTCTCAGAAATTCTACATGGTAGAGGGCAAAGTAATCATAATATGATCTTAAAAAGTGATATTAATGAACAAAGTATGTCAAAGTACATTTTAATTAAAAATTTAAAAATGTAGAGCTGATAGGGAAGAAAATGAACAGATTACCTTTGAAAAATTAATAGGTACAAAGCAACTCAATTGAGAGATTTTAGTAATTGTAAAAGGATTTAAGAAAAGTAATTTTTTTAATTAAAAATAACAGTAAACAGCATTATTATGAACAAATTATCTTAAAAATACAAAAGAATAAATGAAAACCATTACTTTTTTGAATATTTAATTGTTGCTCTCTATCAACTTGCAATGTAGCATGTGTATTAGACAAAACTAAAGAAAATTACCCTAGCACAGGACCCAATTGGTCCAAAGGCAATCCTTCATGATTTAGACTGTACTTCATGGTTACCATCAGGTGCAGCAAAATGGCATCCTTACAGAGTTCTTAAATGGTGGCCAGAATGCTCTTAATTAAACATTTCATTATATTTTCAATTTCTTTGAGTTCTAAAAATGTTTAATTTTACAAAGTTGTGCCTTGTAATTTTTAGACTTTTTGCAAAATATACATGCATTTTGATATTAACAAAATTTACTTTTCAATGAGCAAACATTTTTATCATCAAATTTTCTGAGAAATCAATATTTTTTCCTATATTCATAATGCAGTGTTTTTTTGAGGAACTTGTATTTATATGTATTTTAAATACTTTTAACTTAAATTTTTTTAAAATTATTTTAGAATTAAAATCTCTTATTTGATGAAGGCAATTTTGCCTTTCACACAGCAGACATCAAAATTTGCTCTGAAATTATAGTTAGCCCACTGTCATTTATATTTTTCTCAAGTAGCCCTCGTATCATTTTGAGATGGCCACCCCTGGACCATAGATGGCTACCCAGGGCCTGAGATAGCCTGGTGGTAGCATGTTGTGCTTGGAACTGGGGGTGCTCAGTTTGAATCCTGATGAATGCCATTAAATACCTTTGTGTCTAGGCCGGATATGGGTGCCCCTACTAAAAGCAACCTATGATTTCTCACCATTAATGAGTGAATGTCTTGATTGACAAGTGCCCTACATTGGTAAATAACATCATTGTTTCCCAACAGCTTAGACTTCATCTTATCTTATATATATATATATATATATTTTTTCAATTCAGGATGTTAAAATATTTTCATTATAGTTTCAACATTCGCGAGATTTCACTCCTGTATCTAGTACATCAAATTAATACTGAATTGTATATGATTCTCCCCACTCCCAATGTCTCTTGGCTATTCAATTCAGGTTACAAACTACCTCCAGCTAATGTTTTGATTCTGTTCACAGTATATAGAAAAGAATTTTGCAATAAGAACTTATATTAAAAATATTACTTGAACAAAACAGGGAAATGTGTCCTAATTTTCTGGGAAGTATTATATTCTTTTTATAATGAGAATATAAGAAAATTATGACAGCTTATTAGATTTTAGATAAGCGAGCCTAAAAGTTATAATCCAATTTTACCATACACTTTTGCAAAATATTCTCAAAAATATAATTTTGTCGCAACATTAAAAATGTATCAAAATGCAAAACTGAATGAAATGAAAATAGTTTATTGAATTATAACTTTGATATGAGTAGTAAACAAATGGATATATTTACAAACATTAATGAAGTTTGTATAAATCATAAAAAGTACATTTCACAAATTACTTGTACTACATACATTACCTGTTTATTCTGGGTTAGTTTTCTTTGTACACACAAAATACAGAAGTTTATATCACCAAATGAACATAATACACATTGTATTGCTGGTAAAAACAAAAATCTACTCATTTAATCAAGCAAAAATAAGTATGAATATCAATTAATTACACTTTTGTTTTACACTTATATGCTGCACAAAATGGCTGCATCACATGTAAGTAACCCCCAGTCACCTTTACATACTGCATAGTCATTTAAAGTAACACAAGTCATAATAAATTAAATAGAGAATATCTATATACAAACATACATATTTTCATATGCAAAACAATAAATAAAAAATGCAAAATATTTTAACATTTTACAAAACAATTAAATTAGGATTATACAGAGATTACTGTTGTGGTGGATGATGAAATACACATGGTACAATTAAAAAGTTTTCAACAAATTAATTTAAACATACAGTTGTAATTAATATATTGTTATTCAATGAAGCAAAAATGAGTTTACAAAATTAATACCCTCCTCTGAATATATATTCAACAGAATATTGTGCTTCGAGTTCTAGTTACTTTTAATTTTGTTACCAAAATTAAAAGTAACATTACACTTGAAATAGCACAACCCTTTTCAGCTGTTGCCCTTTGAATTAACCGAAATTTTTCTGGAGGGTGTTTTTGATCACTGATTTAACATGCTTGAACTCTATACAAGCATACTTTTAACATAAGAATAAAATAGAACATTGTCAAGGATGTGCCAATAGATGGAGACATATCTAATGAATGAGAATAACACAGCTCAAATGAAGAATTATTAAATTTATAACCTTTTTTTCTCTCCTTAATTTGTGCCATGTATGGTTTGGTAACCTAATTATTTTGAATCAGATGCATGATGCTTATGTCTGTTGAGCTTCAGGGCTATTGTTTGCTACCCAAAAGCTAAAATATGCAATTTAAAGCCAATTTAAAATGGCTAAAGGCCCTCCATGCCAAGGGAAATTGACCATTAGTATTCAGCTTGTGTGGCTAAATTGTCAACTTCAGCAATCGACTTTCAGGTTCCACAAAACTTCTGTGACTGACTAAAAGTATGCAAGTTAATTTTTGCTCAACAGGAAACCACAAATTTACCTGAAAATTGATTGCTAGTATATAAAAAATTTTTATTTGTTGTAAAGCATGAGATTTTAATGTTATTTTTCCAATTATTGTCTTAGGGTAAAAACTTTTTTTAAAAATACAGTGGAGTCCTAATAATTCAAACTTCGGTAATCTGAAAGTCCGCTTAATCCAAAACCAAAAGTCAGAAAAACTAAGGTTACAATAAAACTACACTGATACTAAGTAATATAAAGTATATTTCTGAAAATTGCAAGAAAATTCAAAGTTAGACAACAGTGTAATAAAATAGGACACAGTAGAACAAACAACACCTGTTTATGCTAATGCGAAGGCCGGGTGATGGCCAAATGGCTAGGGTGCTGGCATTTGGTTCAGATCCTGTGGGTTCGAGTCCCACTGTTGGCATGGATGTTTGTAGCCGTTCGGAATCGGCTTTAAACTGTAGGTCCCGGTCTAATTAGCCCCCGTGTAGCAAAAAGTTGACCGTAGCACTCCAAACCAAACCAAACCTTATGCTAATGCGAAACTGACACTAACAGTAACAACACTGTCGCTGTCTGTGAGAGAGGGCGTGTCAACTGAACCCTCCTCCTCCACCTGACCACACCTCCAACTGTCGAGCACTGTGACGTATTGTTAGAACAACTTACACTCTACTGTACTGTACTAGGCAGCATGCCAGTCTCTTATCACCCATTTCGACTTGAGATTTGGTTATGTTTAGACAGACCTTATAAAATACACTACATAATCACACGTAATATGTTATATTTATGTAATTGCATGTTATTATGTCATTTAAGCTTATTTTAAGAATGATTTTGCTTAATCCAAAAAATTAGTTAATCCGAAAAGGGTCTGGGGCCAATCATTTCAGATTATTGGGACTCCACTGTATAAAGTCTTAACGAGTTAATCTAATTTCATGCAGTTATCATTATACTGATATGCATCATAGTTTTGAATTTCATAACTCTCTTAAACTGCTTGAGAACAGTCAAAATTATCTATGAATAATATTTAATCAAAATAAAAAATTATGATGAATTTAATTGTAAATACCACTTCTGTGGTCAACCTATCGGCCAACAGTTTTCATAATTTTCTATCCCATCATGGATAACTAACACAGATGTTAACAATTTTCTTATATGTACATGTTTCATGTATAAAATCCCTGAACACCTAAATTTTACAATTAATTTCATTATTTAGCAATGCTATTTAAACTGTTGTACTTTCTGATAGTACTTTGAAAGTGAAGCATTTCAGAAAAAACATAGGTACCAGCTCTTTATAGATAAAAATAAGCATGATATAAAATATAAATCTGGACAGACAACACTCAACTGCTACTTAATTGGTGGGACAATACATCCAGAATATAAACAAATAATACTAAAAGCATGAAACAAAAGTGACAAACTTTCTGCTTTAAAAAGCAGAATTTACACAATAATTGAACAGTGAGACCCTTTTGAAATTAGCAATAAAAATACTAATGGAAATAGACAAGGTAAAATTTACCTTATATTACTCATCTAGAAAACTGAAAGTAGTGTTTTAAGGCATTAATCTAAACTTTGTGTTTTTTACCAGGTGAAACAATAACTGAGACACCCAGAAAAACACTTACAGGGAACACAAAATGTAACAAAGATACATATTTACTGTTTTAGTTAAAAATACTATTTTCTAACTCAACATATAAATTTCTTTATACAGGCCCCATTCACAAAACAATAAATGATTTTGTTGAATTCTTATGCACATTTCTAAAACTATGGAAATAACAAAAAGAAAAAAAAACACTGTACCATATACACAGTAATACTTCTAAACCAAACCACTAAAAGCTCAAACAGACAGGTAATAGTGACAACGCAATACAAAACCCACATAAAACATCCCCTTCCAACACAAAAATATTACAAAAGAAAAGAAGAGAAAATTAGCCTACCTCAACTAATGTAAGCTAATTGATTACATCTTTAAACCTTTGATCATATAAATCCTTAATGTGAGCAAAACACTAAGGAATTTTTCAACAAGAGCATAGCTTTTATTCTACAATTAAAATTAAGTGTTTGTCAAAATACCACATCAGACACAAGGAATTTTTTCATATGAATAATGTGGAAAAAGTTAAGACAGAACTAATAAGAGATGTAAAAAAAAAAGGAAATAAAAGTTAAAAGTCTAAATAAAAATGAACAAAATATATTTAAAAGTCTGATTTTGTTCAAGTCAAAGACCATAAACTTCAATAGTAAATGCATGAGAAAATTTCTTTTTCAAACTAAATAATGTGCTTCGGATATAAAGAACTCACTATCAATCATGGAGTAGGAATACATAAGGAAGAGTCCTAACTGAAAAATTAACAGCATCAATATTAAGTCATTCGTATTAGGTTAGACCCTTGTCCAACATTTGTCTTTTTCGAGAATCAAAAGGCAACGAAGGCAGCTTAGGAAGGCAGGCTGAATACTACCAACCTTGCTGCAGTCAAAAATTAGACATATCCATCTACTCAATTATGTTTTGGATGCCACAATGTGGTGGCATTAAAAACACAGCTCTCAACTGGATTGATTATTCTCCTCAGTTAGAGCTAATTTACTCTTATCATTACTCAGGGATAGTTACATATATTTTTTCTCTAAATGAATTAAAATTAAAATGATAATGATTTCATAAAAAAGTTATTTGAGCATCAACCTGAAAAGTTATTTGAATCTCTACCAAGCAAGCTTATTCCTGAGGTAGTGGTCCCAGACATTTATTCCCAATATCAATACAGTATATTATCAAAAAGTGATAGTGGACTGAACTTGAAAACGAAATCATTATTTTTAATTATGGAAATTGTCATAAAAAAGACAAAAATATTACTTGTACAAAAACATTACAAACACAGGCTTAAAATAATGTAAGCCAGTAAAAGCTGAACAACTTTTTTAATGAAATTTATTGTACCATAGTAGGTAGAAAACTTCCATGGCAGATAATGAATAACTGCATTGTATTTTTTTTTCCTTCAACACAATTCCAGTATTTTTTTTATTTTTTATCAAAGAATGAATATAAGACATAAAATTCTAATGAATTCATATGTATAAAAAAATTTACATTTTCACAGTTCAGGATGGCTGACTGAGGTTAATTGAGAATAGAACATTTTGATAGAATTACTGATAGCAACAACTTGGGGGATTTAATAAGATTATTAAAATTTTTACTCAACATGGAAATAAATTTTACTTCTTCAACAATAGTTTCAAAATTAAAAAAAAACTGTTAATCAAAGGAAAAAATTATAAAATATATTTTAAAAAATTGAGTAACTTTTTACTAGGTAAGCAGATTGTATTAAAGACTAGATGTACTTTTATGACCAAATTTCATATCTGAACTATTCAGTAAAATTATAATTTAAGTGGGAGTTTTGAAAACTCCAGAAAAAATAATATTAAGGGTAAAACTTAAGACAGACAGCAACATACAGAAGATAGCTATGCAGGTCTAATATACACAGGAGATATTTTTGTAAAATGAGCAAAAATGCAAATAAATATGACTTTCTTAAAAATTAGAAGAACAGAATCTCTGAAAAGTATGAACAATATTTTCCAAAAATACTTCACTGATGATTGCAATCTGATCAATAACAAGAATTTGCAAAATGACTAAAACTTATTTTGTGTAAGTCTGCATTTCCAAGAAAATATTTAAACAGTACCGAGAATATAAACTGAAATTTAGATTGCTTAAATATTTCTAGCTGAAATATTATGCTGAATATTATGAAATATATGCAGGTGTGAGACAACCCTGCAACAGGAATTAAACGTTTTCTTAAAACTTATTTGAAAAGAATGGAACAAGATAATATCAACAAAAGCAAATCTAACTAAATACAACTCCATTGATTGAAAAAAAAATTTAAAATTAAAGAAATTAGTCTATTATAGTCTAAATAAAACACAATGAAGTAAATGGAACTTTCAGTATACAGGCAGGCTATTTATCAATGAAAAAGACATTTAAAATATTTTTTGTTGTGAGAAGTTAAAAAATTACAATATTAATATTATGGTTAAACAAATTAAATAAATTTTATTCAGAAAAAAAAAGAATTTTTTTTTGAAGATCCAGTCATACAATTCAATCACTTGTATAATATCAATATACTGGTACACATTTTCAATATATGCTAGTCACAGTTGAAATCATGATGGCATATCATGGGGGGAATGCAAGAGGAAAACAGGAAAAAATATTTGGCTTTTTTATATAAATAAATGTCAGATCTGTATAGCAAAGAATTAAGATTAAACTCCTCTAAAGAGTTTTGCACCATCTCTTACACAAAACAAGTTTAACGAAAAACATTGGCACTCATTATTATTAGCTCTTCATAACATACAGTTCCAACATTTATTTTTTTCCCAAATATACATAAATTTAATTTAAATCCTAACAATTTACTCTAAGAAACAAAACGTGATGGAATGATATACATAAGTAGAGCCAACATAACTTGCATTCAAAGCAGAGAACACAGGATTAAAATACTAACAAAATATGCTGAATTAAATATTAGAAGCTCATATATACATATAGTATATAAGAACAATCTTCGACATTAGTCTACAAAGGCTATGTTTAAGGGTTACATTAAACTTATAAATCTGAAACTCAATATCAAGAAAGACTGCAAATGTTTTGTACAGTCTACTGGAACAAGATATCATGATTTACATACTGGTGCAAGAGTTAGTCAAATATATTCAATTCTTTGATATATATCAAATCAACCTGAATCTCTTTGAAAAGAAAAAAAAGGAAGATAAAAAACAGTAATATTTTTCAAACAAAATACTAGATGACACATTTCAGATAAATGGCCAACAGGCACTTTTATCACATTTCAGAAAAAAAAAAATCTTTTGCCAAAAAGAGATAAAACCTTAATAATCATATGCTGTTATTTGTGAATCATTTAAATCTAAAAACGAAAAAAGAAAAAAAATTACAACAAATTTTTAAAAATATAACTGAAGGTTTAAAATCTACTTCACAGAAAATAAACTTGCATAATTACCGTAAAATCTTGACTATAATACGTACATGTGTATAATACCCGTAATGTGCATAATATGTTTGATTTTGCTTGAAATTTTCAGAAAAAATAAAAATTCGACTATAATATGCACCTATAACTTTTCAATATTTTATTTAAAAATTGCACAAATACTTATTAACATAAATAAAATTTGCAATGAGAATAAACAAAAACATCGTTTGGTAGGAAAAAAAAAAACAAAAAAAAACAAAAACAATACTGCCGTATTATGTCTTAATCACTTTCACTAGAATACAGCTCATCTATTGTTTGTTGTTTATTCAAAGTTTAAAACTAAATTTTTTGTACACATGTATAATATGCACCCTCACTTTTGCGGACTAAAATGTGAAAACAAAGTGCATTTTATACTCAAGATTTTACGATAATTTTTTCAAATTTATGAATATTAGCAGAAAAGTCTAGGTCTGTAATTTAGAAAAAAAAATGTATTGCACAATTTGAAATATGGAAATAAGTTCCTTTTAGTGGAAAAGAAAAAATACATTGAACTAACCTCTGCATATGCACACTATTAAAAAATACTAAATGAGTTTTAACATGTTTTCCAAAGTAATTTTTTTCCCTATGAAGTTTATTACAAGGTCCAGTCTTACAGTTTCACATCCCCCCCCCCCAAGAATAAAAGATGCCTTTACAACTTCAACAGAAGACTAGACTGTAAAATATAAATTGGAAATTATACTCTAGTCTTTTCCTTATACATGAGCTTATTATCAAAATCAATTTTAATGCAAATATGTTTCTACCAACCCATTTATTTTATGATCTAATTTTATACCACATATAAAAATTAAATTATGAAACTTAAACCTCTATTTTAAAAACAATAAACATGAAAACACATTAAAATATTTTTTTCAAATAATTACAAAAGGTTGACTTTTTCCTTATGGGGTGGGATAGCATGTATTCCAAGAATACAGGCCCAAGAATGAATATATATATATATATATATATATATATATATATATATAACCCCCTTAATGGCCGTTCTTATAAAGGGGTATGAAATTTCCCATTCTAAAGAAGGAATCGGAAAAATGGGCCCCCATAAGCTAAAGGTTAACACCAATAAAAAACATGTTAATACCCTCAAAAGCCAGTCATTGGGCAATCACAGAAATAAGTATACATAGTTGGAACTATTGGAGCAATTTTACCCTTTAAAGTCATTTAATTTGTTAAATTATTCCCCAATACTAACTTTTAATGGCACTTCAGTCACTTAAGAAAAAAGAAAAAAACTGCAGTCACTTAAAGAAAAATGAACTTTCAGTTGCATTTGTTTATGAATTATGGAAACATTCCTAATGAGAAGAACATTATTCAAATGGATAGAATTGAATAAACTGTAGTCAAATGAGTTAAAACAATATGCTTGCTGAACTCATTTTTATATGCATGAAATACATATAAATGAGGGATTATTTTTAAAGTCATTTTATAAGAAAAAATTTTTAATTTCAAAATTAAACAGATACTGCAGATTTATTAAAAACATAATGAAAGAATTATCCCTACAAAAATCTCAAATGTTATTTTGTAATATTGGCAGTGTGTGATTTCTGACTAAAGGTATGACAGAAATGATTTCCAAGTAATTTTGGAAAGTATAATTTGAATAAACTCTTGTAATACAGTAATCAGTCATAATTAAATAACAACACATACAGTAGCAAGATATACATTACAGAAGCTAGGTTATAAAGAGTATTTTTAACAAAATTATTTAAAATCCTTGTTTAGGTGAAATTTAAGATGAAAATAAAATTTTCATAAATTGTCCCAACAATTAAAATTCTAAATGGATGCTGAAGGGAACCTGAAAACTGTTCATTTTTAGGAAAATTTTACTTAAGAGTGAATAATCTAGGCCAGGGTCGGCAACCTTTTTTACTACGAGAGTATTTAAGAAATGTGGGAGTTTGGCAGGCACCGCTGGATTAAGAAAAGGAAGGGGTTAATATTTAAACATAAAAATATTAATGCGACATGTGGCAATAAATTTAAAAACCGCTCAAATACCCTTCCTCTACTAATCTCTCTCGATCAAATATGTAAACTCAAATAATTAAAAATATCTAAAATCAAATTTCTAAATTCAAATACCTAAAATTTAGATATTTGAACAGCGGGCACTTTAAAATTGTTTAGCAGGCACTGCGTTGCCGACCCCTGATCTAAGCTATTAAAAAGGTTATGTAAAAAACATAAATGCTAACTTCATTAAAAAAAAAGAAAAAAAAAAGAGAGAGCAGCTTTAATTGCTGAATAATGGAATCTGAGAGGGATAAAGTGCTGTTCACCTTTAAGAAAGAAAGACAATTTTTTATAATAAATCCAATGAGAATGATCTTAAATTAAATCCCATTATTTGGAGCATAAAAAGTATTGTAGGAGTATTCATTAATCATTAAAGTCTGTTATTCAAATGATTCCATTAAATTTCCCTTTAATTTTTTTCTCATGAATTACAATCAAATATATAAAACAATAAACAAGTAATTAAAATCAAAATCTCAGGAATGTCTTTTTGTTTTTTTGCAGCTTTGGCACTATTTTTCAGATTTTATTGCTCTCCCAGAATAGGGTACTTGATTTACAGCCTATAATCTAAGAACACCTGGTATATGAAGTACCCAGTATGATACTGTATGTAGTAAACAAGTTACTCTAAATACAGCCTACATGCTTAACCTGATCACAAGCAATAGTCTATATGACAGCAGAATTTTAAAAAAACAAAATAATGGAAATTTTCAATTTCTCCCATTTTTTAATGAATCGCTGAAATTTTCTTAGTATTTCTGAATTAAAAAAATTCCCTTCAAATGCTAGTATTATTATGACACTGTAATATAGTGGTTAAAAATTTATAATATTCTATTTTTCTTCAGGCAGCACAGCACAAATTTAAATATTAAAATCATAAAAGAGTTAAATTATAATGTTGTTAAAATATTCGATGGTATGGAAAAAAATTATACACATTCACTCTGATATATTTATATACACATGTATAAGTCTGTAATGAGTGTATATATGCAAACATGCAAATATAACACACATAAAACATTCCCCCATATCTGCTACATGTACCTTAATACCTTCTATAAAACATACTTCATCCATCACAGTACACAAGGAATCTATTTAAAATTGCCAAAGAATCTAAATATTATTAATTATTACACTTTTGCATTTTTCATGTGGTAGAGTAAAATTTATAGAAACTATAAAACAATAGATGAATTCATATTATAAGAGGCATGAAAAATTATGTTTTTTGAAAAGAAGTACAGTCGATTCCGGTTAATCGGACCACATCGGGATGCGATCCTTTTGGGTCCTAATAACTGGCTGGTCCGATTAAACGAACATGCCTTATGTTACAAGACGGGATTAAGTCCAAATAAGTGGCTGGTCCGATTAACCGGTGGTCCAATTAAATGGAATTGACTGTACTTTCACTCTAATTCCTTTGATACAATTCTTGAGTCTTGCTGAAACAGTTTCAAATGTAACTTCCTTATTTAATAACATAATTTTTCTAAGAGAATACATTAAATCAAGCTATAAATAAAAAAAAATAATAATAAAATCTATGAATAAATATTGTACAGAAAAAGTTACAGTTGCATAATAATGAATTTTATTTTAAAGTGATATTGCACATCAGGAAGCTCTAGATGAAACAGCAGGCATGGTGTAAAATGCAATGGCATTTGGATTTTGAAAGGCATCACTTGTCAGTAATGTTACTGTATCTTTCCATTCCTGAAAGGGTATTCTGGAGCTCTGAAAGAAAGAAAGAAAAAAAATAATCAAGCTATTAAAAAAGCACTGCATGTAATGAATTTATTTACATGTTTTACACAATTCAAACATCATAAATTTTATTAGAGTAATTTTCAGTGAAGCTGGGTAACTTATGCAAGTTACAATAAAAGAGAAAAAAAATTGAAAAAATATTCAAGTTTACAAAAAAAAAAGAGGCAGGAAAGCAAAATCCTGTAGGTGACATTAAATTTTCAGTAATTTTACTTACTTTGCTAAATTTTATTATAAATATATATATATATATATATATATACATATATGTATATATACATACACACACACACACACACAAAGATTTGTTTAAGGGAATGGTAGACATTTTAACATTTACTTTTTTTGCTTTTTATCATAGAGAAATGAAATTTTGTACATATATACATTTCACTGTAAGTATATAGTATACCTTAAAAGAAATTTCCAATCTTATTATAATTTTAAGAATTTTAAAAATTTTAAATCTATAAAAAAAACTTTTAAAATTCTCCTTGCAACTTAATTTTTAAGATAATTCCTTGATTTTGCATTTTAATCACTTAAAACTGTATTATAAACAAATCTGGGTATCAATTATTTAATACCTTGAAAAGTTAATTTTTGAGAGATTTTTTTCTGAATTCCATCCCGATTTTCTTCAAAATGTTGCCTTTTAAAAGTTACAAATCAAATTTAATTAACTTCGAATTGAAAAATGCATACCTAATTTCTTTGTAAACAGTATCAGGATTCTTCCTTATCATTTTCATGAATTTTGAACAAAAATTAAGTCGCATGGAGTACTTAATCAATCTAAAAACCTTGAAAAACCTGTTTTGAGTAAAACTGATTTACAGTTTATTTCTACACTTTCCTTTATTACTTACCTCGTAGAAGCTTCATAAATGATTTTTTACTTTAAAAAAAAAAAACTATTTTGGTACTATTATGCTACAGAAATATATATATATATATTTACAATAGCACAATCAATATTACAACATAAAAGATTTGCTGAAATAGAGGTCCACAGTCCCCTTAATATTAAACACTTTTTGAGTAAAATAATCAACTGTACTTTTGTAACAGACCAATATTCAAATTACTGTACTAACTTATGATATATTTATTTAACCAAATCCATAAAAGTTTGACTCGTCACATACAGAATTAAGGTTTTAGTAAGGTGTATTAAGGATTAATCAATTTATACAATTTGATTAATCTGAACTTTTCTTAACCTATAGTGCTGAGTAGCTGAAAAGTGGCCTTCTGATCTAATCAGTCATCTGGTAATTTTTGAAAACAGCTGTTTTTATCCAAACAGAAAACTTTTGTATTCGCATAAACTGAAAACACCAAATTAAATCCACCTTTAAAAACACAATTACTCATTTAGACCCCCATAAACTTGCAGATGAACTTTAAGTATGGGATATGATAATCCTTTGTACGATTGCACTTTGATCTAAGCTTCCTAGTTATCTTCAAAAACAGATTAAACTAAAGTCACTTGCAACTGAATGGAGCATATAACTTTAGAACTTCTAAACATTCACCAGGAATACAACTTAGATTTCAGCAATGTGAAGGTTTAATAGAATTTCACTTTCATCCTTCGCCAGAAAAATATTGCATGAAACTTCTACACATAAGTAATAAGCATATGTTACAATACAAGATGTCCTTAAAACTGTTCTTTTACAATATACTTGATGAACATTTGTATATCTACAAATGTTTGTCTTCTTTAGGTATCTTTAAAAGTTACACTAAATGTTAAAACATTATGAAATTATATTTTGGGAATGACTTCCAGGTAATAAAATATCAAACCAACAAACTGAACAAATTGTACAAATAGGAATCCTCATCAAGCTAAATTTTCAAATTTTGTAAATGAAAATTTTTTAACTTTTTACATTGAAAAGAAATGGTACAATTTATTTCCTTCAAATTAATAAAAATAATGAGGTTTAAAAGATGGGTGAAGTTTTTTTGCTGTTTTATTTATAATTTACTCCAGTTTTGTGTGATGTGACTGATGCTCCTTGACCAACCATATATTCTCAGTTCAAGTTCATAATGGCTATAGGGCGAAGTGGTGCATCTCCAGTTTTTAATAGCACAGCAAGGGTTGGAGTCCGACTTGGCTTAAGGACTGGTCCTGTAATTTTGAACCGAGTCAAGTGACCCTCGAGACCAGAACACTTGACCCCGCACCTCTAGAGGTAAATCTGAGAACTTGGAAGACATTGCCCCATGACAGATTTTTCGTGCATGAGTTATCATTAGTGTACACGGTGGTGGATTTGCTAGTGACCAGCATCAAACCAGAGGCATTCAGATTACTGGCTCACTGCCTTTGCCAACCGGACCACTGTGCCCTCACTCCAGTTTTACATATTAACATCATTTCATTATTTCAATTGGAAAGTCAAAAAATGCTAAGATTCTCATTTGTGAAATCCCAAGGACTTGGCTTCAACAGACCTGGAATTCTCTAGCTCCAAATTTAGAATTATATGCTACAAGAACTTGAATTAATAAGAATTTTCATTCAACAACACAAAAGATATATTTACCGCAACTTTGAACATTCTGGTAAGAGAAATTCTTTTAGAATTGTTTGCAATATTCCTTTTAGATCCCACAATCTAATGCCTATGATGTGTTTATATAAACATACACAATTACATTAGAGAAGTAGCCGAAAATTGACAAAAACTGCCCGAGAAAATGTTATAACAGAAAAAGGAAGAAAACTCACTCTTTCAAGAATAGTACAATCCTTATCTTTTTGTAAGTAATGATCCTGCCAAAATATGAGTAAGTCCTTTAAATTGTCCATAAGACCACTTTGATCACTGGTAGCCACAGAACAACCTTCTTGATTAGAAGCTAAGATCTGAAGATATTGTGGAAGTTCAGCTTTTCTCAGAGCAAACATAAGGATCACTAAAGCTGTATTTAAGCAACTTACATTTTCCTATTGAAAAAAGAATAAAGAATATATTACAATATATTTTTAAAGAGAGAGAATTTATTACAATATTTTAGTAATAAATTTAATTTAAAGAATACACAGAAGATTTCGAAGTGAAGCAGCTATAATCTTTTAAGTTTTCTTCCAACATTTATAAAAAACTCTATATTATGATTTAAGTTTTTTTAAAAATTGATCTCCCATCTCAAACCAAGCAATGTATTATAACAATTATACACCAATATTAAGATAATATTTATAGACCACTTTCATGTATAATCTCATATTCAAAATTTTAAAATGCTTCAAGCAATAAGCATGTTTTATACCATAAAATTTAAAGAGTCACAAATTTTATCTTTTACAAATTTTGCAGAGAAATTTAATTCCACTTCCCCCCTCCCCCAGGTGTTCCAGCTTTAATATTCAAAGTTTCCAATTTTTCAAAAGGAGGCAAAATTCACGACATTTTGAAAACAAATACTATAACCCTATTTGCATGGAGTGCTATTGTGTTGGCATGAATATTTTAAGGGGTTGGAATCAGCTTCTGGAACCACAGATTAGTAATTCAGAATTCTTGTTAATTTTTGAGAAGCAAAGACACAAAAGTTAGAGCAACTTTTAACAAAATTAGAGTTAAAAGAAGACAAAATTCACTTCACTTTTGAAGTGAAATGACTTCAAAAGTGAACTTCAAAAGTGAAGCCTCACTTTTTCACAGAGCAGTTCACTTCACTTTTGAAGCAAACATATATAATGTAGTTTGATTTAGGGTAATTTAATGTGTAGTTTATTCGGCTTTTAGTCACTTTTTTTTTTGGTGTAGTAGGGGAAGGGGGAGAGATAAAAACTAAAAAGCTTCTTTTGATAAAAATTTGAGCAAAATTGATTTGTATTGGAATTTTATAAATCCTTTATCTAATAAATCCTTTTAGACATTGAATTGTATAAACAAGAAATATGAAGCTAATATTTTCTTCTCATTAAAATATAAAGATTAATATTCATCATTTATCATACAAGTTGTTATAAAGCTTGATAAATAAACCATTGACAGTTTCTACAAGGGTTAAAAATAAAAAGGGTTATCAAGAATAATTAATTGCAATTTACAATTCCTTTACAGTGATTAAATTACAAACAGTACTGGTATCTCTATCAAACATTGGTTGAGTTAATAGCAATTTATCCCAATTTTTTTACTACACAGGCATACATAATAAACATCCATAAATCACAATTTTTTTTTTCTTCCTTTGAAAATTTCATTTTTATAATTTTTTTTAACACATAAAATATTTTATACAGAAAAGATACAAATAATAGTCTTTATTGGGAGGACATGCAATTATTGATGCAAAATTTCATTTCAGTAAACGTGACCCCGAAATGTCAGTATGCTTCTGTACTTCTATTGGCAAACTCTAGCTGATATTTCGACTCTAAAATTGGAAAGTTTCAGAGGCATATTAATGAAAGGCATTCAAGAGGCTAGCTTTGTGATATCTTCAAAAATGAAGATCAATTTAATTCATCAACTTAGTGAATTAACAAGCTGAATACTTGTGCTTCACTATGGAATACATTCAAATTAAATACAATGGTCAATGTATGCAATTAATGCAAAAATAAATAAATAAAATTTTAAAAGAATAAATATATTTATAAAAAAATTGTAACAGATATTTTTATAGACAAAAAATAATGTAAAAGAACATATTCAAATTAAATACTATGGTCAATGTATGCAATTAATTTGTATGTTTAATATCCATAAAATATATTATTTTGAATTGAATTCTTAAAAAATTTCCATCTCAATTAATCTAGTGGTTAAATTTTATCTTTTACCGTATTTCAATATTTTTTTTGTCAATTTATTTCGTTGTCATGCACGTGATGCAAAATTAATTTAAAGTATCACAAAAAGACAAGAAACTATGTGATCAACATTTAATAAATTAAATTCTAAAAATTAATCTTTAAAAATTCACCAAATCAGAAAATGGAGGTAAAGATTTGAAAAAGGTTTCATTCTAAAGGAATTTTTATGATATTTCTTGTAATATAAATTTTATAACCCTCATATTATTATTTTAAATGCAAACTTTAAATCTAAGAAGAATTTTTCAAAAATCTTTCTTAGTGCACCCCTACACTATAAGAAGAATCGCCCTGCAAAATTTCTGCCCTTGTCCACCTGTTTGGTCTGTGCATTATCTGTCAGTCAGTCAGTCACTGAACTGTTTTATATATATAGATAAGATATTTTTTCACTTCTGAAGCACTATAAAAGATCCTAACAAAGAAGAGTCTGCATTTCTCTTAAACTTTCCAGCTTCAAAGCTACCCAATATAATAAGAGAGTGAGCAAACTATATTGACATATGTAGTTACTTGAAGTTTTCGTAACTAATGGATGCATCATGATTATAAATGTAGAAACTTAAAATTTACTAAATGTGTAAGATTATTACATTTACAGCAATTCTGTTTTGTTTCCCCCCCCTTTTTTCCCTCTTCAAGTACTAACTTTTAATGTACATTGGTGCAACACAGTAGAAATCAATTTTAAAGAATTACAATAACTTTTCTAATGGGTAAGAAAATAATCTATCAATAATATACATTAAACACTTTTCTTGGTACAGTTTCAAACATAAAAAAAAAGGAATTATCATATCTTAGCTGAAAAAACTCCATAGCTCAATATCATTTTAAGCAACCTTAATTTCAATTCTTCAGTTAAAGGTAGTCTATTAATTGTTCAGCAAAAAGGATGAACTGCTTTAAAAACTACTGGAAGGTAGTTTCAATCTAATGACAGATATACTTATTCAAAAATCTCTCCTATTTTTAAATATAACTCACTTGTAGCTAAGTAGAAATAAAGCAGAATAATGAACTTTTTTTTTTTTTTTTTTTTTTTTTAAGTTAGAAAGAAATAGATAATTAAACAAACAAACAAAACAAACACACACACAATTTTTTTTTTCAGTTACTAGATGTATAATTATAACACAGTATAAATGATTTAGAAACTGGAATAAAAGAAATCAAAACATGTATTTAGTAGATGTTAGAAATTCAGATTCCACAAATGAAAAGTGAATGTCACTTTTTAGTGTATAAAGAAATATCACTCTCAAACAAAATTTTGTGAGTTTTCTGAGACTTTGGTGAGTTTTAGAAACATAAATAATGATAAACTCTACTATGAATCTTCTGATTAGATCTAATGGGTAGGATAATTAACTGAAGTAACCATGACTAAAGAATTCACACATGCTGCCCATTGGAGTACTACTATTCGATACATTCATTACAGATTTTAATACAGGAAAAGTATTTTAAATTTAGAACTCTTCCAAACTGACCGGATTGAAAAATTCACAAAATAATGTAAAACAAAGCTTTGTTTTCTGAAAAAGCATTTAATAATGTTTTTGAGAAGTTAAAATCTTAATAGTGGACACCTCGAAAAGCAATGAAAACAAACAGTATCAACAAAAATATTAATGAACTATTTAAAAACACAAAAAAATCTCTTATTTCTATTGTGTAGTAAACAGACTTTTTTGGACAATTAAAAGTGATGCATAGTGAACAGAAGTATGTAGAAAGACTTTCCTGTGATGGCTACATTAAAATTTTGGGCTGAATTACTACAAGGCAGAAAATAGTCTCAATACTTCAAATAACTTTATAAATTGATGTTAAGCTCCCAACAGGCTAAAAACTTAGAGCTATCTGAAGAATTGGTACCAAGCTAAAAATGATTACATAAAGTTTGGTATATCATAATTTGCTAATTTATTAAAATTTTTTTAAAATTTATTTATTTTTCTTTAAAAAAAAGAGGTACAATTTAAATATACATTATATCAATACCCTGAGTAAATGATACTGAAACCATTTTAAAATCATTTTCAAAAAGTTTCCCCTTTACCTAGCAACAGCTTTCATAAAGAAAATCTAATGTGGAACTACAGGTAGCCCTCCTACAGCACGGTATCTTACAACACGGTTTCACTCTAACACGATAGGATAAATTGCGGGAACCCACGTATAACACTGCAACCTGCAATACGGTTTCACTCTAACACGATAAATAAATTGGGAAAACTTTTCTACAACACTGCACTTATACAGCACTAGATAACATGATTTTTGTTTAACACATTTAAAAACTAAATTACCTTAAAATAATGACAGGAAGGTATAATGAACTGTAGTGGCTTTACATGAAAATATATAAACAAATTATAATTTATTCATTTATAACTCTATTCCGATGTCATAGCGGAAAGTGTCATTCACAAACTTATTACATAAGAGGAAAATTACAGTGAATTTTAGACATAACCGATTCGAAATCAATTAATGTAATGGAAGCTTAGAAACAATTTTCAATTAAGCATGTCATAGACATCATATCTTTGTCGCTGAAAGAACTAAAATCACCAACGTTAAATGGATGTTGGAAGAAGATATGGCCATCTTCAGTTGAAACAGAATCATCAGAAAATGAAATTGGTGGCATATTAGAATTTGCTAAATTAATTGGAGGCGAAGGTTTTGTGGATATGGCTATTGAGGACGTTCAAGATTTATTAGTGGAAGAAGCTGACGAAGCGGATTTGATGGAAATGACATCCGAAGCTGTAAATCATATCGATTCTAAGGACAATAGCACTGATGAAGATTGTGAAGTTAATAATTTGACACTAGAAAAAATTAACAAGAAGCCCTAAACTTAGCTGAAAATCTTGAATAATTTTTCTTGTCAGCAGACCCTTCCGCTGAAAGAAGCCAAAAATTCAAAAGGGGGCTGCAAGATTGTATATCCCTATACTGTGAAACCTATAATGACCTTGTAAGAACAAGCAAACAAACCAAAATTACAGATTTTTTAAAGAGGATAGAAGGTGCAAAAAAATCTAAATGAAGATAAAGGTTCTAAAAGTGAAGGTGATATCGTTGAACTGAAAAAACATTCTCGTTTGATTGCACTCAGCAGTGACGAGGAAGAAATTTATTAAAGTAAGGTCGCATTAAATGAAGTAATATTTTTTCTTTTCGTTTTGTATTATACATACATTTATACTTTTAATAAAAATTAATTTGCTTATATGAAATTAAAAAATTTTTTTTTTTTAAAAATAAGTTTTTGAAGCGTAACCCCCCTTTTTGTACTGGATCTGGGTCTCATATAACACGGTTTCTCACAACACGGCATTTTCAAGGAACCTATCTACCGTTACCTGCACTTATTTTTCATAAACAGGCTTTCTCTAAAAGTAATTCTTTGCATATATTTCATTTCTCTATTTTCAACAATGCTTGAAAGCAATCACAGATCGACAATCAGACAAAAATGATCTAAATACGATAAAATTCCTGTTAAATCTTTAAAGACCTAAACATTTACAAAACTGCCTAAAAAATTCAATATTTTGATCAGTTATCAAAGTTTCCCCTCATATTAAATACAGTATAATGGAAAGCTAAAAATAAGAAGCAAGTGCTAATAAGAGTGTGTGTATATAATGTATCTCCTCTTCCTTCATAAAATATTCTTGTAAAAGGACTATTAGATATTTATTAGAATTGGGTAGAGATATTATTCCTCAAGTAGATTCCTAAATACCGTGGGATCTACGATAATGAGATGGAAGACAAATTAGTCAAGGCTGCATCTCTGTCAACTCAACCAATACTTCCTTTTTCTTTACATAATGTCAAACAAATTATCAAAAAAAAATCTTGTAAAGATGATCACACTATTGCGATTCTTCTAGAGCAGAGATTCCCAACGGGTCGATGGAAGTTTAAAAAGGATCTATAGTATTTCAGGGGTCTACTGGGGGTTGATAAATTTTTCTGTTTTAAAATTTAATTTAATTTTTTAGGAATGAAATTATTAGATAATAACCACTTTAATATGCATAAATACAGATAAAAAGTTTATTTTTATTTTCCAATGGCTGGGAGAACTGAGCCTAGGCTCTTCTTCGGGGGAAGCCAGAAACACGAGACCACTTCACTGCAGGTGTTGCCCCGGGTGCACCACAGGGGGTGAGTTCACACTGCACCCATTTGATGGTACGCAAATTTTGAACAGAGTCAAGTGGCGGGACCAGACCACCTGATCCAGCACCCCAAGAAGTAATTTGAGAATTTGGAGGACATTGCAACCACGTCCTATTTTATGTGCCCCGGCCAACATTAGTGAACACAGCAGTGGATTTTGTCAGCAACTGACCTCGAACCCGCAACCCTCAGATCACTCGCCGGCGCCTTTGCCAACCGGACCACTGCACCCCACAGATAAAAAGTATTATACAAAAGCATCACCACAACTATCACATTAAATTTTTAAAAAAATTATATTATAGCTACATATAAGTCAATAAAATTGTTTAGTAAAATATATATTTATAATCATTATGTTAGTTATTGCGACTATATGATGATAAGCAATTTCAGGCCAAACATTAAACATTTTTTTTAAACAATGCATCAAGCACAATCACACATTAATTGAAATTGAACTTTTGTGCAATTACAATCTGTATTTCTGAAATCTTGTTTATATTTGTGAAATTAAAAATAAAAACAGTACAAAAATAATAAAACATAGAATCATACCTCAGTTTACGGCCTAGATACGTTCGGGAAGAATTGGCCGTAAAGCGAAAAGCCGTACAACAAATCAATTATTTTGATACAAACCCATACAAATTTAATTGGATCTGTTCTAATTTTTTATAAATAATATAGTTTTTAGTTCATAAAGCATTTTATTCTTTTTATTTCCTATAAAAATGCTTACATAAAAATAAAAGTACAAAACAATATAATAATAAACATAATTTAAAAAAATAAACATATAAACAAAAAACAAAAGAAATCATATGCACATATGTATACATATAATAAAAAACATAAAATAAAATGTTTAAAAACTGTTTTAATGTGATGACGAACATTAACAAGAATCACTATTCTATAAATAATATGCTGCCATCATCACTTTCCGTTGTTGTGGCCATATGATGAAACATTGTGGGCAGTAAATCAAAAAAGTGCCATAATTAAAAAAAGGCCATTATAGTGAAATGCCGTATAAAGAGCGACCGTATAGCGAGGTATAGGTCTATACCTAATGAACCACTTTTTCTAACTTTTTGTTCATATTCTTAGTCATATTGTTATCTTTAAGTGTTTTATATGTAATTATTGGTATTACAATTATGTTCTATGCTGTATATTATAGAGAAAGATGTGAAGGGATCGATGTAGGAAAAAGGTTGGGAACCCCTGTTCTAGAGGTAAAAAATGGGCTTGTCTCACTGAAAAACACAAAAAACCCTCCTGTGACCTAAGAAGTGCATGCTTGAAAGAAGAAAAAAGTATAATGTATTTTAACCATGCATTCCATAATATTTTAAATATAAACAATAAAATAAAGATGCTAGAAAAAGAGAAATAATCTTAGAACATTTATAATACCTAATGCATAGTTAAGTACAATAAATATACATTAAGCACTCAAGATTTAAATACAAATTAGAAATCTCAAACAGGATTTTACCCTTTTTACCTGAGTCAAATTATGGATGTTTATCAGACTAAGTAGTTTTTGTAAATAATGCACACGAACATTTAATGTACTGACATGTGATAACAAGAAGCACCGCACCTGGGCAAACTCTAAAAGAAATAAAAGTCCATATTTTATTATGACTATATTGTGTTGAATCTTATTTCAATAAAAAGCATCATACAAGAATATATTGTAAAAATATAAACACACAGTAATATACATTATATAGAAGTTTTATATTAATCCTTTCTGATTAAAAATCAACTTTATTCTTCTAAAGTCAAGTAACTATTTTTTTTTCAAAATTCTCAAGAATATCAACTTATTTTTTAATATAGAAAACATCTGATTATAGATAAGGGAATGTAAGCTGATAAGCTAAAAACATACATCGGAATACAAATATAAAATCAAATTACATTTTAAGTAAAACTTAAAGTATCAAACTGAAAATACTTTAGTGAATAAAGAAATTTTACATAATTTTATACAGTATTAAAAGTTATTTAGAATATAAACATTTAATGACTATAAGAATACATGGAACTAAATAATTTTGCCCATTAAAATTAAGAAAATTACTAGGAGAAAAAATTTAAACATGCTTCATGTACTAACAGATGCTAATATTTTCTCCTATTCACGTGCAAGAGTCGATTCTGTTCATGATTTTTAATGCATTTTAGATCCCAAAACTAAATTTTGATTTCATTTTCTTAAAAATTAAACATTTATAATTCATAACAAATAAAAAGTATTTTTACATCAATGAAATTTAATTTAATTATATTATTGTTCTTTGGTTTTGGTAATGATTTGTCTATTATTTAACTTAATGAATAGTGATATTAAATATATGTTAACAGCAGATTATAAATATTTTCTCAACACAGAATAAAAAAAATTACTTTAGCACTAAAAACTGTCTTAAAATCCAACTTAAAAAAATATAAAAAAATATTTTAATATAATTCAGATTAGTTGAAATATTTAATTCTAATCAGAAACTATAAGTAATACTTACGTTTCAAGTCAAGATTGTCGGAAGACATAAAACATTCATAAGATAATATTAGACTCCTGATAAACATATTGGAATCAACAAGACTGCCATTCATAAGAGATAGCAATTTCCTTTGCTGTAAAAAATCATAAATGTGAACTTCCATAATTAATAGCAGTAAATTTTTTTTAAAATGCATAGAATGAAAGTTTAAAACATACAAGTAATCTTTTAGAAAATTAATGAGTGTCAGAGTTTTTAACAGCATTATGCACCCTTTAATTATTTTTCTTTACAAAATACACTAGCTGAATACCCATGTTTCGCTACAGAGTACATTCAAATTAAATACAAAGGTCAATGTATACAATTAATGAAAAAATATATATATTTATATATTTATAATAAATACAACAGTCAATGATTGTAACTAATGCCAAAACAAAAAAAAAAAAAATATATATTTACTAAAAAATCGTAATGGATATTTTTATGGACAAAATAATGTAGAAGAAAATATTCAAATTAAATATAATGGTCAATGTATGCAATTAATTTGTATGTTTAATATCCATAAAACATACTAATTTAATTGAATTCTTAAAATACTTCCATCTCAATTAGTCAAATGGTTAAATTTTATTTTTTACTGCATTTTAATATTTTTTTAAAAATTTATTTTGTTGTTATGCTCGTGATGCAAAATTAATATTAAGTATCACAAAAAGAAAAGAAACCATGTGATCAGCATTTGATAAATTAAATTCTAAAAATTAATCTTTAAAAATTCACCAAAAATTAGATAATGGAGGTAAAGATTCGAAAAAGATTTCATTTTAAAGGAATTTTTATTATCTTTCTTGTGATATAAATTTTATAACCCTCAAATTATTATTTAAAATGCAAACTTTAAAAAATATTACAAAAACAAATTAAAAATTTAATTTTAAAAAATCTAACAAGAATTTTTCAAAAATCTTTCGTAGTGCACCCCTACACTATAAGAAGAATCACCATGCAAAATTCAAGCCCTTTAGGTCCAGCAGTTTGGTCTGTGCATTATCTGTCAGTCAATCAGTTACGGAACTGTTTTATATATAAAGATTAATGGGTGGTGTGGTAACATACTTAAAACAGACTGAAAGGGCTCAAAGTTTGTTTGTTGGCATATGATAGTTATATTAGGTGATATAAATACAATGTTTTGAAGAATATCTTTTGAGTGGGATGTGGCATACATATTATAATATAATATCATGATTTTGAAAGAAAGTTCATTTGGGTGCAAGTAATAAATTTCACCTTATTTAAAAAATAGATATATACTTCCAAAATATAAAGCTACGAAAATAAATTAAAAAATGACACGATATGGCCAAACAACTTACTCTTGCCACAGTATACAAATGAGAATTCAACTCTCTGAAGGCATTAGTGTTAAATCTAATAAGTTCTCCGAGTAAGTCAAAACTGCTTTGAAGAACTTCTTTATGCCTGATATTGCTTGTGATTAGATTTCCAACTACATGCTAAATGATGAAGAAAGAATAAAAGAAAAGACAAATAGTTACTAAATTTAAAATCTAGATAAATTACGAGCCTTAATAAATAACTATACATAAAAAAGAAATATTCTTACTCAGCAAATTCTATTTACCAATTGAATGTTATTGAAATTCAATTATACATGCTTATGAAACTTTTTAAGACTTGTCGAACTAGATTATTTGACAACATTGTTGGTCTATTTATCAGCTAGTAAAACCTATTACCTATAGAAAAAAATTATCTGTACAATCAAAGTTTAATTTATACAGTTGGCTCTCTGTTTAACGACTCTCTCTATTTAAAGACGATATTTCCAAGTCCCGGCCCCTCCGACGTTATGGGAAATGTCACTTTTTCACAAATTTTGTTTAAGGACGATCTCTACTTAAGGACGATTTTTCACGGTCCCTTGAAAGTTGTTAAACAGAGAGCCAACTGTATATATACATTTTTTTTTTCTCATTTAGAACAATCTTTATTGATATAAGGAGCAATCTAAACAGTTTACACTTCTTGAATACTGCATTATTATTCATTCCCACAACAGATCACCACAAGGACAAAACTTTAACAAAAACTCTTTCAAGAAATTTTTCCCAGTTACAATTCTCAGCAGACAGAACTGAAATGCTGATATGAAAGAGATAGAAAAATTGAAAGAAAAATGCTTCCTTAAAATACCAAATCAACATTTTACAAGTTCTCTTCCTTTTAACCTTTTAACTGTCAAGTTATTTTGATGATTTTGGTATGGAATTTTTTTTTTTTTTTTTTTTTTTTTTTTTCGAAAGTCAAATATTTAGTACAAAATAACGTACATAAACTGCCATCTACTGAATAACGCAAAAATTCACCTACCAAGATATGGTATAGAATACTGGTGCTGCCATCTATTGAATAAAGCCCAAATCAACTTGTCCCGAGATAGATTCAAGTTTCACAGTAAGATGCAAGAAAAAAAATCTACCTCGAGACTATCTCAGGCCCGATATTTTGGGACGCAAGTGCCAAGCCCGAGACTATCTCGGGCATGACAGTTAAAAGGTTAATTAGCTGCGTAAAACAGGGTTCATACAGCTTTCAGATAGCAAAAAGGATTTTTCCAAGACTTGAAAAGATACTTCGGTTGAGCATTTTTAATAGAAACATTTTTATTGAGTGTACCAATATTATTGTTCCATCACTCCATTCCATTGCAACAGATGCGGTCCAATATGGTTGCTAAGGCCCTCCAGGTGGTAACTCCACCAGTGGTTACAGACCACAGCAGATGAACACCCCCCCCCCCCCATGCACTTATCCCTCCAACTACCTAAGTGCACCGATCCCAGGCCCGTGGGAGTGGCCAGAAAGGAGAGCGATAATCACTCACATTGGCTGGAGAGATGCCAGTTAGGATGGCTGAGGTAGAAGAGAATTTTGAATAAATTAAAAAAGATTAGACACAATGACACACAATTAGTGAGAGCAGTGTGAAAATTTCATCACTCACTCTCAAAGCTACATAATAAAAGGTAAAGGCCAGAATATAGAAGATGGTTTGCACTTTATGGAAACGATTTTGTAATTTATTTTTGTCATTTGCATTTTGAGATAAAAATAATGATAGTTGTAGGATTTTGTTAGAATGGCAAATTAAAAATCATAAAAGGCTCCAGTAAAGCCAAAATTAATTCACTCTATTAGGCTATATAAACAGCCATTTCAGCAAGCATAGTAACATATAAATTGTGCATATGAGTAAACCTTTAAATGTTTCATATTAACACACACATAAACTACTGAAATCAAAGTTATTCAGTTGTTTCTCCATAACAATAAAGAATCTAAGACATAAGAAACTAGTTCATGTATCAAATTACTAGCAGTTAGGAATAGACTATAATAATAAATTTAAAGAAAAGAGACCATAAAATTCAGAAACATACCTGGAGCAAATTTCTGCGAAGTAAGAAATCTTGATCGGCACCAGAATAACTACCTCGAAGATAACTTTCAATTGCACGAGATAGCCAAAACCTTAACAAAGATAAATAAATGAAAGTGGCATAAAATAACAGCACAAAGGATTATACACAAGAAAAATAATACTATTTCATGTGAAACAAACAATTTTTATTTTCATAAATTAACTTACAAATTTTGCTAATGAATAAACAACAAAATTAGTGATGAACTGTTAAAAAGTTTACAAGCATAATTATACAATTTTCTATACAAATAATTTAAAAACAAAGGTCACTCACAAAACTAAACATGATAGTTTAATATGAAAATCAATACCTAAATGTTGAAGCCCCACTTTCTCTTTTCATGACCTCTACAATTTTGCTTAAAAAGCCTTTCACACCTGTACACATAGACTCACGTGAAATCCTAGAAAGAAAAAGAAATTAGCTACTTTAAGTGCATTTTACCAAATTTTTAAATGGATAATAGATTCGGTGTCCACTCTCAGAAGAATAAAAATCAAGATGTTGGAGCTTCATAGCTGATATGCTACTATTATCAACTAATATTCTTTAAAATTAATTTTTTTACATTAATATACCTAGACCAGAGATTAATTTAAAAATTACAGAACAATAGAATTTTTAAAAATGTGCCCAGATGAGGAAGAAAACAATAAAATATAAGTTTTTTCACCTGCAACAAGTTTGCACATGTTCAAAGTATAACAAAACAAGGCCAGTAAAAGAATTCTATACAATAAAAACATGCTTAAGTGAAAACTCATGAAGCTGGTAGATAGTCTATGGCAGTGGTCGGCAAACCGCGGCTCGCGTGCCACATGCGGCTCTTTGGCCCCTTCAGTGTGGCTCTTCCACAAAATACACTATCTGGCCAAAAGTATCCGGACGCCCAGTGGTACGGACTCGGAGAGTCCTGAGGCATATATTAATATGATGTTGGTCCTCCTTTTTCATCGATGACAGCCTGCACACGTCTGGGGGGACATTCCACCAGTTTTCGATAGGTGTCCATAGGAATTGACTTCCAGGCGTTCATCACAGCTGAAGTGAGTGCTGGCAGTGAGGATAGACGATTTCGCTGGCTACGTAATCTGCGTTCTAATTCGTCCCAAAGGTGTTCAATGGTATTTAGATCGGAGCTCTGAGAAGGCCAGTCCAGTTTTTAAACACCCATTTCGTCAATCCATGCCTGCGCAAGTTTCGATGTGTGAATGGAGCAGTTATCCTGCTGGAAGAGAAATGGACCTTCCCCGAAATATTACCATAGAGTTGGGAGAGCAGCATTGTCCAGAATGTCCACATACATCTCAGAGTTCATGTTTCCAACCACAGGAACTAAGGAACCCGGGCCAAACCATAAAAAACACCCCACACCATGATGCTGCCACCACCAAACTTAACAGTCGGCACAATGCAGTCACGTAAGAAGCGCTCGCCGGGCATCCGCCAAACCCAGACGCGTCCATCAGACTCCCAGATTGTAAAGCGAGATTCATCACTCCAAAGAACATTTTCCACATATCCACAGTCCAATGACGGTGAGATTTGCACCATTGCTACTGACGCTTCGCATTCTGGGGAGTGATATTCGGCTTGTGAGCGGCTGAACGACCATGGAATGCCAGGTTTTTTAACTCTAGACGAACAGTCCTGTTGCTAGCATTAACACCTGGTGAACTTTGGAACTCCTGAGTGATTTCAATCAACGAGGACTTGTGATTTTGTTTCCCTACCCTTTTCAGAGTTCTACGGCTGAGTTCATTAATTCTTTTCGGCCTGCCACTTCGTTTTTCTGCAGTTTCACTGTGTCAACATTTCTACTTCACAATTACATCAGTCACAGTGGATTTTGGCTTCTGAAGAATGTCCGAAATTTCACGAACTAATTCCCCACAAAGGTGGCATCCCACTATAATGCCACGATCAATTACTCATTGTCTCACAAACGTATAAATATGGCCTGACGGACCACTACCAACACTTTTATAACTTTCGGTTACTCATCAAATTACGTCACCTGCCAGATCCACTTCTTTAGGGGGTTGTCCAGATACTTTTAGCCAGATAGTGTACCACGGGCGGGCGAACACGTATAGTGCGATTGAAACTTCGTGAAGACTGGTTTTCTTATTTCTGTTTTTACATACTTAGTTGGTGTTTATGTGTCTTTATCTTTAGATGAGAGCTCTGAAGCGACTTAATGAGAAACAAAGTTCCAGAAAGATTAAATGTCAACGCGTACCGCCAAGTCGTATCCTTGCATCGTGTTCTACAATGTACTACTTCCGAGAGCGTGTCCCCGCAGGAAAGACTAGACTAATCAAAATGTCTTCGAATATAACCAACCAGTAAGTCGAAGATCTTAAATCGGTTTAAGCTTTATCGATATCAGTTAACGAGTCTTGTGACATAAATGGTACAGCGTAAGTTTCACTTTTTGTACGATTTATTTCATCTACAGGTCCAAAAGAAGAAAATTTAGGATTACAGCCACTCAAAGGTCAAACACGAGGACAGGATACAGCAAATGCTGTAACTGAGTGCATTGAAAAACATCATATTTAACTCGATAAAATTGTCTCAATTTCAACAGACGGGGCGAAAAGTATGACCGGCGTAAGAAACAGGTTTGTTGCTTTTTTGAAAGAAAAATCTCGAGATACTTACAATGAGTCCATTACCATTAAATCATTCATCAAGAACTTTGTGCGCAGACATTTCCAGAAGAAATTTGTTAAGTTATGGAATTGTTGATTAAGATTATCAACTCCATTATAGCTAAAGTTCTTTATCATCGCCAATTTAAAGAATTTTTAGTTGAAATGGAGAGCGAGTACGCAGATCTTCTACTGCATAACAAGGTATGTTGGTTATCAAGAGGAAACGTTTTGAAACGTTTCGCTTCCTTAAAAACAGAAATTAGAACATTTCTCATTGAGAATGGTGTTCACTATTCAACACTAACGAACAATCAGTGGATACAAAAATTTTATTTCATGGTAGACGTCATGATAGAAAATGATCTTACGTCTACCATCTAAATCAGCTTAATCGTAAACTACAGCGGAAAGGAAGCACAATTTTTTCCATGTTAGAAGAAGTTATTTCATTCTAAAACAAATAATCTCTTTTTGCTCAATATTTTGATAGAGAAACTTAATTCACTTTCCAAGCCTGTTGAAACATCGCCAAGAAAATAATTATGAGATTGACATTTTCTATTTCAAAACAACACTTTTAAATATGAGGGAAGCTGTTTCTCAACAGGTTTCGGGAAGTCAGAAACAGCAAAGCGACGTTAGCTTTTTTTAAAAAACCTCTTATTGCTACTGTAACATAATTAAATTTTTCTCCCTTTAATATTGACATTGGCAACTTTGAAATGCAATTGCTGGATTCAAAAAACAAAGAATTGTGGAACTCGAAATTTGAATGTCTTTGTGCTGATATAGAAATATTGGAGAAAAACAAATGTGAAGCACGAGTGGTCTGCTTTGAAAGGCCTGAAAGATATGTTGATTTTTAACACCTGGAATAGTATTCCTGTTTCAAATAATCATCGGGTCTACATATTCATACGAACAATCATTTTCGAGCATGAATCTTATCAATGCGTAATTGAGACGTCGTCTTATTGATGAGAACCTAGAATCGTGCCTAAAATTAAAAACAACAACATACACTCCTGACTTACCCAAACTTTCCAAGGAGATGCGAGACCATTGTTCATATTAGTGTTTGTCTTTCATTGTCATGATTTAATTTTATGGATACCTTACAATTTAATTTTATCAATAAATAATATCGATATTAAGTATGATATCAAGTTTTATTCAACGCACCTATAGTTTAACTAAGACTTAAAACTGTAAGTAAAGTTTATTAAGTTAATTTTAGGGAGCACTGTGAAATGAAAGAAATTGTAGTATCGAGGATTGAGAAAGGTATGTTGAGATGGTTTGGACATATATAGAGGTTGAACGAAAGGAGATAGATGAAATAAGTATACAAGACGAGTGTGGATGGGAGAGTTGGAAGCGAATGTACCTCAATCAGATTGAGGACGTTTTTAGCAAAGTCCAGATTAGGAGTATTTTAATTAAGTTAATAACAATGCACCTACTTATATAGTTTAATTTTTTTCAAAAATGGCTCTCAAAAGAAATTTTAATCATTGTGCTGTTGATATTTGGCTCTGTTGACTAATGAGTTTGCCGACCACTGCTCTATGGAATCTACTGCAGCCTTGTGCAATAAGTTTTCCTAGCTAAGTATCAATCCATGTTCTAGGCGCATAACATAAATCTGTATCTGCTGTAAAAAGGGTGTTAAGTCCAAAATTGTAGTTTTGATTAAAACGGGATTGAAAACTAACATGTTTGTGTTTTGTTTCACATATCCCAAATTTTCACTGATGAAAAAAAATATTTAGGAGTGGAATTGGACTTAGCTTTCTGTACCCTGCAGTAGGCAATGATTTTTCAAACATGCCTGGTTTGATAACTCATTTTAGCCCATTTTGGACTTAACAGCCTTTACACAGCAAACAAAGAAATAATATTAAAAAGCCCTGCTTGGCAAACAAATAATCTAATATATTAAAAAAAAAATAAATAAAAAAAATTATGGAATTCCCAATATAAAATAAGGATATAAAGGATATATAAAGGATTTTATAGAGAGGGTAGAATAATTAAGAGAATTTAAAGGGGGCTATCAGAGCAGATCTGATTTTTAAGGCGTCAAATATCACTATTATTCACATTTCATAAATTAACGTGAAACAAACAAAAGAGTCGAATCGGGAACGCCGTGGGAGCTATTAATAGAATTGAGCAGCCTTGAAGAAATTGGCGGGAAGGGATTATATCGGAGAGAGCTTATATCTTCAAAAGAATATTCTAGGAGGTTTGAATTGCATGTTTCAGCAGAATTTAGCACATTATTTCGATGTAGTGGGAAAAGAATAGTCAGAACGGGGAATGCAATCGATTATGATGGACACGCAGTGAAGGGTTCCATGTTTTGAGATGGCTGGAGGGCCAGATTTCCAAAGTTATGCTGGAGAAGTGGTTTTCGTGAAGTTAATCAAATAAAGGAAATTAAGTAACTGGCGATGTATTTTTTTAGCTGTGCATTTAGTTACCGTCACGGTGCATTTTAAATTCAGGATTATATGTGACTGCAATTTCTTCAATAATAACAGGCGTGAAACGATGCTTGTCATATATATATACTAGCTGAATACCTGTGCTTCACAACGGAGTACATTCAAATTAAATACAATGGTCAATGTATGCAATTAATGAAAAAAAAAAAAAAAGTATAAAAATATCTGTTACGATTTTTTATATCGTAAAAAATCTGTTACGATTTTTTACGATATAAAAAAATCGTAACAGATATTTTTAACAAAATAATGTACAAGAAAATATTCAAATTAAAGACAAAGGTCAATGTATGCAATAAATTTGTATGTTTAATATCCTTAAAACATATTAATTTGAATTAAATTCTTAAAAAACTTCCATCTCAATTAGCCTAGTGGTTAAATTTTATCTTTTAGCATATTTTAATACTTTTTTTTGTCAATTTATTTCTTTGCTATGCACGTGACGATAATTAAAAGTATCACAAAAAGAAAAGAAACCACGTGATCAGCATTTAATAAATTAAATTCTAAAAATTAATCTTTAAAAATTCATCAAAATCAGAAAATGGAGGTAAAGATTCGAAAAAGATTTCATTTTAAAGGAATTTTTATGATCTTTCTCGTGATATAAATTTTATAACCCTCAAATTATTATTTTAAATGCAAACTTTAAAGAATGTTACAAAAACAGCTTAAAAATTTTATTTTAAAAAAATCTAAGAATTTTTGAAAAATTTTAGTGCACCCCATCACTATTACAAGAATCACCATGCAAAATTTCAGCCCTTTAGATCCAGCGGTTTAGTCTGTGCGTTATCTGTCAGTCAGCCAGTTACGGAACTGTTTTATATATATAGATGATAATAGGAAACAATATACGACATACATCTGAATTTTATGATTAAGGACACCATATTAAATTTTAAAAACAAGACACCACTTTTTATACAATTAACCATTCTAACACAATAAAACAAATAATTAGAATAAAAAAAACAAAATCATGTATCCTTTGAATCATAAAATTAAGCCACCTGAAGATATCTTTCATATATACAAGAAAAGTTTCCTTTAAAAAATAAGAATATTCGCTCAGAATAAATAAAAATAAAAAAGTTTAAAAAAATAACCAAATTAAAATCATTAAATGCATACCATGAAGGCTGGGAAGAAGAGCTAGACGGACCTAAAAGAATCAAGTACATACAGGTTACAGCAAATAGATACAGCACTGATATGTGCAATTATTTACATACAGATACCAACACAATTCAGTTCATTGTCAAGTGACTAAAATGGCTTAGATATCCACTAATCTCTTCAGAAAAGAGATTAGAAATTTTGAGAAAGCAGTAAAATGTAGAGAAAAATACTCCATTTGAAGGATGAGCTTTTTATTGAAAACATTTGATACATTAAGATTCAAGTGTGCCAGTTCAAAATAACACACATCCATTGAAATTTCAGTTTAGATCAGTCAAAATTTTTATTGATAGAATAAGAAATCTACCAGAAATTGATCTGGAGTAGAATTATGATACGCAAACAGTCTAATAGTTTACTACATATTTATTTTACCATCTTTAGATGCAAACAGTAATTTTTTACTACTATGAAATTTAGATGACCACTAAGACTTGATTTCATTAATCCTAAATGAAAAGTTAACAATTAACAATAAATCTACTTGTCACTAAAACCTATCAGAGAGACATCACATAATACAAATGCAATATTCCAGCAGCTGGATTTCTCAAAAGTAAGGGTTAACCATTAAACCTTTCAGGGGCAACAACTTCCACTGTTTGCATGGTGCAGACCCCCCCCCCCCCGATTTTTTAAACCTAAAAAATCTTGAAAATTCTCCCAATTATAGGTTGCAAACTGTTTTTACTGCTTCACACTGATAACAGATGACAGCACTAATCATTTTTCTGCTCATTTAACTGGAATATATTGAATACAAGTGAAAAGACTAGATTTAGGAATTCACACTGGAGCAATTAGTAAGTAGTTTTGATCATTAATTTCTTGTTTTTGCCTCAGATAATTTTTTATATAAAAAGGAAACAGACACAATCACAAGATTAATGAAATTTAAAAAAATAGCAGCAATTTTATGATTAATTATGTAAGATTTAATATGTACCTTCAAGAGTTTTAAGTTCACTATACTCATTCCAAGACAGCATTACATGCTTGTAGCTGTAATAAAAAATAGAAATTAATTATTTAGCTTAAATTAAGTAAAGTCAAATTGTAAGTATAATTCACTTTAAGTATATTTCAAATGCCTTTCATTTGAATGATGAGCCACTGAATTATGCAAGTATGTAAGTTTATTTTAACTCTTTTTTGCAAATTACATGCTAACGGCTTCAGAATCATTGGTTTGTGCTGCAGTTGACTGGTTTTATGGTACAAAACATGTGTAAAAGATGCTTGAAATACAGATTTTCAAAAGGGTTTACAACTTTGAGAAACTGTAGAAGATAAAAAGCAATTGATGAACAATTTTTACAACCATGTAAATGTAGTGTGCCATTTATAGTTTCAACATATAGAGATTAAAGATAGATAGGACTCAAGTAACTCTGCATGCAATTTTTCTACAAACATTTTCCTGCCACACGCAGCACAGCTTATCTGATGAAACTTTGGCAATAGTGGCAGTAATTCTTCAGCTTAATTCATCCAAAATTGTAGAAAATTTTTGTTTGATTCGACATCACAAGGAGCACGTCTGGCTGGGACACGTTCTAAGAGCTTTTATATAAGTGTTGAATTAAAGAATGTAATTTGACTAAAGAATGCAATTCAAATTTGATTTTACTGGAATAACCAAAAGAATAATTGGTTTTTGTACTCACCTCTCCATTTTTTTTCCCACTACAGACAAATTAGGCACTCAGACACAAATAAATATCCCAAAGCCAATGAATACTGATTTAATGAATTATTTGATTCATATATAAGCATCTTCCATGATGTCCTTATATCCACTGAATATACGAATAATTAATAAAAGATTAGATTTGATTATAGATATTTTTTCCGACAGAATGTTTTCAAAACTACTGTCCATTTTTCCTGTATGAAAATCAAAATTTGACCCCCCCCCCCCCAAAAAAAAAAAAATTGGTTTGCTGATCACATGATCTCAGCATTTTACACAGAGATGGTCATGCCAGATGAATCGGCACTCACATTTCTGCAGCTGGCTGTTGACGAGTCATCAACAAGCTTTACTGAATTTCTTCTACTATAGCATTAGAAATGCCCCCTTCCTTGGATGATGCAAAAAACTGCCTGTTTCTACAAAATTCTTGAAGGGCCCATTTGGTCCCTTCTAGTATGTCCCTTGTCATATTGTGCTTGAAAATTCCTTAGAATATGCATTGTAGATTTTGTTTCCTCAAACCAAAACATACAATATGCTCACTCTTGGCACAATCAAAAGTTGTCATGATATATCATACCATTTAACAATAGCAATTAGGGTTGCTATTAGGGTAATAAAGTTAATTGGCAAAAAATGTATGTGCTTTACTACTTAACATGTACTCACTTTTTGTACATCTTTTCAGTTATTCTCTGTACAATCTTTTTAGAAATATTTTGTATGTAAGTTCAAGCTTTTCTGTTCTCACTGCATTCATTTTGTGTCTCACAGTCATAAAATGAATGCAGTCACTTGTAATTTATTATTCTGATTGGCTAGTTGCCCTTATATTTTCCTTTGTTATGAACATTGTGTTAAGGAGTATTATCAAAATAGTTATTACCTAAATATACTGAATTTTAAAACAGCTTGAAGATGCTATTGCTATGCATGTTACAGAAAGGTCACCTGCAGGTTTGCCAACCCAATGTCTTTAAAAAAAAAAAAAAACCATTTAATAAGTTGAAAAAATAGTAACAGTATTAGAAAAGTAAAGGTTGCCTAAAGAAGTATCCCTTTATGAATAATTGAAAAAATGCAGATAATTCAGAATTGATTATAGTAAAATCTTAGAAATAACCACATATAATTAATATCACATTAAATATTTTTAAAAATATTAATGCATTTTGAATTGAAGTAAAATATTACTAAAGATAGCAAACTCATAATTGTCAGTGATTGTTTTCATTCTATCAACAGCCTTTCCTACTTTCCTTCACATTGTGAAAGTTATTCCTTTTTCTTACTCAATAGTTATAAAGTGACTCATATTCAATAAAAGATAACAAAGCTATAAATAACAACAAATTTTCTCTTGGTTCCAAACTAAATCTCCTTATTTACACAAAACCATTAAATAAAGATTTATCGCAAGAAAGGCTTCTTTTGAATTGGCTAAATAATTAGGGCTATAAATAAATTCTCTCATAATACCTTCCATCAGGTGAGGGCAATTGTTTTGGCCCGGGGGCCACTTTATGTAAGCGGAGGCTAGCCAAGGGCCACACCTTTTAAAATTATTGCATTTATTAGTTAACTTTGTATTTCAGAAAAGGTATAAATTGTATCATGAAAATCAATAAATATAAATTAAATAAAATATTGGCAGTTTTTCTGAGTGTCTTGGCAGGCCACTATTTGCCCACCCCTATCTTACATAATTCATAATAACAATAATACATAATTTATAATTATAATACTTACTCAGAATGGTCACAAAAGCTGTGAATCAATCTAAGTACTTGTATCTTAAGTGCGACTTCCTGAAAAAAATATATACATATATAAATAAATAAAAGACGTTACTACTTAAAATGAAATATAATATGCTAGATTATTTTTCTAGATTAATTTAGAGAAAGAGTGGGGTGCAAGGGTGGAAAATAAGAAATGCAAGAAGGGAATTAATTGATCCATTATAGAAGACGGATCTATCATAAAAGGGAGGATTGAATGACAAGCTTTCTTAGATTGAGAGAAAACAAAAGGCTAGCTGACCTAAACACTATACTCTTCATTTTAAGGAAATTTTTCTCTAATGTTTTTTTAAAAGCTTTGTGATTAATAACTGAAATAATGACTGTCCAAGTTTTAAATACTTACAGATAAAAATAAAATCATATATTTGACAACATTTACTTTAAGGTGACTGACTATGTTGAAAATGTCATTTTTTGACTATTTTAGTCAATTTTTTTTTTTTTTTAATTTATTTATTTATTTATTTTTTCTTTAAGAATCATGTAATGAAATCTTTTCTCTTTTCAAAACAGCTTTGATTTTCATTTTACATCAATTAAAAGCAGAGTTATAGCTATTTTAAAAAACATCATCTGCTACAAAATTGAACTGGAAGTTTGGTTTTGAAACAAGAAGTTACCGTAAATTGCAGCTTCTAGCTTTTATGATTTTTTTTTTTTTATAACTAGGGGCTACGCCCCTAGGCTTGCTACGCTCGCTCCTCTGGTGAATCAAGTGAATGAATGACTCAATAGTTGTTTACAGCGATTGAGTCATTCATTTTGTTTACAGTTAAAGCTTCCCCCCCCCCTCTCGACGAAATGGATGAAGCCCGGCGAAATGGATGAATGGGTGAAAAATTGGATCTTCTTTCAAAGGAAGTGAATGAGAAGATTTTTTTTGAAGTATTTCTTTAAAATTCAATTAAAAATCGAAATTTTAAGAGACTTGAAATGAAGTTTATATGAATGAAAAAGCTTTCATCTTCCAGTTGATATAAATATTTTCTTTGTAACATAATAAGTCTGAGAGCATCGAATTTATATATCTCGAAACGCATCAATTTTTCCAAAAAGTGAGTTTTTAATTTTAATAAAAATATCAGTCTGTCTTAAATTATTTTTAAACAAATGACGTCTTGTTTGAAGGAGAAATGTCTGTAGTCTTAGATTGTAAAAAAAAAAAAATTCTACGATCCTTTTTTGGCGAGTTATCGTAATCTGAACATGAAAAAGTCAATATTTTTCCACAAAACATAAAATTAAAAAAAAACTTAAAGTCCGACGAATATGAGACATTTCTTACTTTCTTCCCCACATTGTTCTGCATCGATTGGTATCGGTCTCGACCCCATACCCCCAGCGGTTTCGGAGGAGATAGCGTGACAAGCTTTTGACAGCGGCGGCTGCGGCTGCGGCAGCGCCAGTTACTTTCTTTTAGAATAAAGAGATTGATAAATAATGTGTGCTATAATGTTGCTAGAGCACAGCCATTACTTTGCTGCAGTTATGTAATTGATTTCTTGATAGAAATTGGCAACATTGTCATTCACTCTAGCGTTTGTTTACATTGCTTTTTAAAATTTGAAATGAGTTTTCCTCAGAATTATGTTTTTTAGCACAAATCTCTACCATTATCACATCTCACATAATAATGCATATAATTTAATGAAAATTGCAGGACATGCTTTAGATGCAATTGTCAATGAAATGACCAACGATAATTGATGTATAATAAATAGTTTTTTATTTGGGGTTTTTATAAGGAAAGGAATGACAAATCGGGGAAAATTTTCATATTGGAACATAAAATTGTCTGTATTATTTTTGCATTTCAAAATTTCTCTTAGATTGTAAGTCATTTTGAAGTTAACTGTCATATGTATCATGAGTGAAAAGGAAATTAAGATAGTAGGATTACAATTTTGTGCAGAGTGGTATGCATTTCAGCTAAATTTCATTAAAAATTACTTCAAACTGACCAATTTATAAAAAAAGTATGGTATTTAGAGGTAATTTTTTTGCTCATATTTTAATTTTTAAGTGCTGTTTTACCATAAAAACAAAACCTTTAAAAAATTATTTTTTCAAAAAATTGGCTCCGAACGTATGCAGTCACCTTAAATGATTCTGAGATGACTGAAAATTATCACAAAATTGATAACAAATTATGATCATTAAGTGGCAAACACACACATAAACAGAAATTTTCAAATACTTATATATATCTGTCACTCCACGATGCCTTACATAACTATAACAAAAAAAAATGGTGATGAGGAAAACATGGTAACAATCTGAGTAAAAATGAAGGGTGAAAAAACATACTGTTTACACCATTTGTTGTTGAAAGAATTCCAAGATAAGTATTTAGAAAGTAGGTAAAGTTAAATGATTTGAATTGAAGGTATAGAGGAACAGATTACTTTCTTAGATTATCAGTGCAATTTAGGATTCAAGATTATTTCCCTTACATGTATGAGAAAATACATAAATCATGTGTTAACCATACTTACAGGACTGCATTCACAAGAGCTGTTATGCCCTGGTAGTCTGGTATGATCTCGCCTGCTGAAAATATTTTTATATGATTTTTTTTATAGAAATTTTAATGACTGCTAAAAAGTTTAAAATTTTATAACAACATCAAAAGAAGAAAAAAGTTTTTTGACAAAATCTGACACAGAAATTACTTACGCATTTGATCGCCAAATAAAATGGTCAAACAAATCTGAAAGACGAGGAATCAGTTGTAAATCTGCTAATTCTTTTTGAACCTATAAAAAGGGGAAGAGAAATCAAAAATGAATCTACAACAGTAGTGCTTTATTAACAGTGCATAAAAAAATCATAAAATGTCAAAATTTATAAATAATCACTATTATTTTCTAATAAAAAAAAAAGTTTTTTTTTTTTTTTTTTTTTTGGGGGGGGGGGGGGGGCGGTGGTTAAATCGTTTTTCCAATAGAAAAAACAGGGAAGAAGAAAAAAATCAATTATTTTCTAACATCTATCTTGATATAATGTCATAAGAAGAAAAAAAATCCAGCAACTGAAAATTTTAAGGATTTCATCTGGTGGAAAGTTCAACATTCACCTTTTTCAACTCGCAGAATTTCTTGAAATAACATGGGAATTTAAAGTTAATATAATACATAGAAAATATTTTGAAAACAATTCTTTAAATAGAAATGGTATATACAAATATAATTATTAAATCACACAAATTCTTGATTTGCAAAAAAATATATATATATTTTGTAAATTCAGATTTTGAAATTGTCCCCAAACACTGTTACAGTGCTTTTAGAATGAAAAATTAAGTAATTTCCCTATTTTTAAAAGTATTATGTGCTATCTTGTGTACTGGAGAATAGCAGAATGATTTAATCCAGAAAAAAGCAAAAGGCAAAAAAACCAGATATGTGGTCATTGCCATTAACTCTTTGAGTTCAAATCATGAGACAGGCATGTCTCATGATTTGAACTTTTTGTCTCATGATTTGATACACACACTAGTTTTTCCATGATGCAATAATAACTTAAAATTTCTGCTTCATAAATAAATCACTGAATTCAAACAGATTGCCCTTATAACATATTATCTGTATATATAAAATGCGCAGGTATGCGGCACAAAAATCGACGACATTTCTACACTCAGAATGGCAACGGCTGCAACTACCGGATGTAAACATTAGCGTCCATCCGCAATTTAAAACTCCGTCTGTGTAGTGGCGACATTTGTTACATTCACTGATCTTTTAACAAAATATGTTTAGACCTATGAATTCTAGAGTTTAGTCATGGATAGTTGTATGTAGGTTTATCTAGAGTCCGTTCTTTTGATTCTTTCACTGTCGTTTCTCCTACTTTTGAAATACTCAACTGTGTATATCAAGAAGTTTTATGAATATCATAGTTGTAATCCACTCTAGATTTTAGTACTTGCTGAATTTTCACTGCATTTTATAAGTGAAGAAATTTTCTCAACAATTTATTATTTAATATCATTATGTGGAGATATCCGAATTGTGAGCAATAGTACATATAGAGAGTGATGTAATCCACATTATATTTTAGTACTTGCTGAATTTTTACTCCAATTTTTTAAGTGAAAAAAAATTTTCCCGAACAATCTCTTATTTGATGTAATGATAAAGTGTAGCAATCTTAATTTTTAAAAATTGTACATACAGAGAGGGATGTAATTTTTAAAATCACTGGTGTTGGGTTTCTCAGTCTTATCTTTAACTCTGTTCTGAAGTAATGGAAATTCACATTCTTTAGTCATATTTTAGAATCAGCCTTATAGAGAACTTAGCAATGATTATCAATTTTTTGGCTGGGCTCCCACTACCCCTTAACAACGTATATTTATGATGACAGGTAATGGTAACATTCCTTACATAGGTTACTTTCAGTTGAGTTGTTTTGCAAAAGAAAATATAAAACTAAAAGCGACCATGCTGGTCTCACAGCGGCTAGTCATGTAAAAATCATCTTTGCCCCCACCCCACCCCCCAAAAAAGAGCAAAATAAGTACTTTTTTAAAACTTTATATACTTTTTAAGAATCCTGAAAAGCAAAACCTAAAGAAAAAGAGTACCTAAGGACTTTTAAGGACCATACAACCCGTTACAGTCTTTAATTGTTTTAGTTAACCTTACCTTTCACACATATATATATTACTTTGATGTTAAATCTAAAAATTATAGAACTATAAAATCTGAAAAATAACAGATTGAAACAAAAATTAAATAAAAATTAGCAGCATAAATGAGAGTATTAGGTGTCTTGAAAATTTGAATTACAATACATATTTTTTTTTCTTGTTACTGTTACATTTCTCTCTTATTTTCACATTATAAAATTCTTAAATAATTTATAAGGTTGTTACTTATTTATTACTTAACACAACAGAGCAATAGAATTCATAACTTTTGTCTCTGGAAGCTTTAAATATAAAGTTTAGAGATTATATATGTACAGTCTTTATTCACCAAAGCTTTACAACAAGGTTGCAAAATTAAGAACTGATGTCAGCAGAAGCTTTGAACTTAGTTTTTAAGATTATACATTCTTAATGTGAATAGTAACAACTGAAATCAATAATCAAAACTACGTCAATAAACAAGAAACTTACTTCTTTTCTATGTCTCCCAACTAGAAGTAGCCCAAGAACACAAACAGCATCTGCCCTAAATGTTAATTCAGATGAGATTTTTATAGATGACATATTAGGTCCACATATACCTGATTTGTTCCATTCTGTGATACCTGAAATAGCCACACAATGATTAGTATATGTTATATATTTTGAAAATAATATCTTTTCTTTAACACAATAATTTTAAATATATATACAGTAACCACTGCTTATAGTGATCAGTGGTTATAAGAATCAACCGCTTATAAGAATCAATATCACGAAAACAAAAACAAAAGCATTATTTCCATGTTAAAATTTTCGTTTTAAAGAATCAATCCACAGGTTTTAAGAATCAGTTTACACTCTTCGCTTTCCTTTCATTTTTCCAAAAAAGCCACTTAAACCCTTAAAAGGCACGAAGTTCTTTCTTTCTTTTTTTTTTTAAAGGAAGATTGATAAGATGGGATGGAATATAGTCGTAAAATTCCTCCCTTTCTTTATTAGACATAACATAATAGTTTCCCCTTAAACACTTTAGCACAACACTGTCCTATTAGCTCGACCCAGGGGCATCTTTACTAGTCCAGTTCCGATTTCACTTTTCTCCACTGACAAACAAAAATAGGGACTCTTTTTTCCCACCTCCCACATCCTGGACCCTGAAACACATAAATCTTCGGCGAAGTGTCCACTATCACTTAGGCAAACGTGACATTAGTAGTATTCAGCATGTTATCAAACCGTGAAACGTAAGCTAGAAGGTGAATCTTCGTCTGAGACTATTAGTATTGAAAGAGGTATAAACAGCCTCCTGAAAACTTCATTATGTCTAACTACCACAGAAAACTTTTTCTTGCTCCCTTCCTGCAGTTGAAATGTTAAAACTGTTAAGCAGGTATATGGTAACAAATATTGGATTTTTTTCTTCTCTTACTATAATCATGTGTATCTACTTATAGGTCTAGAAATTAAGTTGTATTTTTAAAAATATAAAATATAATTTTAATAAAAGATAATTAACGTAAATTAAAGAGTATTTTATGGTAAATTATCTAATATATGTACATATAGGTGTGTGTGTGCCTGTCCATAAACCTAAATTTCGGCTATAAGATTCAACAGCTTACAAGAATCAAAAACAGTAATAACAAACGTGATTCTTATAAGTGGAAATCACTGTATATATATATATAATACATAAGGAAACACTGTGTTAAATAAGTTTAACGACATACACTAAATGACAACTACCATAAATTAGTTATACAAATAAAGCAATCTACTTGAATATGCAATGCAAGTATTGTCCACCTCCCATTAGAAGACACCTGGAACTGGTCTCAAGGTTACTGCCTCAGGGAGGTCGATTCTCGAAATGAGGGGTCAGGGATAATCAACACCCCAATACCATTTCCCACGGAAAGTATTTATTGCTCTTTAGGCATTAAGAAAATTATGAAGATTTTAACTATTTAGGCTTTAAGAAAACCATCATTTGTTTTGATTTCTATTTTCATGTAATCAACGTGTTTTGAAACTTTTAACCCTGTATCGAACTACTTACTATTTCCCGAAGAAATGTAACGGAGTTTCAAAAATCCTCAATAAAATTTAGAGTCCTGTTTACTTTTATTAATACGGGATCATACAAAAATTTATTATTATAGATGCAGATTTCTGGGTATTTAGTTTTTTGCAATTGTTAGTTTTTTCTTTCGCTATAGGAGATGTGATCTGTTTCAGTAATTTTTCTTCATTTAAAATAATAAGTGTGACCAGTTATATTAATAACTGATGCAAATATAAAACAAATAGGCTTTCAGAAACCAATGACAGTATGAATAAATGATAAAAATTACACTACTGAAGTGTGGTTTTCAATTATAGATTTTTTTCATTGCATGTATTGTACAGAGTTGATTATTATCAGAGTTTTGGCAAATTCAAGTTTTTGGATTTATGCAAAGAATTTCTTATATATTTTTAACAGAATTTTGTTTTTATTTCGGATATAAGTGGTCAGTTCTGGAAATGAGGGATTAAACATAAAACGATTATGTAAGACCTTAGTTATAGAAAAAGTATTTAAGACAGATTTAATTTACAGAACAAAAATATCTACAAATAAATATTTCAAGAATTTTTTTATCAGCAAAATAAATTATGATTTGATCAAATTTTAATATCCTCTTGCTCTATAGAAAGTATTGCAAGACTGTTTAGTCTCTTCTGCAATATTGTTGGTCTCAGGTATGTTTTAATTAACTTTAATCTAGAAAAGCTTCTGCTCCTGGTCCCTATTTGTAAAGCCAGCAGCTCTCCGGAAGAAAGAAAAATATATACATGGTGATGTAGTTCTAGAAGGTCAACTTAGTATATCCATAATGTTTCTATATTCTATGATGTTAATTTATATATATATATATATATATATATATATATATATATATATATATATATATATATATATATATATATATATACATACATATATATATATATATATATATTGGGGGGGGGGAGCCAGTATATTTTTGCTATCACTTATTGCAAGTGATATTACTTTTAACCAACTTAAAGGACTAAATTTTGTTTACACTTTAAGAGCATAATTTGATCAAAGTAAAATATAAAAATGCTGTTAAATGTATAAATATACATGTTTAAAGCAATTTGCTCAACCAGATAAATTCATAACAAGCAACTAAATGCCCAATAAACTTAAACTGATAAGAGAGAGAGGTTCCTCCGGTTTTTATATACTTGCATCAAATCACTGTTCGATATGTCTGTATGGCCTTGCTAATAATTTTCAATATATATTTAAGTAAAAATTTAACTTTTAATTATTTATCATTCAGTAATGGTGGTTTAAGCACAAACATACCTCCAATGAACTGAGTAACATTTGTTGCATTTCTTTCTTCTGCACACTGATTGTCAATCCACTTTAGCCATTGTTCACTCTCCATAGTAGCACAAGGAAACCAGGGTACATCTTAGGAGAAATATAAAAAACAATTTGAACCAATATCGTAGCACATTTAATAGCATTCCAGATATTACAGATACTTTACACTTTCCCCAGAACTATTTCAGAGATACACACAGAATAAAATCTTTTTAAACAATTGCTTCCCTTCATCTACATCAAAATATATTATCCTTTACTTACTGAGATAGGCAACCAGGCAAAGGTCTGTTTGAACCTACCATGTATCCTAATACATATCCAATTTTAAAACTGAGATAAGTTAGAATTTAGAACAGCCTCCATGGGAAAAAAAAGCAAAAATCTTCATTTAACATCAAGGGCATTTTATAAAATTAGTGAATAATATTCCATTTATTCTTTACATAAGTGATTTCAGCACCAATGGATGTTTCAATACTGAATACATGTATCACATAGTAGTGCAAGTGTGTTAAAATCTTGCTATCACATGTGCTATTAGGAAATTAAACAGATTAAGTTTTCTAACAGTTGCAAGCACCTTAAAGGTTTAGTTATGAAATACTTTATTTGTTTGAGAGCACATTCAAATTAATTTGGAATTACTAAAAAATTCTTAAAAATCATGGAGAAATAAGTATTTCAAAAGAAATTTTAATAACTATAAAATTATTAAATTAAGCATAGGTATGGTCATGTTCATGCACCTCTTTAAACAAATATTATACAAAACAAATTTTACAATCAGACTTACATGGTTTAGCGCAGGCTATATTAACTAAACGAGGCAGAATTTTAGGTATCTTCAAAACAACATCTAAAATAGAATTAATTGAAAATTAAAATTACATAAAAATGCACATGAATATATGAAATGCATTTACATAAATATTCTAATGGCTACTTACATAAGAGTTAATGAACTTATCATTTCATTTAAAAACATATACTAAATAGAAAAAGTTACATAAATGTGCAGCAGATATGAAATCATTATTGCATTCAAAGCTGTGTACCATAACCTGTAGTAAAATTATTATAAAACGTTTCCCCTGTTTGTAGTCAAACAAACGTTTAATCTCCAATTTTAGCAAGATTGTAAAATCCAAACAATTTAATGCAATTATTCAATAATCGCGCCCTGTTGCAACGAGTGACTGACCACATTTTATTATATATATTTAATGAAAAATATTAATAAAATTAGAATTTCTTTAAAACAAGCAGTGACTTACCACATTTAAATATATGTACTTAATGAAAAATATTAAAAAGAAAATTAGAATTTATGATAAAAATATGGTAGAAGCCATAGCAACTTTTGAGTGGCAACTCTTATATGCCACAGCATGGAGACAAATGCCCTCTATGAGGATATTGTTAATCAAAGTGGTCTGTACTTATGATATATATCAGGAGAAGAGGCAGTATTGAAAAGAAAATAAACCTAAAAAATTTTGATGTTATAACTATACTACGAAGTACACAAAAGTACATTACCTTGATTTATATCCCTAATGTAAAAATTCTGACTTTTCTTCTGCTTTGTCTGGGCATATACTAAAATGAAAGCATTAATTCAATAAAATAGAAAGAATGCACAATAAAGAATTAAATAAATAATTTTCTTAAAGTTCTTACATGAAGTTTTATGTTCATACATATCCAATTCAGATAGTGTGACAGCAAGAATTTTACAAAAATTTCCCAACGCTATTTCTCCAAAACACACAACCATTTCTTTAAGGTAATCTATGAAGGAAAATATTGGATTATACATCTTATATAAATAAGAGAGAGAGAGAAAAGAAAGCACACATATGATACACATATATTACACACATGTTAACATACTTAAAAGCTCCAACTAAAACCAAGCAAAACGTTATCTTCTATAATTTCTACTGTGTATATTTACTATACATGAGGTATAAGCAAAACAAAGAAAAGCAACACATAAATAAGCACATTTACTTCAAAGATCTTAAAATATAAAATTGACTAAAAACAATTTTAAATATAAAAGCTATAATTGCTTAGTATTTACCAATGGAGGACAAATCAAGAATTTTCTTTCTAGCAAGAAGTAAGCACTCAAGCACTCTACAGGCTGGAAAACATGTCTCTAAGAATTGCAAGTGAGTAAAAAGACATACAAGGAAGCTATGATCCTCACAATAACGAAAAATCAATTGCTCGAACTAAAAAAAAAGAAAAGTATTTAGTAAATATAACTAAACTCAGTATCACAAACACCAAAGCTATTAAACGAAGTTATTAAAAATGTTATCATAATACAGGGTTATCAGGAAAGAATCATCCAATTACAAAATTTAATATTTCCCAAAATTACAAACAGAAAATTATAATTAATATGCCATTGTAAAGAATAAATGTTAAATTTTTAGTTTGCAACATTTTTGACACACAACACACAAACTACCACACCATTGGATTGGTCGCAGTGCAGTCAATGATTTGGTCCTACACAGCTACCCTCCTAGATCACTGGATTAGCCGGACGATGGCCGAATAGCTAGGGCGCTGGCATTCAGTACCGGAGTCTGTGGGTTCGAGTCCCACTCTTGGCATGGATGTTTGTAGCCGTTTGGAATCGGCTTTAAGCTGTAGGACCCGGTCTAATTAGCCCTCGTGTAGCAAAAAATGACCGTAGCACTCCAAACCAAACCAAACCTAGATCACTGGACTTAAACCCCATACGACTTCTTCCTTTGGGGATATGTCAAAGATCTTGTGTTCATACCATCTTTGCCTACAAGTTTGTCCGAACTTAAACGACACATTTGTGATGTTTTACAAACAGTTAATAGTGAAACATTACGTGTTTGGCAAGAAATGGCATATCACAATGATATTATACGGGTGACTAAAGGAAGTCATATCGAACACATGTGGGGAAAAAAATTTAACATTTTTCCTTTACAATGACATATTAACTATAATTTTCTGTTTGTAATAATGGAAAATATTAAATTTTGTAATCAGACGATTCTTCCCTGATAACCCTGTACATTAAATAATATGAATGCACATATATTTTGATTCATAAAATTTTTAAACTTTTGTTATAAAGCTTTAATTTAATTCAAAAGCACTATGCAGTTCATGGTTTAACAGTATAACACCTTAACAGTTAAAAAAAATAAAAAAATAAAAAATAATCCTTATTTAATGATAATGTTGACACTATTGATAAAGAAGTCATCATTTAAGTTCATTAGTTTTATTATTATTTATTTTCCCTCCATGTTTAGAAAGGATACTATTCTTTTTTCTATTTATCATCTTTTATAAGAAAGTTTGGAATTTGACTACGATGAATTTATAATTTATATTTCTAACACTTATGCATTTTGAAATTTAGTAGATTTTAGCAATTATCCAAAGTTAATTTATATAAATTTGTCAAGGTATCTAGTACAGCATTTTTACATATGTTAAAAGGATAAAAGTGCTTCACTAGATGCATGCTGAAAAATTACTCAGAAAAACTTGTCCTCTTTATAATTATTATTAAATTATTCATTTGGGAGGGGTTAGAATATTATGAATTTCTTAAGTTCAAAATGAATCTTTTAATAATGTTAATTAAGGGTTCATAACTTATACATTGCCCCTACGTGAAATTGATAATAACCAATGGGAGCTACAATTTTTAGAAATTTACAGAGAAAAAGGAATTATAAATTAATTTTTTTTTTAACTGTAATCAAATGCATAACAACAAAAGTTGTGAAATGTAGCAAAATTATCTAACACACAAGTAAATCAGAAGTAAATCAGAAGATGCAATTTTCAGGAAACCATTTTAATTTATACCACAAAGACACTAGAGAAAGTGACTAAATTTTAAACATATTTGATACTACATTAGCATTAAAACAAATATTGATTCACACTTTTTTTTACCAGATTATGTGGTTTTCATTCATTTTGAAAATCTAAAAAGAGGAGCTCTTGTAGATTATCACAGGCCCCTTTAAATTATAGACTAAACTCTTTCACTTTAAACAAAACCTGAAATATATGACTAAGAGGTAAAACTTGATTATTTAATCAACAAGATAACAGAGACAGTTCCTTAGGATACTTACAAAAACAAAAGTTTCATGGATTAACTCAAAAGCAACACCTCTGAGCTCCAATATTTCCCCCTTTTCTGAACGAGAGAAAAAAATGGTGTTATTATACATAAAGAAAATTTTTTTATCAAACAAAATGCAAATAACTCAAAAAAATAAATTACAGCAAGAAGGCACTGGCGGTCAAAAAAAATTAACAGAACTTCAGTCACTTCTCAAATAATCGGGGTAGGGTTAGTTTACTCGTAAATTTTCTGTTCAGTGTTGTTCCTTTGTATACTGTTGTGGTGCAATTTCTAATGCTTTTGACTTTCTGTTTTCAATATGGGGATCTTGGGGCCTTGGGATGTTTTTTAACGTAGGATTACGTTCCTCCATAACGGTCCTCTGGAAAGCAAAATTTCAGACGCTCAAACTGTCCGTCATCATGAGTTATAATTTTGGCAGTGTGCCAAACCCACTCTGTATCGCTTGGCCAAGCAGTAAGCAGTTAAACAGAAAAGTACCAAAATGCGTCAAAATTTTGACACACACACACACACACACACACACATATATATATATATATATATAAAAACATACGTACATATATACATAGCACATATATACATACAAAAGAGGTAAGCAACGATAAGTAATCCTACGTTATTATCCCACAGTAGTTTCATTAGAAGAGACTACCTGAAATTTTTTGGCTAGACCTACATCCTATTCAGAAAGTTCCCCCTTGAGGTGACCAACTCAGTTAGGCCTCCTGATGAAGAGGCCAGTCGATTGCCTCATTATGTCTTGGTTTATTTTTAAAATTTTTGTTTTTTATACATTGATGAAATACTTTAAGCACACATTTTGGGTTAAAAAAGTCTATCTAGAAGACATTTTTTTATCTGCTGCCTACAAGATAATGCACTATTTGCCGAGAAATGCAAAAAATGAGCAAGAAGTAAGCTGAAAAACCTCACAGGGTGTGATGATTTTTTTTTTTTCTAACTACACTGTGCAGATTGAAGTGTGAAGATATCGAGATACAAACATGAAAGAGTTTAAATTCATTGCATTGTTAGGACTTTTTATGATGATAGAGGCAATGTTATGGAAAGGGGACATTTTTTATAAGAGTGTCTAAGTACTGTGACATATAAGAAACAATTTGACAGTTTTATGTAATTTAAATATGTTACAAACTGGATATCCCCTGTTATGTTGATGGTTACTCTGAATAGAGATAGATAAATCCAATTATTCAATGTCTCTATGTTAAAATGATAATGAATACAAATGGTTTGAGGATTATGACAGAAGTCTTTCCTAGCTATAGAAGTCCTTTAATCACTGAATCTCAATCTAACTGAGAATCAGTAGAGAAAGGTTACATAATGTCTTAGACTATTAGATAAGTCCAACCATCAAATATTCATAACTAGCCGGGGCTTAGCCCAGCTATTGAATCACTTGACACTTGAATCACAGTTCACTTGAATTAAAATTTTTTTTTTTCACTTTTAATTGCCAAAAAATCAGTACATCTTCAAATGATCTATTTACGATTAAAAAGCTTGAATTAAAAGCATGGAAATTAGAAAAATAATTAAAAATTAGACACAGGATGAAACATTTCTTTTCAGTGATTCCTTTTTTAGTGTGAATCACGCTGTGTTTACATCGTAAAACATGGCGGTTATGTTTTGTTCAGTGGAATATGCATTTAGAATTGAAAATTTCTAAAACTATTAAAGTAACAGAATAAGCGTATGCAGAAAAAAATTATCAGCTCTTAAAGTTCTTTCAAAATGTGTTAAATTTATGTACTCTCTTAAAAAAATATATATACATTGATTTTAACTTTTAAAACATGGTGGTTACGTTTTGTATTGGTGGAGTATGCATTTAGAATTGAAATATCTCTAAAACTATTAAAGTAACAGAATAAGTGTATGCAGAAAATATTATCAGTTTTTAAAGTTCTTTCCAAATATGTAACATTTATGTGCTTTCATTAAAAGAAACATATCAATTTCAACATTTTCAAACATGGCTGAATTTCATAACCTACGCCATACCGGAAACGGTCTACCCGGAATTATTCCCCAATCGACAAAGTTTTTTTAAAAAATTTATATAGATGCAGATGGTACAATTCAGAGTCGACTAAGTCAAATGAGAAATGGATTCAAACAATATTTTGAATCAGTTTCTCATTTCATTTGAAAGATTCAAAACATATTTCTGGAGGTTAAAAAGCTACTTTGAAATTTGTGAGAGTTAACAGCTATGACTTGCAAACTAATAACATCTCATATAAAAGATAAAAATAGTTTTAAAAAACCCGAAATTATTGAAGATCATTAATAACTTACCATGTATATGAGAGACTTTAAAAGGAAACACTGTATATGACAAAACAAATTTATGCAAAATCTGAAATTACAGAGAAAGAAATACTATTAGGTTTAAGAGAAAATGCTATTAACTTATAAATACATAAAGAAAAGAATACAATATGTCTTTTCACTGATAAAACATTTTTTATTGATATACTTTAAATAAGACAAAACAGTTTGTTACAGAGGATTAGCATTATTTCTTCTATAATAGATAACAATCAATCTAAATTAATTAGTTTTTAGTATAACTACAAGAAAACACATACCTTTATAAGGTCTAGAAGAATCTGGTTTTTAATCCACTTCACAGATTCATTGGTTTTTGCAAATCTTTCATTTTCCTCTCTTTTGCCCATTTCAAGAATTAGTTGCTTAATGTTCTGTTAAAAATATGAAAAGAAACATTAATTAATAATGTTTTACATTAATTTATAATGCATGTTATTATGTAAAACTTAAAAACAATGAAACCTAGAGAAATGAAATATGAGTGATATAAATATTCTAAATAAATTTCCATGATTATAAACTGACATAGAAAAGGAAAAAGAAAATGTATTTAAATTGTTATACTTAAGAAAGTTATTTTAAGTTATAAGAATTTCTTTTTCTCTCTTCCTCCTCAACTATGAATAATGCAGAGTTCTTAGGTAAGAATTTCAAATTCCAGCTTTATTCATAAAAAAAGAGGATTAACTTGAGTGTCTAACCATAATCATACTAACTTTGGCTATGAAATCAGATTATACAAAGGTATATTGATAGCATTCCTTTGAAAATTAAAAAACAAGATTAAATCACTGATTTTCCTCACTTTTTATTCATAATTATAAATATTTATCAGAATTTTTGCCTTTGTATTAATATCTTATACTCTTCTCTGTTGTGCTGACTTTCATAATGTAGTATGTAATATTTACTAAGAATCAAAATTAATAAATGTATACCTTTGAAGCAATGTAAGGCATTCAAATTTCTCTTTTCTGTAAGTTTTATACACCTATCTTCTTTACATATGGTAATGAATAAATGTTACCATAACACTTATAGATTATTTTTCATAACTTAGCTTTACTTAAAAAACAAGGTATCGAATGCCAGGTTTTTAGGAAGAATGTACCAAGTAGATAATAGTTTTTTGAATTAACCATAAAACCATAAACTAAATGGAACATAAACTCATCAATATTTAGTAACACTACACTGGGAAATAATAGAAAAGCAATAACAAAAGAAGAAAGAGGTTGTTTCTCCCACAATATACAACAGATTTCAATGTGTAAAAAAGAGTTTAATAACTTGGCAGTAAATATTTAAATTTTAAGAACAAAGACATGTCCTCCTCTCAAGAATTAATATATCTCTTAAGATATACTTACCCAAAATGCTTTAAATGCTTCACTTTTTACAGGTCTTGATGGCTTTAAAACTTCATCTAATTTTCTCACAGCAATATACAAAGATCTAACTTCATTGTCTTTAAAGGTGCTTAGTTTTTCCAGCACAAAATGCATATCCTATATAAACAATTTATTGGTTAATAGCAGAATAAACAATAAAAATATTTACTTAAATAAATAAAAAAAATTCAAAATTCAAATATTTTATTATAACTCTGAGAATAGTCAATTTTAAAGGAGATTTATTCATAATATTAAGGGTAAAAAATCAAAAGTGTTCACTCAGATACAACTGATACACACTGTGGAGACAAAGCTTCAGATAGAGATTAAACAGCAAAATAGTAGTGACGATCCAACCTGTAGTGTTTCAGAACTACAGGTTGGACCGTCACTACTATTTGGATCACAGAACATAATGCTCATTTGGAGTTGCTGAACTCTTTTCAATAATGATACACTGACAAATGTGCTCAATTTTTAGCACTATTATATAACAATACTAACTTACATATCATCATTCTCAATACAAAATGAATATTTTAGTGCATTCCTGCATATATTTAATTAAAATCAATAATTTTTGTTAGTCACAAATAAAAATACACGAAAAGTAGGAAATGGCTCTTTCTTCAATATTACTTTATTTCTCATTATACTGTCAAAGGATTTGAACTGGCACTTATTTTTGCTCTCTTTAATGCCAAAATCTTTCAGTGATATGGTACCCTCATGCTTCTCTTAGCATAGTTCTAATTCATAGTATAGCTTGCATATGCAAGTTCTAGTGCTTCAAGGAATTGTTTAATGTTTTGTTCATAGTCTCATGAAAATTTCTTCTATTTTAAAATTTAACTCACCTATGAAAAGAATTCAAAATGTGTTTTTTATTTATCATTAGAGTACAACTACTTGTCATTTAATTTAAGTTTCTAACAATTTAATTACAGAAATTCATATTCCTGTTGTAATATGCTCAGACAATAGCGTTAATATGATCTTCCTAGGATCAAATCATAGGTGGGGCATTGAAAGTTGGTTTGGATAACAGACAACAAAAGTTTCAGAAACACTGCACTACAGCATGATCAATGACCTAAATGTCAACAGAAGAAATCTGTTACATCAATAAATGCAATCATAGCTATAGTTTAAGCCATAACAGTCAGAACTGATTTTTGAGCTAGATATTTTAAATGCACACCTTCCTTTTCAAGAAAGTTAATTCATTTAGATTTTGTTTTCCCTTTTCAAAATTAAGTTTCATCAGCTAACCAAACTTAAAAAATTTTACTTTTAAACTTTATATGCTACAACTTACCTAAAGGAAATTAGTTACATTTATATAAAACTTCTCATGATACAAAAGTATCTACATACACGGTCTTACAATTTGATTTATTTTGATAGCAAATTCTGGGACAGATATTAACCTAGAGAAGTGGACAAGTGGATTAACATCTTGATTCAGTTAAGAGCACAGAAAATCTTGAGATAAGACATTCTCTATTAAACTACTAAGTTTCCTCTTATAATAACATAACCTTCATTTTTAAATATCACGCAAAACTTCTTTAGCCAGCCACCCCTCTAAACAGCCATAATTTGTTCAGAACTGATTAAAGACTCCATAGAGCCAATATTATGCAAGAAACCCCTCTTCCATAGACACTTTTTTTCAGAACCATTACTGGTTGCCATAGAGAAGTTTTGGTGTACTTAAATTAGTAGAATCAATCTAACTTTAATAGGCTATTTGATTAATTAAACCTAAAAAGCAGACAGTTAAAAAGAACTAACTAAATAAGATTTTCATGCCATATGGAAAGTTTTATTGAGTTTATATACATGATCAGTATCAACAATAATTTTTTAAATTTCATTTCATCATTTCTCATATACAAAAACAGAATCAGATTATTCTTCACCATCCATCTTTTTGTAAAAAAGCAAAGAAATACTTCCGATGACTGATATTTACAAACTTTCTCAAACCAACTACTACAGCGAAGTTATAACATATTTACACTTAAAGCCTATCAACGGTTTTCATAAAGAAAATATGTAATAATTAAAATGGAAGATGAGGGCTATCATCAGAAGTTGCATGGGACAGGTAATTTGATGAGTCTTATAGGTCATCAAAGAATTATGATGTTATAGTGTAAATAAAATTAGGATCTTTTTCTTATATCTTAAAGCAGAATAATTAAGGCATGAAAAATCAGGTCAGAAAATGTTATCATGAATCAACGGATCAGAGGATAATTTGGCATACTGCCAAGAATGACTTCATCACTGATAGGCAAGAATGCACACTACCAGGAATTTTGTTTATGCTCAATATATCATACAATATTTGATCATAAGCATCACACAACTTTCATTGATGAAAGCAAGGGTCATGTCTATAATTCTACATATCCCCCCCCCCCCTAACCAAATAGAGAAATTCATTCTTAACAACAATTCTCCTCTTCCCCTCCCTTTTTTTAAAGGGCATTTCTGAAGGTTTAAAGTTTAGAAAAATTTGATAGGATTAATCGGATTAAGATACTGATATTATGTCAGGTCAATATATATTAATTAGGAAATTTCCTTTTTGTTTTTTATTCCATAGAATGGATTATCAAATTAAAATCAACTGATTATTTTTAACCTATGAAATTTGGTTTTAGACCCTTTCTGTCTTTCCACCACACTCCCTTGGCAACTCTTTTCATTTCTGCTGTTTGCCTACTTTATTAAACATATATCTCTTACAAAATTATTTGTTTCTACATGGAAGTTTATTTTGAATTCTAAAGAATCAGTCATTGATTTTGTAACTGTAGTGGGCTTATTTTTTCCCTAAAGGTTCTTTAAGTCAATTTCATTAAAAATATAGGTCACATATAGGTCTCCTATGAAGTGCAAATTTTGAAAAAGAAAGCATAATCAAAGGAAAACAGTAAATGGTATGTCAATAGAAATTTACAATTTGTTACTCTGTAAGTAAATTCAATAAATTTTGGTTACTTTTCTATGTATTTATATTTCAATTTTATTGTCATGTGTGACTCTCCAAATGATAACTTCAATGAAGTTTAGTAGCACTCTAGTATTTAACTCACTTTCATATATTTTTAGGTATGTTTCTAAATCTCTCACTGCCATAGTATACATTTAAAACAAGAAGAAAAATTTGAAAAATGAAAATAACACCACAAGTGATGATTTTAATATGATACAAGAGATGCTACATTATCACAAACTAGCACCTGATAAATGGATAGATCACCAAGTTACATATCCAGGGTACTTTTCCGTTATAAGCACTACAATCGTTTTCACACCAATTTGGCACATTTTTAAAAATCGACACAGCGAGAGAAAAGTAATGCGATATGATGACACTAATGATTGGCAAATTACAATATTAAAATATACAAATCTCGAGATTCAAGGATCACGAGACGATATGAGATTGAATATTTTTGTGGTCATGGAGATAACGAGACTTCATGGAATGCCGTAATTAAATACGCTTACTTTAAATTGCAATGAATTTAGAGTCTGTCAGAAAATCGGACTGTATTTTTACGCAATGGATTTTAAAATATGGAATTTGCCTATAATTGTTCATCTTTTAATAGCTGCCTATTGAAAGATGAACAGGCAGCTATTACATTACTTCAAGAACAAGGTATCCTTCATAAAGAAAGTGTGTAAATAATCATAAAATGAGCTTGAACTGGTTTACAATTTTTTAAACCAGTTCAAGGTGTTTTTTACCTTTTTCTTTTAAATTCCGCCAAGATTAACAATAAGCCAAGTGTAGTGCTTATAACGGAAAAGTACCCATATCCAAATTAGATTGTGTGACTTTAGGTCTTAATAATTGAAATTATAATAAGATAATTTAGTTGGGGGATTTTACAAATGCACTTAGGCATCATTGATTAAATTCAATATTTTATTCCTCTGGTAATTGTTGCAAAAACATTGTAAATTAAATTCATTATTCTTTCTTCCTCTATAATTGTCTTTAAGGCATTCATATAATACTTGTTTTATTGGAAAATTTTGGCAAATTTGATAAAGGCAGATATGCAGATCTGTTAATGTGATAACAATAGCACTATAGTGCTAATTATGCATAGATAATGTATTTTGCAAAATTAATATTGTGACCTGTAAGTGACCATTTCTATTTCAATTAAAAGATAACCCTTAAGTTCTATCCTTGATTATATTAATTCAATCCAACTAATGCTGATTACTACAAGTAGTGATATAGGGTCCTACTAATGAAATTTCCCAAAAGATCAATTTCGAACATAACAGTTAATTTTAAAACTGTTGCTAAAATTTGACTGAATTAGATGTAATTGTAAAAATGCTTAAGCTATTAAAAGACAGTCATATAACTTAGATTTCTTAAAAATTATTATTTTGCTAGTAAAATGAGGTGAGTTGTTTTTTAAAATTTGCTTTGAAAAAAGGTTTTTTAAGTATGGTGCATGAATGATACACTTAAAAAAAAAATCTGCAAAATTAAAATTTATTACTTATCATGAGCTCTTAATTCTTATTTACATAGCATAGATCTAGAATAATATGAATTTCCTCAACAGGGAAATTCATTTCAGTAGATAGACATTTCAAAGGTCATTTCAATCAAGTTTGATGGTATGACCTTAGAATAAGATTTTGCTACAAACATACATGCATACAAATGTCAAGAAAATAAAGCTCTCAACAAAATATAAAAGTTTTTATTATTCATAAATAAATGAACTAATAGTTCTTAATCTCCAAAATGTAGATGGGCAAGCTACTAGTCCTTAAAAAGTACCCAATCACTCTACACTTAACCATTGCAAGAATTTTTTTTTGAAAAACTTTTTATGGGATTATTTTTACCCAACTGATCCGGGAGACAAAAACTAAATACAGACATTACTATAATTTTTGTACATACTATGCGATTGCAAAATTAAATTTGGATATAAGTTTTAATTTTTGATGGATTTTAGCGTTATTTTACTAATAACGGATGTAATATCATACTAATAACAGATAGTTTTCTAAATCTGAATTAATAAAAGAATTGCTGAATTAAAACATTTTAGTTCCTTGTCATTTTCAGTGTGTCATCTGGACTGTGAACAATGCAGGCCAGTTTCACTTAGCAGATTTATCCCGTTTAGATTCTTTTCATTTGTTCCATATTATCTTAATTATCTTTAGCTTACACAGCAAATGCGCTTGTAATCTGAATCCAAAATTCAATGTTTTGTTATAGAGACGGGAAATGATAATATATTCTACTTTTCAACAGAAGTTTGTTCTTGGGAGGTTTGAATCATATATAAACTGATGCATACTATATTTTATAAACAAAACTCCTTGTTTCAATTTGATGATTGAACTTATAGAATCAAACACTTTTTCTCATATATATTGACTAACCTGAGAAAGCGGAGTAGCTCTATTGGGCTTTCCATAAATACTAGTTTTGAAGAGATGTCTGACGACATTTCTTTCTGGCAGATTTGCTTTTCTAAGAGACGAACTCATTTTAATTATTGTGATTTAAACAATTAATTAGCACCCGAGATAACTATGCAAACTGCCATAACTTTACACTCAGCTCGAAAGCTATGCTTATTTAGAATCAACTGGACAGAGAGGCAATAAACAGCGCCATTGACGTTTGGCTGGGGGAAATAAACAAACAAAAGGCACTCAGCTGAAAAAAAAAATAATGCGAAACTTTAAATATATCTATTGCAGCATACGAAGAACAGATATTCATTACATATTGTTATATCTATCGTTCTCTTTATTTATGTACTGTATTTTCTAAGATGACCAACACGATGATGGATTTTTTTTCTGTACTTTATGTTATAATCTGTAACCATAACTGTTGCATAATACGCGCGAAAATTTTAGTTAAGTTAAATTGTAAACAAATTTGATAATTCTGTACTTATTTATATGTTTGTCGCTATATATCATCATGGGAATTCAGGGTTTAGCCAAACTAATTGCTGATAATGCTCCATCAGCTGTTAAAGAGAATGAAATAAAAAATTACTTTGGTATGTTAACATTTTTCTGATTTGTGAGATTACATTCGTGTTTCTAAATGGATTCCAAAACAATTTTTTGCCTTAGCACTACAGTGTTTATTCCTGGATGTAAACTGATTTAGTTTTTGTACGATAATTATTCATGAAGTTTGTTATCAAAATCAAAATGATTGATTTCCATGCTAAATTATTTTCTATTGCAATTCTGATATAATATAAAGACTTTTTCTAAAAACTTCACTACATAGAACTAGATATTACTTACAGTTATTAAGTTTTCTATCTTTATTTACTTTTATTTATATGTGAAAATAATCGTACCGCGAAATTTCTTGAAATCGTTGAATAATGTACTATTTAAGATGAAAATTAATTATCTGTGTCATATCCTGATTTTATGAAAAAACACTTTATTGGAATACAATTATATTTAATTATGAAAATTTTGCATCGCTACTTTTCACTGCGTCTGTTATCATAACATCTTAATAAAGATATCGCAAGACATAACTGGCAAGTATATTAAGATCAATATACAATTTTCAATCATTCTAGTCAACAGGGAGAATTGGATCTTCCAAATATTGTTTTGCAATATTTGACTGCAAGAAGATGTCAGAAAATGTATAAATATTGTTAGAACATACACTAATTAGTCATGTTAGCAGTTAGAGCATTAAGTGAGGTAATATGAGCAAAATCATTCCTAGGTTTAATGGCATGCAATGTGGATAAGAGATATTACGGTAAGAATTCTGTATAGAAATAATTTAAAAGGCATGTATTTTTAATTTGCTGCATTGTAAATTTATAAAAATAAAACTCACAGTTTTATTTTTTAAAAGTAAAATATTAATTTTTGTAAAGATAGTTTGAACGAAGTATGAATGAGAGGAAAACTATATTAATGAGTAATAAACTGATTACATCAAGGTTTGATGTTGTTTGATCTCAAGCTAATGTTTTAAGAATTTGTTAACATTTTGTCCTAATTCCTATTCAAATAGGTTTCTATGCATAGTATGTTTTTATATGTTTTCAGAATTATAGCACCTATTTAGGAATATTTTTAAATTCAGTGTTTCAAGGAAAACAAGATATGTTTGACAAAATTATTATTAGTTGGACCTCATATTTCAGGAGAGTAGCCACTTTGAAGACTTTAACTATATCTGGTTGGTTATTTATTTTGATTTTTAGGACTCACACATATAAAGTGTTTCAAACTAAAAAATGTATTCTTATTTGGGTTTTAATTTAGAGTTATGTTCCCTCCCTTTTTTCACAATTGGTTGAAAAAGGTAATATCTGTGTGTATATATATGATCATAAAAGAATAATTATACGATAATAAATAATTCTCTCTCTATAAGGCAATATTTTACGTCATTCTCATTTATATAACTCACTGAATACTCTTGTATGAACCAGCTGTGTTCAACAATCACTGGACTGGAGGTTTTTCTGTTTTTATCTTATGGCTGAAGGGGTTGGTGAGACCAAAAGTTGGTAATCTATAACATGGTGCGCAAACTTTTTAATTAAAAAAATTACTCAACCCTCCACCATCACCACCCAATATTATTTTTTTTTTAATTTATTTTGTAAATGAGGAAAATGGTAGCAAAAATAGAAAATTTACAAGCAGAATTTGACAAACTATTTTAAAAATCAATGAAGTGTAGATTTTGAATATTTATTTACTTTGCATTATAACAACAGTAAAAAAAATGTGTTGCTTACCTTCTGTTCTTGGTTTTGTAGAATGTCATGTAATTAAATCCAAGTTAGAATATATTTTGTAATTTGTAAAGCAATTTATACTTGCCTGATCCATTTACAAACATTGTAAATTTATAAAGCAGATACTGATAATTTCTTAAAAGAGGCCATAGTTCCTCTAAATGATAATTGGTTTAGTTATAATAAAATATAAAGATATATTTCATTATTTAAAATGTGTCTAGTTCATTGTATGTGTGAGGTATATATATTCATAAAGAACTATTGCTAAATTTATGTCTGCAGTTATACTAAGAAATCAAAATATTTATATACAGAGCAAGAATCATAATAATTTTAAAAAGAATTCTCAAGTAGCTAATTTAAACTAATCAGGCCATTAAATTTGAATATCCACTATGCTGCACAGTAGCTTACATTAAGAGCTTTGCATATTAATTATTCTGGTTTGTAAAGAAATATTTTTGTTAATAACAATATTTAAAAAAAAAATTTATGACACGTGTATTAATGTCAACTGCAAGAACATAATTTCTCATATTTTTAATGTAATTTGAAACTTTTAGAAAAAATATTTGACTTAATTCACCAGTCATTAATTTACCTTTTATTAATATTTGAGTTTTTCATAGGCTATGAAATTATTTTTCTTACAGGACGAAAGATTGCTGTTGATGCTTCAATGAGCATTTATCAGTTCTTAATTGCTGTTCGTCAGGAATCAAATATGTTGACTAATAGTGAGGGAGAAACAACAAGGTAATTATTTCTAATTTGTAAAACAATTTTTTACAGTATATACATCTCTATACAAAGTTAACCATACTAACAATATAGTAAGTGTAAAGTGGTTGGTTGGTTGAGAGTGCTACATTCGTTTTTTGCTATGTGAGGGCTAATTAGACCAAAGTTCAAAGTAATCTAGCATAGTTCATTTATATGTGTTTGTATCATAATATATAGATGTGAATAACAAAATTTTACATGTGAAACTATTGTCATTTTTATTTATTTAGTATTATAATCTCAGATAATAATCTTCTACATCAGGGATCGGCTGTGCAGGCACAAGGGTGTCCATGAAACAATTTTAAAGTGCCCGTCATTCAAATATCGAAAAATTTTAGATATTTGAACAACAAACACCTTGTAGTTGTAGTAAATAGTTTTAGTAAAAGAAATTAAAAATCCTAAAACCATAAAAATCAAGAACTAACCAGCTTGCTCTCCCGACAGTGTCGTTCTCCCCTTGCTTCTATGAAAAGTACGATAAATACGTTTAAAGCTAAATTGGCTCTGTGGAAATCGCATAAGGAGAAAGATAATTTATCACATTTCTCAAATTGAAAATGTGATAGAAAATCATTGCAATGGAAATGTTACAACCTATCAGTTTACCAACATTTATTGGAAGAAAACCTTATTGGAAGAAATTAATAGCAGATTTGAAGAATTCTACGAATTAGAGGCATTCCTGACATTTTTTATTAATCCATCCTCTCATACAGAGGACGATGTGACTAATAAAATTGCAACATATTTTGATTCTCCATTAAGGAGGATTTAGAATTGGAAATTTAAAATGTAAGAAATAACATTGAATTAAAATTGCACAATGAAGAAAAATTCTGTAATTTAGTGCATGAATAGCTTGCCATTGTGAGAAAATGTGCTCTGAAATTGAATTCTCTTTGCATGTTGACATATGCTTGTTAATCTTTATTTTGCAATATGAATACTTATAATCAAAGAACTGATCAAGCCTCACTGGCACTCATTTGTGCCAATGCCTGTGAACAGGCATTTCAACTTATGTGCCATATTACAACAAGTTGGCGCACAGATTTGCTATAATGCCTTAATTATCCATTTAAGATTGTTTTTGTTAAATTAAAATTTGAATTTATGTATGAAAAATTTGTCACATTAATATTTCATTTTTAAATATTGACCATTCCCCCCCTCCTCTTCTTCATCCAGCGGTGCCCGCTGACTCAAGAGTTATATGAATATGCCCTCCTAGTACTAGGTTGCCAAACCCCTGCTCTACATCATATTTTGTAATCTTGACTTGTAAAAGAAAAAAAAAATCTGATTTAATTTTACATGTTTCAATTCATTGTTTGCTTATAGGTACTTGGGCTTTACTTAAAGGATTAAGAGTTATTAATGTGTTTGTGAAGAGTTTAGAGTAATTTGTAAGGTCTTTATTTTGTGTTACTGTATAAATGCTGAGCATTATTCTCTTTCTTTCCTCAGCCATTTAGTGGCTTATTTTATAGAACAATTCGTATGATTGATAATGGAATCAAACCTGTGATGTATTTGATGGTAAACCTCCACAGATGAAATCATCTGAGGTAATTGCAATTTGTTCATATTTGGATGTGTATTTTTGCCTTAATTCATATATATGCAACTTTTTATACTGCCTTAACTTGTTTAATAGATATATATTTCAACTACAACACAGCAGCAACAAAAAAAGGAAAATTAATTTTGTACCTCTTTTAAAAATTATTTCCTTTAAAATTAATTAATTAAAGTTACTAGCATGTAATTTCAGGTCTTGTTGTTAAAGGATTAAAGTGCTTGTTTGCACTGATGTAGGTTATTAAAAAATTTTTTAACCTTCTAAATGTAGCAAATAATCAAATTTTCTCAAATGGTACCTAAGCGAAATCATGTTGATGGTATGAATCCTCATGCTCTAATTTTCTTTAAAGTGGAAATTTTAGTAATTGTTCTATTCCCTAAACACAGCCATTCAATTCAGCATATAGATTATCACATTGTTAAATTCCCCCTTATGATACAATTTCATAACGATGTAAAGAAGTTGCCTGGAAAGCATATTTTTAATACATTATTTGAAAGTTTATCTTAACCATTTTACCATTGATTAGCATTTATCTGGGTGTAAAACCTATAATCTTGTATAAATTTGTTACTGCTTACTTTTCAAGCTTTGAGTCTTGCCATTTGTTTAACAGTTTACAGGGTTTGTATGGTCCTTAAAAGTCTTTATTTACAGTTTCTATTTTTAAGGGCTCTTAAAAAGTTTTTAAAAGTACCTATTTTTCATTCAAGGTCCTTAAATTTTGCTTTTACTTTTTGGTCCATAAGTATTTAATTTCAAGCTGAAATATCACAATTTTCAATTTATAACTGTCAAGAATTGCCTTTCTGATAATACTTTGTATTTTTAATTATATTTATATATTACTGTGTGGCTAATTTATCACTATATGACACTGCTTACCAATGTAAATTTATCAAGGTAAATTCAAGGGTCAACCAAACAGACTGCTACCTGTAAAATAATTATGGAAATATGATTTTTAATATTAGGAATTTATTAAGTTGATATTTCAGAAGTTAACAAGGTTGTATGTGGTCCTAACAATCATATACTTTTAATTGTCTAAACTTTGGAAATTAAAACACATTTTGAATCATCAAGTTCCTTAAAAATACTACCACAGGTCCTTATTCTTGACAGTAATAAACTGAAAATTATGATATTTCAACTTGAAATTAATACTTATTAAGGACCAAAAAGTAAAAGAAAAAATTTAAGGACCTTGAATGCAAAAAATAGGTACTTTAAAAACTTTTTAAGAGCCCTTAAAACTAGAAACTGAAAATAAAGACTTTAAGGACCATATGAAACCCTATAAACTGTTAAGCAAATGGTGAGGCTCAAAGCTTGAGAAGTCCTTGAGAACTTTTTATTTTTGATTTTGGGAAATGAGTAAGAGTCCTGGTATAGAAGCATACCATTCTGCAACAGCAGGTATATTTTCGTTCATTATTCTTAGAAATGAAGGTATACAAAATATAATGAACAAATATAATAGGCTAAATCTGTTAAGTAAAGATGTGAATGCTAATTAATATATATATATCTATATCTACAGTGCAACCTCCCAAATCCGAATCATCCAGGACACAGCAATTCCGGATTTGAGAGGTTTTTAATAACACTACAAAATTTTAGTAAAAAAATAAACACACTTAAAAAAACATGTAAAATGGTTTAATTATTAAATAAACCTGAATGCAGAACATATAATTACATTATAATTTAAACATTTCAGACAATGACTGTTGCTTTAGTTTCGGGTTATTAGAAATTATTTTTCACTAATCCTATATACTGCCATAATTTCAGTTCTGAGATAAAATTCTACTGTTCTAAGTCTAATAATGTTTTATCTAATGATTTATCAGGTCTTCCATTAACATTCTTTCAGTTTTTGGGCATTCTGAATCACTTTCACGATCGCTGTCATCATAACCTTATTGCCATCATGCCATTATTTACCACACTATCATAATTTCAGAATCGCTCAGAACCGACGATCGGCACATTTTCATCAATGGCTAAAACTTCCTGTATGTCCGATTTAATCCAAGGTTAATGTTGCCGTTATTTGCACATTCTACTAATTCTGCTATTTCAGCTTCTTTCCCAGACACTTGAAAGCCTTCAAAATCGCTGCTGTCACTTCCTTGAAAGAAAAGGGTTTTTTTATCCAATAATTTTGGTAGCGACAACTATCGGTATAAAATGGAAAAGTAAAATCGGCCATTTATTAAAATGTTCCAGATTTGGGAGGTTGTACTGTGTGTGTGTATGTATATATATATATTATATATATATATATATATAGTAATCAAATTTCCAAAAGTCTTTATTTAATAATTCTTGCATATGCATATGTGTGTTCATTTTTTTTAGCGTTACTTTGTTAAATGTACTTAAAAGTCTTGATATACATATAATAGTAAATGTAATCTCCCAGACAGTGTGGTGCTAATCTTCATTATCATAACAATAAAAATTTTCTGAAAGGGGTTTTTTGAGGTATTCCTGTAATTTTATTCTATGTTCAATCAAATATATCTTTTCAACATTCAACAACAATTTGTGTTTCATGCTGTTTAATCTTCTACAATTTGAATGTATTCTAAATCCCTTTCAGAAACAATATTCACTAACCATAAAATTAGGAGTCAAAACTTTTTTAAACAGGGTGACTGAAATTAAAAGATAATTAAATAAAATAAACATTACATAGGATCAGGAAAAACGTTATGACTCAAAACAAGACTGAAATTCAAGCATTAAAAGGCAATTTCTCAGTTAAGGAATAATATACACATAACCCTGTATAGGATGCTTATGAAGTACTTTCATTTGTATATGTTATCAATTGATAATAATTAAGTTAAAATTTTATCTAACACACTGAAGAACTATATGCATGAATATCGTCAAATTTTATGAAATTGTATCCTTGAATAAGTAAAAATCTTAAATGAACATAAATGAATGGTGAAAACAATACCCAAAATCAATGTTAAAAATTTACAGTATGGTACACTTAATGCCATTATTATAGCTTGTTTCCACAAAAGAGTAATTGCATTGGCCATTTTGCCAATAGAAGTAAATGAAATAGTATTATATACCCCGGTTTTAATTCATATATTGACTTAAAGTGCATTTTAGATTGTCAGTTTAATGAACAAATTCATTTCCCATTTCTGCAGATATTATGGAATTTTTAAATACAGGTTTCATTGTTTTCCTTTTCAACCATAAAAGAATCATTAAATACCTAAATTATTTTTGTTCATTACTGATCACTACTAAAGTGTTTGTTTTTCAGTTAGAAAAGCGACAAGAAAGGCGAGAAGAAGCAGAGAAAATCTCAAAAAGCAGAAGAAGAAGGTTTATATTTTCCTATTAAGTGTTATTATCCAAGTTTTTGTTACGTTTATTTCTAATTTCGTTAATATATTATATGGTGTGGTGAAGATGTGAAAAATTTAGCAGAAGATTAGTCAAGAGGTATCCCGTCACATAATGATGAATGCAAAGAATTGCTTAGACTCAGTGGGCGTACCATATGTAGAGGTAGCATTTTCATAGCTTTAAATGAATTTATTACATGTAGCTTTATCTATAAACTCATAGATTTCCAGCAATGTAAAGAAATATTGTTGATCAATTATTATGTAAGTTTTGTACTTACTATTCCCCCCTTCCCTTTAATTTAAAAATTTGGAATTTTAGAGGACATTTTTAAAGAATTTTTGCAAAACTGCTATGAAATTTCAATGCTGAGACATCCTGTATAATAATGTGGCTGATGAAAACCTTATAATAATACTTCAGGGGCACAGTGGCCCCAGTTGGCCAAAGGCGTCGAGCCAGTGACCTACAAGTGTTGGTTCAATACCCGTTGTAAAAAAAGCAGATAAAAATAAGATTTTGATATAAATAATTATAAATATAAGTAAAAATTGCATACAAAAGACAAATAGAAATAAACAAAAAATATTCAAAATGAGTATGGCATTTGGGAACTGAGGATCCAGTATCCCACTTGAATTCAGACTTTTGCCATAACCTTGATCTCAAGCACATGATGAGTCTAAAATAAGCTTGCATTTTGTGGCAGTTCTGACCGACATGCTTAGCAAGTAAAATCCTATGATTAAGGAAACATAAACTGCATTCTCTTTCTGTCTGAAATTCACTATAATTGCAATAAAATTAGCTCAGAACATAACTTCTTAATGACAAACACAAATAATGGTGGGAATATAGTAATATTTGTAACTTCTAAAAACTATATTTGTAAATATAGTTTCCAATAATGCATTTGAGATTCTATTACTGATCTTTTATTTTATTTTTTTTTTCTAACTGTACACATTTTATTATGGTTGTAAATTTATGTTTACAAATAGATTTAATCTTACGATGTTTAAGTACTTACCCTGATCTGGAATTTATTTATTTTGAAAGAAAGTTATTGACAAAACTTAGACTTCTATTAAATTTGTTTGTTTTTTCATTTCTTATGCTGCATTTTCCCTGTCCTCAATATAGTGTTTTTGTACCCGTGATCAAACACAGATTGGCTTATTTTATTTTAGTGGAAGAATGATTTTCAGCAATGTTTTACAATTTATTGATTAATGATGTGCATTTCTAATGCCATCATGCTTTGGCATTTATCTACAAATCATCCCTTTTATTCAATATTAATATTTTCAGTTATTTGTACTGGTGGAGAAATATATTATGATAATTTTTGTTAATTTAAAGTAGAAATGCACAAAATAGGCAATGTGTCTCAATGCAGATTGACTACTACTTTCTTGAACATATTGAAGATTGACTGCTACTTTCCTGTCATGTGAATTAGAACTTTCTCTGTTTTTAAATCCTTAGTTCCCTGGTAATGTGTATAATTACCATTTCCAAACTCTAATGCACTGAGGAATTATTTAGAGTTTTGTTTGTTATCTCTACAGTAGTTTTGCTATTTTATAAGCATTACATGAAGTTTGATTTATACTGATATATAACAAACAAAATCATTTCTGTCCCTTAACTAAAGAAGGTCCCTATTTGTAAATCTATTTAAATGTATAAGAATTTAAATACAGAAATATATTTTTTTAAATTAGGCCCACCATCATCTTTTCCAATATAGGCATCTTGCAGTCCAATACACAGGGAGGTGGCTCTAGAAAGGGGGTGAGAACTCCAGTGTCATCTCCAAAGTCTCGAAGAATGAACATCAAGTAGGGAGGGCAACTGAAAAGATGCTCCCCAGTCAGTGCATAGGTATTGCAGAGTGGGCAGAAGAGAATCGGCTAGTTTATTCTATACAGATAGGCCTGCAAGTAATCATGCCCATGATGACTCTAAAACACACCACTCCCTCGACTCTGGGGAAGAAAAGTTGAGTATTGTCTCTGGTTGTCAAGTAGACAAGCCCAAGATTTTTCCATCAGCTAACTCTTTAAGGTCGATTTATATAGCGGCGTGAAGTGACCATAACGGAACGAGCCGAGCGCGCGACGAGTCTCGTAATCATTTCCTCCCTGTTTTTCAATGGAACTGTTTGATACTGCGTCGTGACACGTCTGATTCTCGGCAGCTTCCGGCCGAGAATCGCGCCAACGATTCGAAGCAGGAAGTCGTTCACTGCTCGCTGTCTCTCGTTCATGGCAGAAAGTAAAAGTGCTATTCAAGATATAATTTACATACTGTTATTTATGTTTAATATTTAATATGGATGATGAAAACTCATTGAGCTGGTGAGAGGTTTTCTACGATTTGGCCCATCAAAATACATGAATCACGAAGTTCAAAATGACAATTCGGAAGGCAATAGGAGAAAATTATACTTCAATTACAATTGGTCACTAAATATAAATTATCAATTTGTATGAATACTGAAACAATGGAAAAATTATTTACACGATTTAGAAAGTGTAAATTGTTAAAACAAATACTGACATGTATGGATTGTTGGTTATAAAGCAATTTTCTTGTTTTCTGAGCATCAAAATTGTATATTAAAAATGAAAAGTCCAAAGATGATGAGAGATCATTTTCATTAGAAATAAGTGCCAAGGAGGACAGGCGTACAATCCGTATTCAAGGCATTCTGATTGTACCTGCTTTGTAATATTTTCAATTCTTGTGGGAAAAGTGGGAAATAAAATCCATTATAATGATAGGGAGAACAAGTAAGAGCCATTTTTTGTTTACCTCACTCCTTCAGCCTTCAAACCCCTTTCTTCCCAACAGGTTTGGAGCCAGGGCTGCCCAGAGGGGGGGGGGCAACTGGGGCACTTTGCCCCAGGCCCCCAACTGCCGGAGGGGCCCCAAAAAATTTTTTAAAAACTATTTATTAGATTTCCTCTGAAAGAAAATTCTGAAACTTGTGCCGTACTTCAAAATTCAAAATAATCTCCCGAAAAAACCCCCCCCCCCCCCTCCAAAAAAAATTAAATAAATAAATAAATAAATAAAATTAAAAAAATAAAAAAATTATTTGATTAATCAGATTTCTTGGGGCCCCTAACAGAAGTTTGCCCCAGGCCCCGTAAAGTCTCTGGGGGCCCTCTGTTTGAGTGCATTTACTTATTTGTCTTACAACTCCCTGGGAATTCTTTTGTTGCTTGAATAGAGCAACATTTGCCCAAATGTATTAGTATTCGTTCACAAGGTAAGATGTTCACGTTTTTCTCCTATTCCGTGAAAACGAACAAAGTTCGACACAAAACGGTTTTATAATTCTTCAAATGACTGTATGTAGTGACTGACATACAGTCATGGTAGAAACTGGTATTGAAAAAAGGATTGATAATTTAAGGGTTTACTAAACTGAATTGAGATAAATCATGTTTTTTTAACTGAGAAATTTTTCAAACCACAAGGGTAGTTTGTCAATTAAGATTCTTTCTGCAATTCTTTAGAAAAAATCGAAACATATATACAGTCAAACCTTGATATCTCGAACTTGAAGGGAGAGACAAAAAAATTCGAAATATCGAAAATTCGAATTATCGAAAATCGCATGTAATCAATAGTAGAAGAGAGAATAAACGATTTTTACATACCTTTTTAAAAATTAATCCATTTTTTAATTTTAATGTTTAATGTTTTAATCCATTTTAACACTATTTACAAAATTATTTGAAAAAAAGATTCAGTTGTTGTTCGCTTAGAGAAGAGTATGGAATTTTCTCTATTGCATTTTCTAAGAGGACAATGACTTTAAATGTGTCCTCCGGCATATTTGGCTGACTTTCAACATATCTCCTCATAGTGTGCACTGCAAATAGTGCTTCTTTGTTTGTCCCATTTGGTGGCAAATGGAGAATTTGGATGATGCCCTAGTCAAGTGGTTGAAGTTTTGATGTAGTATTCGGGGGAGGAATTCAATTCTTACGTTTTCTCTTTTAGGTATGGTATTGTACCCCGGACAATTATCAATGAAAACCACTATTTTCCGCTTTTTTGTTTTCATTTTTTTATTTAATTTCTTGAGCCAATTTTCAAAAAAGTTAGATATCATTCGAGCTTTTCGGTTAGCTTCGTAATCCAAAGGAAAAGATTTTTTTCGCTAAAACACATTGGTTTTTACGGTTTCCCTATTATTAACGGTTTTAACTTCTCTGTTCCATTCATATTCACGTAAAACAATAAAGTTAAACACTCTTTACTCCTTTTCCCTCCATGATATGCTTCATCCTTTACATGCATGGTTTTGTCTGAAGTGCATTTAAAAAAAAGTCCAGTTTCATCCGCATTGAACACATCTTTTTTGTCTTAATCTTTCAGTCTCAAGCTTACTTTCTTTCTAATTTCTGCACAAACATCTTCATCTACTTTAGCACTTTCACCACACATTTTCAAAAATGTAATGTTGGTTCGTTTTTTAAAATTTTCAAACCAATCATTACTGCCTTTGAAATTTAAATAACCTAATTCTTTTGCAAAAGATTCAGCTTTATCTTTGATTAAAAGTCCATCTAGGTGAATGTTTTGAGATCTACATTGCGTAATCCACATCATTAGGCACTTCTCCATATCTGGAAATTTACTAGTTTTGAGCTTCTTTCGCTTGCCTAAGCCGTCATCGAAGTTTTCTAGGATAATTGCTTTATTCTTTAAAATTGTTGACAATGTGTTGCCTAGAATTCCAAATTCCATTTTTCAATTTCCTTTTTCTTTTTCGAACTTTTTTCAACTGCATCGATAATTTGCTTCTTCACTTCAATAGTAAGCATATTCAATTTTCCTTGTTAGCCATTTTGAACAGATAACTCGCAGAAGATCTCACCTTCTCCAAATGGTGTTTCCTAACGATTGCTAATTTTTTCTGAAATAACCATGATAAACAGAAAGGTAACTTTTCAGTCTTTTTATGAGCAGCACTAGCTTTAATGCGAGACAGCAGGGGCATGCATTACCACGTATAGTTTTATATTTTACCCCTTGTTGCAATAAGAAATTCTACAATCTTCTTGGAAGTGACCCACCACTTGATTTTGGTTCATGCCTTAATTTACTGTTTCGTTAAAGCCACCCCAACCCCTCTAGAAAGTAACCTTGGAGAATATAAGGACAAAAAATAAAAGAAAGTATGGATGGTCACTGCATATGCGTGGCAAACTGACTGAAAAGAGATAAGGAAACAACTCCCCACTTGGGAGGTCAAGAGAAGTTGTGATTTCATTGTGTTATCTTCCGTCTTTATATCCTTTCATTTCAAAGTTTATGGAGGGTTTTATCACTGTAAATTTTGAATACCTTTTCTATTTTTTAGAAATTTCTATTTTTGGATATTATTTTTCTTGTTTTTAGAAAAATTTTCTTCTCCATTTATAGAAAAAAATTCAAGTTATCGAGGGATGAGCCAAAAAAATTCGTCAAATCAAGGTTTTTTTAACATTGAGTGCATAGGAAATTTGAAGGGAAATTTTTTTTCTTCGAGATATCGAAAAATTCGCGAAATCGAGGTTCGAGTTAGCGAGGTTTGACTGTATTTTTATAAGTTGAATTATAGAAACCGTGAAAAATGAGGGATTTTTTAAAAACCCGTAACATTTAGAAAAGTGTTGCTATGAGAAATAAAAATGGTGGCTCTGGGCGGTTACCCAGTTTGTCCACCCCTAAGTACGGCCCTGGCTCTCCTCCAACAAAAGTGTGATAATGGCTAAATCTTTAACTGAAAAATGAAACCGCACCATGACGTTACAAATTTTTCACAACTAATGAAACACATTCCCGCCACTTTCTACTCCCGTCTCTGTATAAACACATGCGCCCGGGCTCGGCTCGTTCCCGTTACGTTCCCTTTACGTGTCTGTATAAATCAACCCTAAAGAGTGGAAATTCTTTTGTGCAAGATATTGCTTCTGAGAAGTCGCTTGACATTTCGAAGATGTGTCGGGAGACAAGGTGGATGTAGCGTCGAAGCCTCCTTAGCCAACAAGTCGGCTTGCTCATTGCCATAAATGCCGCAATGGCTAGGAATCCATTGGAGGATGACCTCTTTTCCAGTACTAAGAAATGTGTCTATACACTGTTTACATTCAAACTCGAGTTTTGATGGGTATAAACTATAGTCAGTAATGGCCTTAATTGCAGCCTGAGAGTCAATGAAGAAGACAATGTTTTGGTGAGGGATTTCACCAATAGCTCTAAGGGCTAGAAATATATATTCAGAGAGATAGTTCATTTTGTTCCTTGGATCAGCAGTGGCTCACTGAAATGGGTCAGTAAGAGATATCATGAGGAATATCACCTATTTTGCCTTTAATTTGTTATTCTAAAACTTAGGACTGAATATCATAACAAAGGCTCATTTAGGACCCTTGTGTCTGTAATCATTTGTCACATAAACCATATTTTTCCAGAACTTCAGGGGGAATATTTAATCAAGATGTACTAAAAGTCAAAATGAATTGAGTCTGCCTTTGTAGAACATTTCACTATTTCAGCAACCATGGTATGTACCATGAAAAAACTAATGAACTATAGAGTAGGTATACATTAAGTGTGAAGTAGGATAATCAAAGTGGTAAAAGAGTATGACTGATTGTGTGTTTACATATTTAGAGTGTTAGGGAGTAGCATCACATGTAGAAATTAGACATGAAAGGATACCGTAAGGAATATTGCATTTTCTGTCTTGGTTACATTTTCTGTTCCATAGAGGGCTCCAGGGGAAATGTCTAACCAACTTATTCACAATCATGACATTGTTGCTGAAACATTCAAAGACGGCTGAATCAATACCTTCTTGCATTATAAACAGCACAAGAGATCATGTGTGTTTACATTTAGAGTCATGTTTAAAACATGACTCCCTATAATTATACTGAGCAGAGCTTTAGTAGTATAATTTTTCCTTTCACTTATATTTTAAATTTTACCCAGGCACCTTGTGAAGCTGAAGCTCAATGTGCTGCTTTAGTGAAAGCTGGTAAGGTGTTTGCTACTGCTACTGAAGATATGGACGGTTTAACTTTTGGTTCAGATATACTGTTAAGACATATGACATTTAGTGAAGCTCGGTATGTATAAACTGCAAATATTTTTTTAATAAACTAATTGGGAAATTATTAATATGTTACTTAGTAGTAGTTAAGAGAACATTTTAATATATTGCTATGTTTCATCACATGTAATTTTTTTTTTTCCTCTAGAAAAATGCCTATTAAAGAGTTCTACTTGCGTAAAGTATTGGAAGAGCTTGACTTAAACCAGGATGAAGTAAGTTATAAACAGATGTGTGATATAAATTATAAAATCTATGTAAATAACTATTATTGATACATAATATTTTGTAATGTTTTAGCAAGTGTTGTATGGGGGTTTGCAAATATATAAATTAATACATGCTAACTAATAATTACTAACTAATAGGAATAATAATTTTTCTTTACTTTGTACAATTTGTGTGGCTCTCTAAATGTTACAACTTACTTCATATGGAAATAAATTTCTTTTTGTGATTCTGAACTAAATTTTGTAACTTCTTTAGTATAATTTTAATATACACTCACAGAGAAATTGTAAAATTCCTAGTTTTTGCATATTTTGTTGGGGTTTATTGGTATATTATCAGTTACATGTAAATTTCAAACATCCTAAAATGAAGAGAATTTGGAGCTTATGTTAATTTATTTAAATGTAAAAAATAAAGTTTATAAAAGTTGCATAAACTAGTACCAGCTTGGTGAATCATAGTGTAAATCTGTAATTCTTGTATTACAATCTGTAATTCTTGTATTATCTGTAATTATTGTACACAGTACCCAGGACATTGTTTTTACCCTTATTGTTGTGAACATTACAGGGTTCTTAAATAACCTTAATTCACAACTGCTATGTAAACATGTTAGAAATACCAATTAAAATATAGCAGATAAAACAATCATAAGATTGTATTTCAGTCAGGAAATTGAACCCTTTCATTGCTGGTGAAATATGAATTCTTTAAGAAAAAGCATCAGAATGTCAATGTTTTAAGCTGAGTACAGGTAACCCTCTTACAGCATGGCATCTTACAACATCGTTTCACTCTAACACGATAGGATAAATTGTGGGAACCCTTGTATAACACTGCAGCCTGTAATACGGTTTCGCTCTAACACGGTAAAAAAATTGCGAAAACCTTTGTATAACACTGTACTTCTACAGCACTAGATAACATGATTTTTGTTTTACACATTTAAAAACTAAATCATCTTATAATAATGACGGGAAGGAATAATGAACTATAGTTGCTTTACATGAAAATGTATAAACAAATTAAAATTTATTTATTTCTAACTCTATTTCGATGTCATAGCTGAAACCGTCATGCATAATTTACATGTGTGACGTAATACCCCCACATTGACGAACGCTGCATCATTCGAATTTGTGCTGATGACATTGGCAGATGCACAATCTATTTTGTTTAGATTGGATGTACATTTTGATCTTTTTATGTGAAGATTTGATTTGATTGGAGGTGAAGGTATTGTGGATAAGACTATCGAGGACGTTCAAGATTTATTAGTGGAAGAAATTGATGAAGTGGATTTAATGGAAATGGCATCCAAAGCTCTAAATTAAATCGATTCTGTGGTCAATAGCACTGATGAATATTGTGAAGTCAATAATTTAACACTGAAAAATTACAAGGCCTAAGCTTAGCTGAAAATCTTGAATCATTTTTCCTGAATGCAGGCCTTTCCGCTGAAAGAAGCCAGAAATTCCAAAGGGAACTGCAAAATTGTTTATCTCCATACCGTGAAATCTACAATGACCTTGTAAGAACCAGCAAATAAACCAAAATTACAGATTTTTTAAAGAGGATAGAAGGTACAAAAAATCTAAATGGAGAAAGAGGTTCTGAAAGTGAAGATGATATCGTTCAGTCGAAAAAGCATTCTCGTTTGATTGTGCTGAGCAGTGATGAAGAAGAAATTTATTAAATTAAGGTTGTATTAAATGAAAATAATATTTTTTGTTTCTTTTCGTTTTGTGTTATACATACATTTATATTTTTAATAAAAATTAAGTTGCTTATATGGAATTTTAAAAAAATGTTTGTTTTTAATAAGTTTTCAGAACATAACCCCCCTTTTTTGAACTGTGTCTGGGTCTCATATAACACGGTTTCACACAACACTGCAGTTTCTAGGAACCTATCTACCGTGTTATAGGAGGGTTACCTGTATAGTGTAAAAAAAATCTTTTCAGCAACCAAGCATCAATATATTTTTATTTTTTGTGTCAGGGGAGAATTTTTTAAACTCTTATTTTAAAACTTTGTATATAAGTTGGAAAGTAAACGAAAACTTTTGAATTTGAGAAGTTCAAAGTCTGTAAACTGCTTTTAAAGTAAGCTGTAGTTTTTCCCTTAAAGAATTATTCATTTTGTTAGACATAAAATCTGTAATTACAAAAAAATCAAAAAAATAATAATAATGTTAAATTATTTATTGTTAAAATTTTTGTTTCAAGAAGTGTCAAAGTTAAAAAAAATCTGTATTAGATGCCATGGAAAATAATAGATTCTTAAATAAATAAATAAATAATATTAAAAAAAAGTCAGGTATATATTCATATGAGTGATATTTTCTGAAATGAAAAGTAAAACTTGATATCTATATTTCTCAATATATAAGATAAGTGTAAAGAAAAAGAAAAGGAAAAATGAAATCATCGATATAGAAATAAAATTTAGATTTATTATGGATGGCTTTTGGAACCTCTAATGTTTTAAAATTTATTCTCATGTTATTTCATATCTAATATCATAATTTTAACAATAACTGTTGAAAAAGATATAATTTGCTTTTTCCTTCTTCTGTGTAATAATATTTGTGTTTGATTTCATGGCAGTTTATAGATTTGTGCATCCTTCTTGGCTGTGATTATTGTGAGAGTATTAAAGGAATTGGTCCCAAAAAAGCTATTGAGCTAATTAAGAAATATAAATGTATAGAGAAAATTATTGAAAACATAGATAAGAAGGTAATACCTTATTTGGAAGTTTCCTCTCTTTTGCATGCAAATAAATATATGTAAACATCTATTATATATATAAAGTTTAATGATTTATAGAAATATCCTATTCCTGAAAACTGGGTGTTCAAAGAAGCTAGGGAACTGTTTAAAACTCCTGAAGTGTCCAGTGGTGAACAAATTGAAGTAAGCATTTATTTATGCAGTATGGTATTAATATGTTAGTTTCAAACAGATATTGTAAGTTCCTTTTAACTTTTAAAAACTCCAGTACACACACATATACTATATATATATATATATATAATATATCCATTACATCACATCCTTAAATTATTATCTGAAAGAGAAAACTAGCTCATATTTACATGGCTGGAGCTAGACTCAGCCTGAAAGGAATAAAATTTTGATGCACTCTGGCCGAATCGTTTTTTAGAGCGACAAAAGTACATCCGTTCATTCCAGAAGAACGGCTTGGAATAAAAAATACCACCTTTCAACATTAAATGCAAGAAGGCCAAAAAAAGAAAAAAGTGCTATTATTTGTAGGGTCAGCAGATTTAGGGGCTCACAAGGCTAACCCACTCCTGAATTTAGTCATATACATGTGTAGAAATGCAAGGCAATGCGATCATGGGAAGTTCTGTGGCTAAGGGTTTTTAAAAGCGATAAATTAATATTACTGGGGATGAGATTAGGAAAGGAGTTTACATGCTGGATCAGAGGGCATAATTAAGATCTTACAAACAAACACACACACACATATATTATATATATATATATATATATATATATATATGTAATAAAATCTCATAGATCAAATACTAAGTTAAAATAGGAATGATGCATGTGAATCTATTAATAGAACTGCAGTTTCACACATCATTCTACCAGTTGCCCATTTTGAGTTTGGGTTAATCTACTTCAGCTAGGCATGTCTTTAGCTTATAGATTGTGTATATGTGGAATACAAATAATTCCGTTGTAAGAAGCTGTTTTCTCTGATAGATATTTTTTTTTTCATTCACAAATTATGTATGTTGTGTTTTAATACATATGCCCTGTTTGGTAATGCATGTGTATGAGCTAAAATGTGAAATTTTTGCTCCGAGGGCATGATAATTGTTAGAAATCACAGTTTACAGACCCTACTTAATCTCTTTGACTTTCATTAAATTGAAAGGAGTCCAAGAAACTACTATTAATTGCATTTTCATCACCATTAATTATAAAAATGCATGACTACTAGCTCATATGTGGTTTGCGACATAAAGTAAAACCTCCAAATAACAAAGATTGGATTAAAATCCTTTTTGAATACTGAACTGTGTTATTACAGTTGCTTTCATCACATTATGTCTTGAATCCTTTTTTTAGATTTATTCAGTATCTTTTTATTAATTTTATGTATTCAGCATGTAATTCAATAAATTTTGTTTATTGGATATACTTCGATAGTATTGATTATTTTATATTTTTCTGTCAACCCTTTTACCAAAGTGAGACCTTGATCTGATGGATCAAAATCAGTTGAGCATCTTCTACAAAAGATCATATATATATATATGTGTGTGTGTGTGTGCGTTGGTGTATCTATATATATATATATATATATATATATATATATATATAGATATATTATTTTCTTGTGAATCTGACACTATTCACATTTCTAACTGATAACCAATTTTCTAGATCAGAAACATCAATTTTTCTTTTCAAAAACATCCAGAGTCTCTAATTCATATTTTAAACTAAGTTTTTTTTCGTTTGTAAGATTTAAACCCATTATTTTAAGAAACTGCATTGATTAGGTTTCATGAAGAAGTAACCAATTCTTAAAAAATTCCTATCATGTGACTTGGAAAAAAATAACACTTTTAATTAAAAGACACATGTGTCTATTGATCCTCAACTCTAGTGTTGGAAGAACAGGTCTTCATTAATTTGCTCCCTTGTCTTGATGTCCTTTTCGCATCCCTGTATCCTTTGACCTGAAAATGGTAGCAATCATTAAGCAATCTGAATGGAGGAATTTTAACAGGAAAAAAAACTTGTATAATTCACAGTGTACTTAAAAGAAATCTTTTTTATAAAATAACTCAAAATATTATTCTGCAGTGACTTGTTTAAATTAACATGCTGTGGTGTCACTTATTAGACGTTTTACTCAATTTTATAGAGGTTTCATTTATCTCTTATGCTCGTTTTCAGTTAAAGTGGAATGAACCAGATGAAGAAGGTCTTGTAAAGTTTTTGTGCAGTGACAAAGGTTTTAGGTATGTGTTTATCATAAATTAATGTTTTTATTTATGTTATAATGTACCTATTACCCTCATTACTTTCATATCAACTTACTCTTTATTAATTTTATGTATGATTACTACATTTAAAAGTTGCATAATTATTTCTGAAGATTGGTTTTTATTCACATCCACAAGTATCTCCAACCTCTCACTAAAATCAATATTACTATGTATTACTGTTAAGTGTTATATAACTAATATCTAAATTTCATTTATCTTTGTTTTTTCCCCAAAAATAAATTTCATTTTTGAGTAAGTAAAATCTTGGTTCATTCCCGTTTTATGTTTTAAACTAAAAGTATAATGTTACTCAGTTAATTAATGTAATTGAATGATATAAATAGAGAACAACAGTAAATTAACCCAATTAACACAATTGTATGGTGTATTTGTTGTGTTTAACAGGTATGGTATTCAGGTACATTCAGGTTTTTAACTGTTAAAAGTCTATAAAGCACTGTATTTCATTGTTAAATTATCTTTTAATATTTCAACCTTGCTATCGTTCTAATTATGTCGTAAAAAATTTCTCTCTTTTTTTATTTTTTATTATTTATTTATTTATTTAAACCCCAACATGAGCTCTTCCTCCCATATCATTGTATGAAAAATAATTTTTTTTTATCTCAGAGGATTATAGAATTAATTTTCCCTTTAAATAAACAAGTGAATGCAAATTTTTTTTTCTTATTATAATTATATTATGTTTTGATATTGCCCACATTAAAATTTGTTAAAAGAAAACTATGCCTGATGATATTATGTAGGATCTACCTAATATTTATGTAAATCTATTTTCTTTGAACTCATTATTTATTACTATCATTTAATTGCGTATTTAATCTTTTGAGTTTGGTCTTGTTTTCATTATTGAAAAGACATATTTCCAGATGTAAATTATCTAGTTTTTATAAATTCTGTGCATTACTAAACCTTGAGGTTATTTCGATAACAAATTGTTCTTATCATCATTGAAAAGTATATTAAATATGTTAAATAATTACATAAGGCTGCATTTATATCAGAAAAATAATAGCTAAATATTTTTTAATGCATTGTAATTTTTCTCATGAACAAATAAAAATTGAAATTATATTTGTCCTTCCAAAATAACACTATGTTCAAAGTTATTCAAGATTATGTTTTTTTTTTAGTGAAGACAGGGTTCGTAACGGAGTTAAAAAGCTTCAGAAAGCTCGTCAGGAAGCACTCAAGGCAGACTTGATAATTTCTTTACTGTTCTATCTAAAAATGGTCCAACTAAACGAAAGGTAAATTATTTTTTGTTTGGATTTATTCATTCAGAATACAGTTGATTTTATTTTGTGTAGTTTGCAATAACGATTCAAGTCAACGTCATGTAGTTGACAGAGTACTTAGCAGAGGGTCGAAGACCTTCGCTTTACCTCCAACCGTACTATGTTGTGATTGAAGTATGATTCTTCTGCTGGGCACTTTGCTTTACATGTTGAAGAGCAGGCACGCCAGCTTGATTCCTCCACAAAACAGCAACGAGATGAAGATGGTCATGGCATGCTTCCTTTCGGGGGGAAGGATCGATGCTTGCACAGGGCGAGGGACTTTGACAATGACAGCTCCATCAGCCAGGCACGCAAAACAGCATCCAAGCGAGCCAGATAACATGGGGTAGTTTGGGGGGTGGGTGCAGAAGCAACCCTGCTACAGGGAGAGAAAACAACTCAGTAATAGCAGGAAACTAAAAACTCATTTCCAACCATAATGGCTGCAAACAAAGCTGACAAATTTTCATCAAATGGGAGGAAGTGGGGTAGCTAAGTAACTACCTGGAAAGATAAAAAGAAACTTTGTGAACTGGAAGGGGTAGACGATTAAAGTTACCAATAATGAAGAAGGAGTGAAATTCAAGAGAACCAAGAACCCCACAATAATGATTACTATCCTATATATTTCAACAGTTCATTTGTATAATTCCTAAAAGTTACAAAATTTTCTTATCAGATTGTTGTTCAATTGGTTTGTTATCAAATGAATATATGAGCATGTAATTTGAAAGTAATATTTAATCATAAAATTTATAAATCAATAAAAGGAATAAAAATTATGTTTGAGGAAAAAAGTGACTTAAACCTGGATAATGTATAAAATTGTGTTTTTGTTAAACACTATCCCGTTATATTAATCAAGTGACTTATTTATATTTCTTTTTGTTTTTTAGTCTGAAGAAAATGATGGTGGAAAAAAGAAAAAGGCTACAAGAGGGAAAGGACAGTATAAACGAGGAAAATAACTTTATCATATATTTTTTTTCGTTGTTTATTTCATTTTTGTGTAAGTTTTGCTGGTGTACATGCTTTTGTTCATCAATAAGGATATAGTAAAGTTTTTATAACAAATGCTGGATTAAGTTTTTATTCTAAAATGTGAAATATACAGAATTTATAGGGGGAAAGGGAGACAAAATTCATAGGTCCATTCCTTGACGGAAATGCTCCAGGGATGCGACATCGATGTCGATGTTTTCAAAACATCAATGTTTTGATAAAGACATCGATGTTTTAAACATCGATTTATTGAAGCCGATGTTTTTTAACATCGATGTTTTTCATTGTCCCGATGTTTTTTTTTTTTTTAATGAAAAAGTATCATAATAAAAAAATTTACCACGTAGCATAATTTCCGTATTCAGTAAATGTAAGTTTGAATTCTGAAAAGGAGGAATACAAAAGGGGGAACGATTCCTTAGCAAACAGACAAATGGCAATCAACAACCGATGAACCAATCAGAGCGCTTGGAATGTTCCTGACACTCTAGAACCTTCCATGGCGTTTTATTTTATAAATAGTATATACACGGGAACAGCCATTTTAGTTTTTGTTTTGTTCTGGTTTTCTATAAGATGACGTTAATATTATTAGCAAGATGCCTCCCCAAAGTATCGTTTGGAAATATTTTTGCAAAACCTCTGACGAATTGGCAAAAAGCAATATTTTCCTTAAATCCCTCAAAACTTCTGGCAATACCACGAATTTATCTGGACATTTGAAGGCAAAACATGGCGATATTTACAACGAGAATTTTGAGTCATCGATATAGCCCAAGGCAAAAGCAACCAAGTTTTTGTCATTTGTGTCAGCCCAGTCACAGAGTAAAATTAAATCGCTACTAAACTAGGTGAAACTTCATTGACTCGCAGTTAGAAAAGTTGGGACCAAAGGACATCCATGATTGAAACCTTCTTCGGTTTTTACTGCTGAAATGACAAAGAAGGGTGTTCTTTGGGGTAAGAGAAAAGAAGATGTAGGATCACTGGCCAGTTGTGAGGAAAAACTTTTATTGTGATACCTTTGTTAAAGGTACCAGCAGTATGATAACATTATTGTGATTTAATAATGCCTTTCATTAATGGACTAACCATAGTGTTGGCAAGTTAGGGAAAAAATGTAATCAATACAACCCTATAAACTTGTTTGAAAACAAGAATAAACATTTAAAGTGGACATTAACTTCCTGACAAAATGACAGAGTCGTTAGTCGAGGTATGCCTGCCTTTTCTTATTTTCTGAAAGCTGTTCTAATTTCATTAAATTGTCTTTAGTATTTTTTGTATAAGGTAAAAATTTTGAAAATGCTCTTCCTGTAGGAGAAATTACCACGCAAAAAATTTTTACCCATTAAATTAATTAAAACATTTTATAATAGATTAATTAAAATACATTTTAATGCATTCCAAAGATTAATCATTTTGAAAATTTTGCCATGCACTAAAGAGAAAAATTATGCAAAGAGAGCTATTGTTTTTGCAGATATATGAAGAAGAAAATGCTGTAAAATATGGATTTTAAATTTTTTTATTTTTAATGTACAAATTGTACTCGCATTTTTAATATGTTAAATAGTGTTTTATTAAAAAGACGTAATCGTTATTAAAATTAAGGTTTCTTGAAACTTGGTGAGAAAAGATTTAAAAATTTTTTTTTGTTTATTAGTTTCTGAAAACTTGTGTTTTTTTCATTTTGCCACTAGATGGCACCTCTAAGTTCCTGTTTCCGCCACTGAATGCCAATGCTTTGGTCTTTTACATCCATGAAAATAAACAGACCAAAGTTTATAGGTATTAAGTGAATTTTGTTTAACCGTATAATTGTCCTAGGGAGTTAACACATTTATAATTTGATACTGAGTTACAGGAGTGGCATGTAATTATAAAATTTGTCTTCAATGATCTTTAAAAAAATATTCCAGAACTTAAAGCAGTTTTACAAAATTGCATTTTATTTTTTTTATTTATTAATTTTTTTTTAAAGAAAAGGCAACTCTTCTTTAAGAATTTTATCCAAACAGGAACTTTTGATGGTGACAACGAGCAAAGGAATGTTGATGTGTCAGCTTAGGAATCTTCATATCTAGGAGATTAAATCTATTGGGTTGTTCGGAAAGTCATTTCGTTTTTTTGGGGGGGGAAATGAAAGGTGATTTTCTTATAGTGTATAAATATTTTATTGAATTATATATTCTTCATTTTGGTCCAATACCTTTTGTCATCTTTCTGGCAGTAGCATGATTCCACTCTGATAAAACTTCTGATCTTTGCTTGCAAAAAACTGATCCAAGTCATTTTTGACGTCCTCATTGAAGTAAAGGTTTTGCCATTTAAAAAATTTTGTAGAGATCGGAACAAATAATAATTCAAAGGTGTCAGATCTGGAGAATATGGTGGGTGTAGTAGTACATCCCATCCAAGCTGTAAAAGCTTTTGGCGAGTTACCAAACTTGTATGAGGTCTCGCATTATCTTTGTGTAACACTATATCTTTTCTATCGATCAATTCTGGCCCTTTTCTGTTTCAGTGAATCATCCAATTCGTCCAGTTGAGGACAGTACGCTTCAGAATTGATCGTGGTTTTGTCCGGTAGCTTAAAAAAAATGATTCCCTTGAAATATCACCAAACAGACAGCATCACTTTTTTTTTTTTATGAATATCGGTTTTCGAAGTGCTTTAAGCCAGTTCATCTTTTTTACTCCATGATCTCTTGCATTTAACTCTGTTGTAGACAACCCATTTCTCGTCCTCAGTTATGATTCGCTTCAAAAATGCATCATTTCCTTAACGTCTGAGAAGCAAATTACAGACACCAATGCGACGGAGCAAATTTCTTTCTGTAAGAACATGTGGAACCCATATGTCGAGTTTTGAAATTAAACCAAGACGTTTCACGTGATCACGAATGGTCGAATTCGATAAATTTAATCTCTCAGCCGATCTCACAAGTTGTTATTCAGTGGTTTGCATCAATCAATGCCTTTATTTGGCCTTCATCAGCTTCAACTGACCTTCCAGAACGTGGTGCATCTTCAGCATCAAAATTGCCAGGACGAAATTTTGCAAACCAGTTTTGGCACGGGCGTTTTCTCGATACATTTTCTCCATATACATCGAATTTTTTCTTGCTTGAACAGTATTTTTACCTTTTCGATAGTAAAAAGTAAATATGCCGAAAATGCTGCTTTCGACTTTCGATATTTGATAGGGCACCAAACAAAAAATATTACACAGAATCAAACAAACTTTTTCACAAACAAGCCTTGTAGCCAGCTACTATTATATCAGTCATTATATCAACTGAAAAAAATGCTTTTACTGTTAATAAATATAATTAAGTCCTCTGTTGGGAAAAAAAAGAAATTATTTTCCGAACAATCCAATAGATATCAAGATAGATGGCATCCTGTTACAGTTGACTTGAGATCAACCCTTTTTTTATATCTCGTGGCACTCTTAAATTATGGTAATAAAATTTTAAAAAAGGAGTAGAATAAAATCCATACCTTTTTTTAATTTTGATATGTACACTTACTGTATTTTGAAGTTTTTTCAAAACTAATTTAATGAATGTTCTTTAAAAGGTTTCACGCAGCATTGGGTCATGATTCTTACTGTTTTTCAATAGTCGCTAGTTAATATTTCAACCATAAAGGAGTCAGTAAAATCATGAACAATAATTTATATTTTTTTTATATTCCTACATTTTGTTGGGACATGTTTAAATAAGTTTGCCATGGTGTAAAGATTATTATATATATAAAAACATACATATTTTGTTGAAAACAATTGTTTTAAGGAACAATTTTAATGAAAAATTCTAAAGATAATTTAATGAAAAGAGAACAAAGAAACGCTGTACGAAATTTCAGACAATTACCTTATATTGAATTTTAGATAAATCCTTTTAAAGTTGGAAAATTCTGAGAAATTACTTTCAGAGATAAAAAACGACTTAAAGTAAGGACATTAGGTTGGATACACATAGACTGTACAGCATAAAAATATTGTGTGTGTGTGGCAAAGCATCGGGTTTTCGATGTTTTATTCTAAAAGCTCTAATAGTATGTTTTAAGACTTGAAAATCTGGTGTCTTGGACCACCTAAAACTCACTATTTTTCATCTCCACTTCTTTGCCACCATTTTTTTCTCCTCATGGGAACCCCAAATTCATTTCACTTCTATGATATATAAAGTATAGCAATGTTTGTCGAAAAAAAATTTTGTGTTCTTCATTGTCATCTCGTTACTTCAGACTCAGCTGCTTGGATTTAAACTTGATGCGGATTGTGACCCCAAACCACAATTATAAGTTAAACTTAATATTTTTTTAATGCCGTTTAAGAAATTGTTAATTTTCTTTGTCTTTTATACCTTCCTTTAATTATTATTGTTTTACCCTTCTTTTTTGTACTTTTCTTTCGATAAAGCGTACTTTTTCATTTTCCTATATAGTCTAAGTCCATAAAGGGCAACATAATTCTCTACTGTTAAACCACAAGGATCTCAAATAAAATGAATTCTAAAAGTCTACCAGTTCACTCCGCATTCAAAGCCATATGTCGAGTGATAGACTTTTTAAGGCGTTCTCCGAAGTATTGGTGCTTTAAACAGCGTCTTTTACGAAGATGATTTGTAGGGACTTTTAGTTTTGAAAGGCTTCTTTCAGCCAGAACTTGTGTATCACATTCTTGTTCGGAAAAATCTCTCCTATTTATATACATCGTTACTGGTTATAAAGCCACGGGCTTAGGGCCTGTTCACACTGCGTTTGTCAGTGTCAGCGTTACTCGTATTGGCATATTTAAAACCAATCACAGACCTTAACAATTTCGTGGCTAATCGTTTGGAAGTTTGTAATTGGTTAAATATATTTCAATACGAGTAACGCTGACGCTGACGGATTCTGTGTGAACAGGCCCTTAGAGTTCCAATACATTGAATACTATTGACTTGGCGAATTTGGTAAGCTGATATGGGAACAAAATATTAGTACCGGTAGGCGTTATCCAGAACTTTTAACATACAGTATTTTCTTAAAAAGTGTAAAAAAATCTGAGAAAACATCATCCAAACTACACCTTCTAAGTGCATATGCTGATTCTTGAACACAACCATTTTGTCTCAATCTAGCTAACACATTCGCAACGGAATATACACTGCTGGCTATTAAAATTGCGAGACCAGGAAGTAAAGCAAATAACGAAAGTTTACTTATTGTACGTATACAGCATTGTAGGAAAAAAACATGATTAAATTTGTAGGCAATTTGGGGGTATTTGTAGACAATTTGGGGGTGTAAGTTCCGAAATTAGTACACATAGCTGCCGCCTCTTGCAGCTAAAACGGCTCTTACCCGGTTATGCATCGAGTCGAACTGGGCTTGGATGACAGATACGGGTAAGTTATTCCATGTTGCTTCAAGTCTGTGCAATACTCCATCAATCGCAGTGGCTGGAGAGCGGTGGCGGCCCAGTCTCTCAGCAACCCATGACCAGATGTTTTCAATGGGTGAGAGATATGGAGAACGTGCTGGCCAGGGCAACAGTCGGACGCCCTCTGTGCCGAGGTAGGTCAGGACACGATGGGCAACACGCGGTTTTGCATTATTTTGTTGAAAGATAACGTCTACGATGCCTCGAAGATAGGGCACAGCCACCGGCTTTTAAGATCTGAGAAATACAACGCTGGCTGTTCAGATTACCGACGACGCGAACAAGAGGTGTTCATGTCGTGTACTCAATGGCTGCCTATACCTGGTGTAGTACACCAGATGCAGGGCCCGTATGATGATATAAGATTGCAAGCAGGCCACGTGCGTTCTCCTCGGTGCCTCCAGACACGGATACGCCCATCCTAATGCTGCACGCAGAACTGAGATTCGTCCGAAAAGACGACGTGGTGCCACTCCTGTATCCAGTTTTGTCGTTGGGCGCACCACTGTCGCCGCGCGTCTCTATGCTACCGTGTCAAGGGAAGCCGCAATAATGGTCGCCTTGCAGACAATTCGTGCTGCTCCAGACGTCGTCGCACTGTCCGTGTGGTTACCTGTCGTGCTGCATTCAAGCAAGCCCATTTCCTGACTCAACGTCCGTGATCTGGCTGTACGATCCTGCAAGGCCTACCTGATAACATGTCTGTCCTTTCGGGCGTTAGTGGCGAGAGGCCGTTGAGATCCTGCATGGCGTTCAGTATGACCCTCCTGAACCCATCGATTCCATATTCGCATGACAGCCGTTGGATTCCGACCAATGCGAGTGGCAATATCGCGTAACGATAAACCGAACTCTCGATAGGCCACGATCCTACCGCCATCGAATTCCGACATGTGCTGGTAGACGTATCTCCTTCTCGTACGAGACATAACACGATCTTCTCAAAACAACCAACAATCAAATGCGATTTCCGAATGAGAAACCCGCTGCGTAACTTTCCTTTTATACAGAGTTTGAGATGCCTTTTCTCCCTCCTGCATCGTTCGATTGCGCTTAAATGCTAATCATTCGCATATCCCAGCATCTTCTTCCTTTCATGCGAATTTGACGTTTGTATCATCCCTCCTTCATGGGGTTGCACTTTAAATGGCCAGCAGTGTACTACGCTCGCTTTAAAAAAATTCCCGAATATTTGCCCCTATTCTGCGCCGATGTTAACTTGCGCTCGTAGGATTCTCCGGATACATGTGCTAAATAACTTTTCTGCTGTAAAACACAACTCATAATATGTACAGTAAGTACCTATAGTAGTGCTTTTAAACATTCTTAGCAATCATCATACATTTTTATAGGTTTATTAGAGGTATATAAAAGTTAAAATTTATAATGAATATTTTCTGAAATCAAAATTATGATAAGTCAAGTGCATATTAATGTATTTAGGTACTTATAGTTTTATTTATCTAAAAAAATATTTCATTTATTTTTTTGTATATTTTATAGAAAAACTGACAAATCGAAATTTTTTTATACAAAAGTTTTCATCACAAATTTTTATTTCACCCTTTCTAATTTTGCGCCCCCATGATTCGTGCGCCTGGAGCAGTTCGTTCCAACTGCTCCACGGTAGCTACGCCTGTGATCTGTATCTAAAGTCTCGGAATTTCGAATTTTTCATGAATTGAAAATGTTCTTCTCGAAGAAGAAATTACCAAGAGAAAAATAAATTTTTAGCCCATTAAATTAATTAAAATTTTAAAACAAGCATTTTAAAACATTCCGAAGACAAAACGTTTTGAAAATTTTCCTGTGCCCTAGTCTTAGGATATCGAATTTTTAATGAATTGAAAATGTGTCTGAAAATGTTCTTCTCGAAGAAGAAATCACCAAGAGAAAAATAAATTTTTAGCCCATTAAATTAATTAAAATTTTAAAACATTTCGAAGACAAAACGTTTTGAAATTTTTCTTGTGCCCAAGTCTCAGGATTTCGAATTTTTCATGATTTGAAAATGTGTCTGAAATGTTCTTCTCGAAGAAGAAATTACCAAGAGAAAAATAAATTTTTAGCACATTAAGTTAATTGAAATTTTAAAACAAACATTTTAAAACATTCGGAAGACAAAACGTTTTGACATTTTTCCTGTTCCAAGAGCGAAAATTATTCGATTAGTGCTTTTGGTTCCGCAGATATGTCAGAAACTAACCGTGTCGTAAATTTCGAATTTTAAGCTTTTAAAAACAAATGTTCAAATCGTACACGCATTTTTTATACGAGTAGGATGTCTTTTAACAAAGGATATTGAATATGTATATATATATATATATATATATATATATATATATATATATAGATAGATAGATAATATCGTTAGAAAAGATATGTAAATTAACAATATAAAAATTAATTTTCTCTCCACGACCCTTTTAAGTCGCTTGTTATTCCTATACGCCCCCCTCCCCTCAAAAGAAAAAAAACCCCACCACTTTTGGAATTTAATCACCATTGCTAAACTTCTTAGTCGCTAATCTGTATGAAGAAGTAATCAAGATAAGTCTTATAAACGCTAATTTGACATTTTACGTTGACATATTTTTTTATGAATGGAACTCACTGCATTATGTACAGTTGTGTAATCTGAGATAAGCGTAAACTCACAATAGGAAAGATACCATAACAGATTAATAAAGAGATCATGATGCTTTTAAAAAAAAAAAAAAAAAAAAAAAAAAACTGAAGAGAAAAGATTTACGGTAAATACAAAAAAACTTGAAACAAAACTATTTTTAAAACTCCTTCTAGTCTAAGAAATAGAAATTATTAAATTTCCAGCAAAGCAGCACATCTAACTCGCAGTCACAGTTTTGAATATTTAGAGGACACAAGCTGGCATCTTCCTTATCATTTATTACTATTATTTCTTTTGAGATATATCGAATCCATAGATTTGACAGATCCAGTCCTCATTATATGTTACGGATATTTGAGGGTGATTTGCAATTAAGAAGGAATTTATATTAAATTATCAGTGCACTCTATGTAAATTTAAATACACCCATTCCTCGATGTACGCGGTTTTTTTAAAAATTTATTTTTATTTTCGAATTACTAAATCCCAATTAAAAAGATAAAGATGATGATTATTGAAAACAGCGATGAACAATTCGTCACTTGATTGCAAGAACTAGGTAACTCGATTCTTCAAGTTCTTGAAGATCTCAAATGTCTTCTTCTTCCAGTGAGAAAATACTCGTCGTTCTGTTTGTCTAATTATTACACTAGCCAACAGATGGCATTAGGTTAGCAGTAAAGTGAGTTGTCTAGTTATTGCATTCAATTCTTATGTAATTTAGCCATAAATAGCCAGATATCTCAAAAATAATTTTTTTGGAGTTACCTAGTTCTTGTATTCAGGTTACGAATTATTGTTATGTTAATAATTTTTAAATATACATATTCTTTTTATTTCAGTGCAATAATTCTATGCCTTTGTTACTGCAAAATAAACTATATGTACTTACTAGCTGAATACCTACGGAGTACATTCAAATTAAATACAACGGTCATTGTATGCAGTTAATGCCAATATATATAAATATATATATATATATATATATATATATATATATATTTATTTATTTATTTATTTATTTATTTATAATAAATACATATATTTATTATAAACGGATATTTTTATAGACAAAATAATGTAGAGGAAAATATTAAAATTAAATCTAATAGAACATACTAAAGAATATAGTGCAGTTAATATAGTACAGTTTGAGGAACATTTCTTTTGCTACATTTTAATATTTTTTTGGATAATGTCCAATCGTCTGCCGCAATAGAAAGAAAAAAAAATTTTTTTCGTCAGTTTATTTCGATCTTATGCACGTGACGCAAAATCAATTTAAAGTATCAAAAAAATAAAAGAAACCACGTGATCAGCATTTAATAAATTAAATTCTAAAATTTAATCTTTAAAAATTCCCCAAAAATCAGAAAATGGAGGTAAAGATTCGAAAAAGATTTCATTTTAAAGGAATTTTTATGATCTTTCTCGTGATATAAATTTTATAACCCTCAGATTATTATTTTAAATGCAAGCAAAAAAAAATGTTACAAAAAACAGCTTAAAAGTTTAATTTTAAAAAATCTAAGAAGATTTTTTCAAAAACCTTTCATAGTGCACCCTTTCATAGTATAAGAAGAATCGCCATGCAAAATTTCAGCCCTTTAACTCCAGAGGTTTGGTCTGTGCGTTATCTGTCAGTCAGTCAGTCACGGAACTGTTTTATATATGTAGATAAATCTAACATTTTAAAAAAAAGTCATTTCTTAGTCTTCAATTACACACTTTTTTATGTTACCCTTTTTTTATGTCACCATATGTTACCATTTTTTATATATGGGTGGGTGGGGAGACGAGGTGGAGTTGTTACCAGTCTCCCAGTTTTATATGATTTCCTCAGATTCAATTTACGCGGTTTCGCTTTAACGATAAACGTATCTGTCGCGTAAATCGAGGGATGGGTGTACAATATGTAAAATTCTCATTTCATATTCTCTGTGTAAGATTAGATACGATAAGTAATATACAGGGCGTCTAATGAGTTTCTGAAAGTTAATTTCGTGACATATTCTTGCTTTTTTGCAGACTCCCAACAAACAAGCAAACAAACAATGAAAAAAAATCATAATATACATAAAGAATATTAAATAACTTGAACTTCAACTTAAGAATGTTAAATATGTATTTATAGAAATAAATAAATAAATAATGGCAGATAACTAATTAAATTTTAATGAATATTTTATAGATACATTTTTTTCCATACTACACTGCTGGCCACTGTAAATGAACACCCTGAAGGAAACATGCAAATAATATGAAATTTACAACGTGCATTAGCGGAGGTGAGATATGCAAATGATTAGAATTTCAGCGCAGACGCACATCACGCGCGCCTGTGGCGCCACTTCAAAGCGCTATTTAAGGCTTGGAGATTTCGACGATTTCAAGTTCGGCAATTGTGTTTTTCTTGTGGTTTTTTCAAAAAAACGATCAATTATGCCTCGTCGAAAACAGCGATCATCTTTTGATCAAGTATCCGAGTTCGACAGAGGAAGGATAGTGGCCTAACGAGATTGTGGATTATCTTTCAGGGAAATCGGTAGTCGTGTTGGACGAAACCAAACAACTGTAATGCGGATATGTGATCGTTGGATGCAGGAGGGTACGACGGACCGGCGTGTTCGATCGCATCCACCTCAGCGCACCACTTCACGTGATGACAGGCAAATTGTGCGCATGGCAGTGACGGATCGCTCAGTCACATCACAAACCATAGCACAGCACATGCAGTCTGTAACGCATCATCCAGTGTCTGCGCGTACCATTCGACGCCGTTTACAGCAGAGTGGTCTGTCCGCAAGACGTCCACTGCTTTGTCTACCCTTGACGCAGAACCACAGACGTCTCCGCCGCCAATAGTGCGATGACAGAAGGATGTGGACGGCAGAATGGAATGAAATTGTCTTTACTGACGAGTCACGTTTCTGTCTGCAACACCACGATGGTCGCCTCGCTCTCCGGGTCTTTCGCCGATAGAAAACATGTGGTCCACGGTTGCTCTACGATTGACCCAGATTCCATCCCCAGCTGCCACAGCAGATCAACTTTGGCAACGTGTGGAAGCTGCTTGGTCTGCTGTACCTCAAGAACTCATCCAAAGTTTCTTTGAATCAATGCCGAGGCGTGTGGCTGCGGTGATCTCCAACAATGGCGGCTACTCTGGCTACTGATTTTGACAGGAACCACACTTCACAGAAGTCTATAAATTTAATCATTTGATACTTGGTCAACATGTTATCTACAAAATAAATTTTGCTGTGATATCTCTTGTCTTTCTTGGTGTTGCAATTCGGGTGGCCAGCAGTGTATTATGTATTTTTTAGCTTTATTTGCATTCCTACTCATAATAGTAGTCAAAAAGCTAAACCATATTTAGGGTTTTTTCAATTATTCCCAGCACAAAACAGTAAAAAATGCGTGGGTACCAACCAAGTTATTGATTTAAACAGATTACTACCGATTCCTGTGGCGAAAAACGAAGATAATTTTATTGACCATTTTCGACAGGACATGGTTTCTCTAAAGAATTTAATACAAATTTTTATTTTAAATTAAACTTTTTTTCTCGAACTTTGAAAGGATTTTTTAAATAGGATGAGTTTTTGTGTTTACCGGCATACTAAAATGAAGAACTATATATATATATTTAATTAATAGGAAACAAATAATTTTTGCAAAACCTACCGCTAGGGATCGATAACGCTAAATTGTCTGGAATATTTTTTGGAAGTTTTTTTCTAACGTAGGATTACGTTCCTCCATGACAGCCCTTCGGAAAACAAAATTTCAGTTGTTAAAACCGTCCGTTCATCCGTCCTCGCGAGTTATAATTTTGGCAGCGTGAATTTTGGCAGCGTGTCAAACCCAGTCTGTATCGTCAAGCAGTAAACAATTAAACAGAAAAGTACCAAAATGTGTTGAAATTTTGACATACATATATGTATATATATACATACGTACATTTATATAGATACATACAACACATACATACATACATACATACAAAAGAGGTAAGCAACGATAAGTATTCCAACGTTAATAACCCGCCTTAGTTTCGTTAGAAGAGACTACCTAAAATTTTTTCTTTTCATAAAATGCTATCAACGAAAAAATATCGCTCATAATATTGAACGGAAAAATTGCGAAAAATGTGTGAAAGTAAGGATCGCCGGGTACTTCCGAAATTATTATTTCGAAAATTTCTGTAAACTGTAGAAAATAATCAGTGTTCTAAAGATATTTTGGACACACAATTCATTCACTTTACGCTAAATTAGTGAGTAAACTAGATTACATAAGAACAAAAAAAACTAATGTTTTCTCATTGCTGAGAACGAATGCACTGCGTCTGGCAAATTATCAAGAAACGAAGTCGATCTGCGTTACTCTCACTTGTACACAAATTACTCAACGAATTAAGCCGAACTGAACGCCGTTAAGCTCTGATAAATATACCGAAGTCAATGTCTCTCTGTTACCTATGCAAAGCCAGGATTTTAAGTGATGTAAGATCAGTAAGTAACACGGATATTATCTTCTGGCGTGGTGCCAGGCTTTTGTACTATCATGCCATTCAGGCGTAATTACGTTTTAAAGTTACTGTAGGGTAAACTTACCCATGTAAGAGTTTCCCCCCGAAGATCCCCCTATGCAAGGGTTTTTCACTTATTTTTAAGCAGACTGCAACAGAGTTATTCCCGAAGAACTTGAACAAGGGACCTGCTATTCCCCCCGAAATTCTACCTGTTGTTTCGAGAGAGGTATCTTAACTGGAAGACAGCCAGTTGTTGATATTGGGTTATTCGCTCGTCTGCCGTATCACCTCTCGGCCTCTCTGTGGGTATACGAAAGCACTTGAGGCTTCTAAAGCTTTGTCTAAAGGTATCTGCTTTTGTTTTACCAGTACTTAACCTTCCGGAATCCTATCTGTCTATGTCCCCGGGAAGACGCTGAGACATAAAACAGAGGTGAGTAAATATATTTTCTGAAATTGACGCTAGCGTTTTGTTTAAAACTGCTTGAGCCTGATTTACATCGGTGAAGAAATACTGCAATCGCAATTGAATATACAGTGACCACCGCTTATAGTGATCAGTGGTTATAAGAATCAACCGTTTATAAGAATCAATATCGCAAAAACAAAAACAAACGTATTATTTCCATGTTAAAATTTTCGCTTTAAAGAATCAATCCACCGGTTTTAAGAATCAGCTTGCACTCTTCGCTTTCCTTTCATTTTCCCCAAAAAGCCACTTAAACCCTCAAAAGGCACGAAGTTCTTTATGTTTTTTAAAGAAAGAGTGATAAGATGGGATGGAATACAGTTGTAAAATGCGTTCCTTTCTTTGTTATACATAACATAATAGCTTCCCCTTAAACGCTTTAGCACATCACTGCCCTATTAGCTTGACCAGTGGGCATATTTACCCGTCCGGGTCCGATTTCACTTTTCTCCACTGACAAAGAAAGACAGGGACTCTTTTTTCCCACCTCCAACATCCTGGTTGCGGCTTCCTGGACCCTCAAACACACAAATCTTCGGCGAAGTGTCCACTATCACTTAGGAAAACGTGACATTATTAGATTCAGCACGTTATCAAATCGTGAAACGTGAGCTAGAAGGTGAATCTTCGTCTGAGACTATTAGTATTGAAAGAGGTATAAACATCAGCCTCCTGAAAACTTCATTACGTCAAACTACCATAGAAAACTTTTACTTGCTCCCTTCCTGTAGTTGAAATTTTAAAACTTTTAAGCAGGTATATGGTAACAAATATTGCATTTTTTTCTTCTCTTACTATAATTATCTACTTATAAGTCTAGAAATTAAGTTGTTTTTTTAAAATTATAAAAAATAATTTTAATAAAAGATAATCAGCATAAATTAAAGAGTATTTTACGGTAAATTATCTCATATATACACACACACACACACACACACACACATATATATATATATATATATATATATATATATATATATATATATATATAGGTGTGTGTGTTCCTGTCCAAAAACCTAAATTTCGGTTATAAGAATCAACCGCTTATAAGTATCAAAAACAATAATAACAAACGTGATTCTTATAAGCGGAAATCACTGTATTTAAAAAAAATTTCTTTCACAAGTAGACTATTGGGTTCGGAGAAGTTTTAAGGTATACACTGCATACTGATGCATATGTGAATCAATTAAAAATTTACCCTATAATAAATCTCAGAAAACGAATTTGCATTTATTGCATACTGGTTCTTTTATGAATCGATCCTTTTATCCATTTCATTCTGATTTTCAAAAAAAAAAAAATAATAATAATAATAATAATATTTTTAAAAAATATTTTCTAGGCCCAAATATGTGTGGGAAAAAATATAGTTGTAAAAGAAAAAATCATGCAGTGTAGGGTTAATAACAACGGTTGTTAGAATTTTGGAGCTCACCCAGTGGCGTAGCGAGGGGGGGGGGGAGGGGGTCTATCATGCCCCGGGCGCCGCTTGCAGAAGGGCGCCAAATGGTCCTTTTCACTGATTCTATGTATTATATTATATATGTTTTTTGGAAGGTGGGGGCGCCAAAAAGGTATCGTACTCCGGGCGCCAGTTATGCTTGCTACGTCACTGAGCTCACGGGTTATCATTTGGCTGCACAAGAGCCAAACAATGTTGAACCTACATTTTGGTGCTATTTCGAACGGCTGCAGACCCATCTGCCAGCTGCTGCAGCCCATAAAACTCTCTTACTGAAGTATTGCAATGAAGCCATCATTTAGGGTACAGTTCCGAATTCCACAGGAAACGAATCTTTTTTTTTCTGTTTAAAGAAATTAATCCTGTCTTCACGTATGCATTTTATAATGATGCATAATCAAAATTATGGCGAACATGCAAAAAGAAGCAAGCTTTTAATGCTAAAAATAATTTGCAATATCTAAAGTTGAAATAAAATCAGTACGAAGTCACCGCTATTGTAAACATGATGGCTCAAACTGACAAATAAAGTCTCTTTTTTACACTGCTGGCCACTGTAAATGCAACACCCTGAAGGAAACATGCAAATAACATGAAATTTACAACATGCATTAGCGGAGGTGAGATATGCAAATGATTAGAATTTCAGCGCAGACGCACATCACGCGCGCCTGTGGCGCCACTTCAAAGCGCTATTTAAGGCTTGGAGATTTCGACGATTTCAAGTTCGGCAATTGTGTTTTTTTTTGTGGTTTTTTCAAAAAAAAGATCAATTATGCCTCGTCGAAAACAGCGATCATCTTTTGATCAAGTATCCGAGTTCGACAGAGGAAGGATAGTGGCCTACCGAGATTGTGGATTATCTTTCAGGGAAATCGGTAGTCGTGTTGGACGAAGCCAAACAACTGTAATGCGGATATGTGATCGTTGGATGCAGGAGGGTACGACGGACCGGCGTGTTCGATCGCATCCACCTCAGCGCACCACTTCACGTGATGACAGGCAAATTGTGCACATGGCAGTGACGGATCGCTCAGTCACATCACGAACCATAGCACAGCACATGCAGTCTGTAACGCATCATCCAGTGTCTACGCGTATCATTCGACGCCGTTGACAGCAGAGTGGTCTGTCCGCAAGACGTCTATTGCTTTATCTACCCTTGACGCAGAACCACAGACGTCTCCGCCGCCAATGGTGCGATGACAGAAGGATGTGGACGGCAGAATGGAATGAAATTGTCTTTACTGACGAGTCATGCTTCTGTCTGCAACACCACGATGGTCGCATTCGAGTCTGGAGACACGATTCGAGTCTGGAGACAGTGAAGAGAGGATGCTGAACAGCTGCGTTATGCACCGCCACACTGGTCCTGCACCGGGTATTATGGTATGGGGCGGTATTGGATATCACTCTCGCACACCTCTAGTACGCATTGCCGGTACTTTAAACAGCCAGCGCTACAACTCCGAGGTGTTGGAGCCAGTTGTCCTTCCTTACCTTCAGGGCTTGTCCACAGCCATATTTCAACAGGATAATGCGCGACCACACGTGGCACGCATTGTCCAACGGTTCTTCGTCAATCGCCAGATTGAATTGCTTCCCTGGCCGCCTCGCTCTCCGGATCTTTCGCCGATAGAAAACATGTGGTCCATGGTTGCTCTACGATTGACCCAGATTCCATCCCCAGCTGCCACAGCAGATCAACTTTGGCAACGTGTGGAAGCTGCTTGGTATGCTGTACCCCAAGAACTCATCCAAAGTCTCTTTGAATCAATGCCGAGGCGTGTGGCAGCGGTGATCTCCAACAATGGCGGCTTCTCTGGCTAGTAATTTTGGCAGGAACCACACTTCACAGAAGTCTATAAATTTAATCATTTGATACTTGGTCAACATGTTATCTACAAAATAAATTTTGTTGTGATATCTCTTGTCTTTCTTGGTGTTGCAATTTGGGTGGCCAGCAGTGTATATGAAAGAATGATGCCTGTAAATTCCTCAAGGACCTAGACTTATTTCGTGTTAGTAAATATTTATGTTGTCTAAAAAACTGTAACACTTAGAAAATTAACGTATAAAAAGCTTCTTTTTATTTTCAATTTCTCAAGTTCAGCAAAAAAGAAATTTATCAATTCCAGTAATATAACCCTGTTAATTATTTACAAGTATATCATACTTATTACCTAATAGTATTACTTATTAATCTGTTAATAGAAACACTCGTGAAATGTATTTGAAAGCCTTCAACGCATAGGTAATTTTACGTCACATGAAATGTTGCGTATAGAAAAGAAAATGAAAATCTCACTTTAAAGAAAAGTTGAAAACAGCTCTCATTTTTCAATCCTAAAGATAGCTCTTTTTTTGTCTTTTTTCTGGTTTTTGAAGAAAAGCTATTGAATAAAAGGTTTAATTCCATTTTCAGCGAAGCTAAGATTTTCAATTTCTCAAGTTCAGCAAAAAAAAAAAAAAATTATCAATTCCAGTAGTGTAACCCTGTTAATTATTTATAAGTATATCAGACTTATTATCTAATAGTATTACTTATTAATCTATTAATAGAAACATTCGTGAAATATTTTTGAAATCCTCCAACGCATAGGTAATTTTACGTTACATGACATGTTACGTATAGAAAAAAACATGAAAATGTCACTTTAAAGAAAAGTTGAAAACAGCTTTCCTTTTTAAACCTAAATATAGCTCTTTTCTCTCTCTCTCTCTCTCTCTTCTTTTTTTAAAAAAAAGCTATTGTATAAAAGGTTTAATTCCTCTGTCTAGGCAGCTTACACCCCCCTTACAGAGAGAGAGAAAGAAAGAGCCATCTTTAGGTTTAAAAAATGAGAGCTGTTTTCAACTTTTCTTTAAAGTGAGTTTTTCATTAAAAAAAAGCTATTGTATAAAAGGTGTAATTCCTTTTTATAGATTAGCCCTCGTGTAGCAAAAAATGACCGTAGCGCTCCACAACCAACCCAAACCAAACCAAACCTTTTTCTAGAAAAGCTAAGATTTTGAAGAAAAGCAGCGATTTTATTTCATATTATGCCTATTTTTTTAAATTAAAAATAGCGATTTTGTTTTATATAATTTATAGCTATTTTGCTGCTAAATTTGTTTTTTCTTAAAACAAAAAGATTTTGGGCTGAAAATTAATAGAATTAGTTTAACTATATTACGACTTCCATTCTTCCCATATTTCCCCCCTTTTTTAAATGAGTGACACAGAATATTAGCTTGAAGATGATGTTTTTTCAATTTATATATTTATTTTTCGACGATCAATCCAGTTTTTTTTCCTACCATGAATATTTTGTATATACTTCATAATGGTTTACCATTGATCTTTTCAATGCCCATATCCCACTGTAAATGCAGTCAGCCATGAGTGGGATTCGAACCAGAATCTCCCAGACTCTTGGCCAGTATTCTACTAACAGAATAATGTAAAGAATTATCATATTATACATCCATTCTCACAGGCTTATTCAAAATTGTAAGAACTACGTGTCCTGCATTTCAGTATCTAATTTTCAGACTGCAAAACAACTGGAAATCAAAAATAGCCGTTCATTATAAGGCAACGTGAGGTTGTCGTATAATGAACTTTGATATCACTTTGTAAATAACAAAGACGTTATCAGTGACCTGTGGTCACAGATATGTGGCCTTCTCTATTGTCAAATGATCCTTGGATGAAGGAATGATGGGTTTCGATGCAGTGGCGTAGCGAGAGGGGGGCAAGGGGGTCTATCATGCCCCGGGCACGACTCTCACAGGGGCGCCAAATGGCCCTTTTCACAAATTCTATATATAATATTACTATATGTTTTTCGGGGAGGGGGTGCCAAAAAGGTATCGTGCTCCGGACACTAGTTATGCTCGCTACGTCACTGCTTCGGTGTTGCCAAAATATAAAGGACTGACGTAAGTGAATATTTCTTCAATATAAAGCTTTTGAGAAGTAACTTAGAGTGGTATTTCATCTTAGTAACCCCGATTCAACGAATACAATTTCCTGGCGCCGACAGTTATGCATAGAACTAAATGTATATTGATGAATAACTGTGGTTGCAAAATATGCAACGACTAGCTGCATACCCCTGCTTCGCTACGGAGTACATTTAAATTAAATACAACGGTCAATGTATGCAATTAATGCCAAAAAATATATATATTTATAATAAACGCAACGGTCGATGTATGTAATTAATGCAAAAAAAAACCAAAAATATATTTATAAAAAAATCGTAACGGATATTTTTATAGACAAAATAATGTAGAAGAAAATATTCAAATTAAATACAACGGTCAATGTATGCAAATAATTTGTATGTTTAATACCCATAAAACATGCTAATTTGAATAAAATTCTTTAAAAACTTCACTCTCAATCAGTCTAGTGGTTAAATTTTATCTTTTACCGTATTTTAATATTTTTTTTGTCAATTCATTTCGTTGTTATGCTCGTGACGCAAAATTAATTTAAAGTATCACAAAGAAACCACGTGATCAGCATTTAATAAATTAAATTCTAAAAATTTATCTTTAAAAATTCATCAAAAATCAGAAAAATGGAGGTAATGATTCGAAAATGACTTCATTTTAAAGGAATTTTTATCATCTTTCTCGTGATATAAATTTTATAACCCTCAGATTATTATTTTAAACGCAAACTTAAAAAATGTTACAAAAACAGCTTAAAAATTTAATTTAAAAAATCTAAGAAGAATTTTTCAAAAATCTTTCTTCGTGCACCCCTACACTATAAGAAGAATCGCCATGCAAAATTTCAACCTTTTAGGTCCAGCGGTTTGGTTTGTGCGTTATCTGTCAGTCAGTCAGTTAGTCAGTCACTGAACTGTTTTATATACAGAGGCTGTTCGCACATTTTTTAGACGATTTTCGTAAGCGGTAATAAAAAATCGTTTGCTGCAAAAGAAATAATTGCAATTGTACTATGTTTTTAAAAGTCAAAATTATCGTCTGCGGCTTGAAAGTTTTATTTTTATTCAAAATGGCGCTTTTAACAAAGCAGTGGTTCGAAGGCTACATTTATGCTCTTTCCGAAGAGAAATATGCATACTCCGTTATCCAAAAACGATGTCAGAGTCATGGTTTTGTGATATCTAAAGCGTCGATAGGTAATATCATCAACAAGAAAGGAAAAACCGTCAAATTGGAGCCTCAAGTGGGACAAAAATTCCAAACAAGTATCCAAGGAAAAAACTGACATCTTCGACTATTGCAAAGGTACGTTGTTTAATATTAAAAGAAAATCCCCCTAGTCAAAGGACAGTTACAGAATCATTAAAATGATCGGTGTCCACTGTAAACAAAATGATAAACGTTGATTTAAATCTTAAGAAAGCGAAAAAACGCAATGTGCATCGTCTTCTTCCAAATCATATCGCTGAACGCAGGACACGCTGCAGAATTCTATATGAGAAACACTTATCCAAAAAAAAAATGGAAAACAATTGTCACAATAGATGAATCATGGGTGTATTTAAATGATTGCAACAAAAAAAGAGCCATTTATTATCATAAAAGGGGAGAAAAAAATTTAAGTACATGGTTCAAAGAATCGAAAGAAAGTTTTTCTAAGGGATTCATGATTGTTGCTGGTTTTTCTTCTAATGGCAAGTTAAAAATAAAGAGAGTGGAAAAAAATGTCAAGATTAACTCCAAATACTATCAGGAACATATTTTATCGCCAATTTTTCTGAATGAAATACCATCGCTTTACCCACAGTGCCATCAATCTGTGAGACTCCATCAGGACAAAGCTAGCAGTCACACATCAAAATCCACTGTAAATTTCCTAAAAGAAATGGAACAAAAAACTGGTATCAAGGCCATACCCTTCACTGATATTCCTACTAAATCTCCCGATGTATCACCTATGGATTTTTGTGCTTTCGGACTTTTAAAATCTGCATTATCCAAACGTCGTCCCAAAACCCTTACAGGACTCTGGAAAGCTGTTCAGGAGGAATGGGATAGAATACCTCTTCTGACACTTCAAAAGGCATTATTATCCTGGAAATCGCGGTGTCGAAAGATAGTTCAGAATAAGGGATGTCAAATAGAACATTTAAAACACAAGAATTTTATGTAATTTAGTTTTGTGAATACAATATACATCGTCTAAAAAATGTGTGAACAGCCTCTGTACATTAGATAAAAAAATATCAATTTATTTTTATCTCATGGGAAGTTTAAAGACAACTGAGCCGAAAAACAGAACAAAAGCAATGACACAGCAATAAATGTCGGCTACAGTGATAGTCTATGAACTTAGTAAGCCCCTTGCTTCCAATAACAATAGGAAAGGGAAATCTTGCAGAGCAGAACAGCGAAGCAGGTGAGTCTCATCCATCATCTCCAAAAGATCGCAGAGCCTGCAGAAAGAGGATCAGCAGATTTTGAGGTGATACAGATATTTTGATAAACAGTCATGGCCGATCGCCAGGCGAAATTCAGCAACAGCTCTCCGCTTTGGCCACTTGGGGATGTCTCTGATTTTAATCCACCAGGGATTTTGATAGTTGTTTTCAAAGAGCTGTTGTCGGTTGGCATCATTGACTGGCTTACGGAAGTCGTTTGACAGTACTAAAAGGGACATCAGCATTGGAAACCTGCAAAATGGATGCACCATTTTTCAGGTTTTGCTCCATTTTGCAAAATATCAAAAATAAAAATTGTAAAAATAAATATCTTTTAAAGAGGTGTAATGGGCAAAATGTTCACGATAAGATGACCCTCGATTTAACAAATACATTAATCTTTCTCATAGCACTGATTTGTTATTATGTAAGTCATGAATGTATTTGTTTATTTCATTATTGGAATTTACTTAATTTTGCTGATGTTCTCTTCACAGGAGTTATTATTAATAACTTTTTATACATTTTGACTGTTGCGTTATAGATAATTTTTGTATGTTACATTCCTTTGAATCGAATATTTTCTGCTTTTTTATCAGTAGTCGAGGAAGTGTCTGTTGTTTCGGATAGCTAACGCGTGCAAATATTTATTTACATGTACTAACTGGGTCATCAGTCTAAAGAAATGAAAAGATTTTAAAGGTAATTTAACTGAATATTTCAGCCTATTCGTGTTATCCATAACTCAAGAATGAATATCGTGCAATTTCAGCATTTGATGTAGCTCAAATTGAACAAAAAGTTAGTGAAAAAAATCGAAAAACATTTAAATTTCAAGATAAACAGGCACAAAGCAACTATACTCGCGAATTTTGAAAGCAAAGTCTTGCATCAGATAGGTGTTAGGCCGTTTAGAGGAAGAGCACGCAGTACATACAGGGGCAAAATGCCTAATTGTTTCTAGAAAATCAGTAACAGATCGCTGGAAGCAATGTAAAGAAGAAAGGAACCGTTGTCTGAAGAGCTGGTCAAGGGGGGGGAAAACAAGATGATGCGCTACTGGAAGATCTATATTTGTGTATAACGGCTCGTCAGAACTGGCAATTAACTGCCTGGCGGCTGTCTTTGATGCTTGCTGTCACAACAGGATATTGAGTGCAAGACAAACTGACAGATGACTTCAGGAAAAAGACCGCCATGCCAGGGAGAGCTTTGTTTTAGTGGTTACAATCCTCCTGTCTTAAAAGAGCATGTGCCAATCGTTGCCAAGTTAAAGCCAAATAAAGTGGGCTTCTGTAATGTTTAGTGACGAATAGAAATTCAGCGTAAACTCTTGTTCTTGGCATATTTATATCAGACAAGGTCAAGGTGTGTCTCCAACTGCTGTTTTGCAAAGAAGGGAGATGAGGGCAGTTCTGATCCGCATGACGCCGCAGTATGGCAGCGTTTGAAGCATCACGTGACAGAAATATAGGAGTATCCCACCTCCTTGCAGGACACGGAACTGTTAATATGATGATGATATTGGTTCATACATTTGTCGTTTATATATATACTAGCTGAAAACCCGCACTTCGCTGCGGAGTAAATTCAGATTAAATACAACTGTGAATGTATGCAATTAATGCCTATATATATATATATATATATATATATATATATATATATATATATATATATATATATATATATATATATATATATATATATATATATATATATATATATAATTTATATATATATATATATGGAATATATAAATGAATAAATATTTTACATATTTATTTATTTATTTTTAATAAATACAACGATCAGTGTATGCAATTGATGCAAAAAAAACCAAAAAATATATTTATAAAAAAATCGTAAGGGATATTTTTATAGACAAAACAATGTAGAGGAAAATATTCAAATTAAATCTAATAGAGCAAACAGAAGAATATAGTACAGTTAATATAGTACAGTTTGAGGAACATTACTTTTACTGTATTTTAATATTTTTTGGGTTAATGTCCAATCGTCTGCCGCATTAGCAAGAAAAAAAAAATTTTTTTTTTGTCTATTTCGTTGTTAAGCACGTGACGATAAATTAATTTAAAGTACCAGAAAAGGAAATCACGTGATCAGCATTTAATAAATTAAATTTTAAAAATCAATCTTTAAAAATTCACCAAAAATCCGAAAATTGAGGTAAAGATTCGAAAAAGATTTCATTTTAAATGAATTTTTATGATCTTTCTCGTGATATAAATTTTATAACCCTCCGATTATTATTTTAAGTACAAACTTAAAAAAGTTACTAAAACAGTTTAAAAATTTAATTTAAAAAATCTAAGAAGTTTTCAAAAATCTTTCTTACTGCACCCCTACACTATAAGAATAATCGCCATGCAAAATTTCAGCCCTGTAGGTCCAGGTAGGTATATATATATATATATATATATATATATATATATATATATATATATATATACGTAATAATAACACCACACCAGTTTTAATCTATTACATGGATTCTCTACTTTTAATATTGCCTTTAGGTAAATTTACTACTACTTTTAATACCCCTGTAGGTATATATATATATATATATATATATATATATATATACGTAATAATAACACCACACCAGTTTTAATCTATTCCATGGATTCTCTACTTTTAATATTGCCTTTCCCGTTGTATAGCTACTCTCGCGTTCTTCTGTTTGACGCCTAGCTGTCGCGGTGCATATATTACGCTATAGATAACCACGTGGACAAGCGAAACTAAATTTTTCTTTTTGTGCTTGTGTAAGTGTCAAACTGCATAGTTAGAGATAGAATCGTGGATTGAACGGTCACCATTATACATTCTCTCTGTTATTTGTAAATATTTAAAAAGCTTCTACTCCTTTATATTTCACTAGCATTATTGCCCGGCGTTGCCCGGGTACATATATAGATATAAAATTTTTCATGCATTCCATCAAAAAATTTCTGGACTGCACCCCCCGCTCTTCATGTTAATCATTCTTTAAAACTAATTTCATTAATTTTCTTATGCCTTAATATAACTAATGGACTAATAGTTCGGAATGAAAGTTATGTGTCGTTATGTTTCTCTGTTTAAAGAGCTTTTCCTCCCACTGCTTAAAAAACCCAAAACTCTAAAAGATTTATCTTATATGATTTCACGGAATAAGTAATTCAAATACATATCGTATGTTAACTCTGTTTCGCGAACTTAGGGGAAAAAAACCTGTAGAACTCTTAAACTTCTTCCCATTTTATGCTCCTCAAACGATTAATATATTTAGATCAACAGCAGGCTTCCAAAAACTGGCCATGGGACAGAACTTAATTTTTCTTTTTTTTCTTCCTTTTTTTTCCAAACTTTATTAAGTTCTATTAGTTTGAACGCCATTGTCTAAAGCAGCGGTTCTCAACCTTTTTAGACCCACGACTCCACTAAACGTAAGAAAAATAAAATAAACACTTCCCCCCCCCCCCGTTACCCCTAGACCAACGCTCTGCTCCCCCTCGCATCGAATTTCACTGATAACACAGCGCCCATCTTTTAGCGTGCAGAAATACTATTCTTGGTGAATAAAGTGTTGTGGTGAAAGGGCTGTATCCACATTTAAGTTGTACGCGTACCTCTTAGGGGACAAAAAATCATTAAAAAATTAATTTAAAAAACTCTAATTGAGCCCCAAATTTCGTTTTCGCTGCGTTAAGTTTCTCGGGTCCTAAACATTAACTGTGCCGAATTTGGTCCCGGTGGGTGAAACAGTCTATGATTCTATAGCGGACAAACAAACAAACGAGCTCTTATATCTATATATATTAAAGTTATTAACGTATTACATAATCATAATGTGCTCAAGTAATATAAGTATTATTCCCACCCATTGGATTGTTTGATCAGATTTAGAAGTTGCTCAAGCCAGACTACATTTATTTTACCCAAGAAGTCATAACAAGTCGAATGCCCGTTCTTCTGACACTGTACATCGGCATCGGTGAAGGTGTCTACCATTTGGAAAAGGGGTCTGCAACCTTTTTAACTAGGAGGGCACATTTCATAAATGTGCGGAGTTCGGCGGGCACCACTGGGTGAAGAGGAGGAAGTAGGGGGGGGGGGTAATATTTAAACATGAAAATATTCATGCGACATAAATTTTTAATACATAAATTCAAATTTTAATTTAAACAAAATAATCTTAGAATTGATCTGCGGCCAACTCGTTGTAAAGTGGCACACAAATTGAATTCCCAGTTCTCAGGCATTGGTCCAAGTACGTGTCAGTGGGGCTTGATCGGTACTTTGATTTTAAGTAATTCATATTAGAAAACAAAGATTCACAAGCATAAATTCTTGGTATTAAATTCTTCCAATAAGGAATCAAAATGATTGACAAACTAATAGGTGGTAGCATTTCCATTGCAATAATTTTCTAATTTTAAATTTAGGAAATGTGATAAACTATCTTTCTCAATATGCGATTTCCAGAGCGACAATGTATCTTTTAATGCATTTATCGTACTTATCACAAAAGCAAGGGGAGAACGACGCTGTCGAGAGATCAGACTGCTCAGTTTTTGATTTTTTTCGGTTTTGCGATTTCTAATTATTTTCTACAATTATTCATTACAAGTACGAGTGTTTGTTGTTCAAATATCTAAAAATTTCGAAATTTGAACTGCGGGCACCCTAAAATTGTTTCGCGGGCACCGCATTGCCGACCCCTGATTTAGAATTTCTCATGTATATAATCGTGGATGTTTTTGAAGTAGCGAATATTTTATTTTTCTTAATTTGAATATCATTTCCGTACCAATAAAAAAGGAAAATAATTAAAAAATAAAATAGCTATGGGTATTAGGATTTTCTATTCCATTACCTTTATAACGCATCCTTTTTTTTTTCCTTTAACTCTTTTTAGGATATTTTATAAGCTACAAAAATTGTGAAAATAGTGTCCCCAAAACAAAAATCATTGTGATTTTCTTTTCTCTTTGAAGTTTAAAAAATTTAAATAATTTTTTTTTAGAAATCCCGAGGAAAAAATTTTAGCTTCTCCCGCTTACAAAATGTCGACGTGTCGCTGGCATACAGTACCAGAGTCTGTGGGTTCGAGTTCCACTCTAGGCATGGACGTTTATAGCCGTTCAGAATCGGCTTTAAGCAGCAGGCCGTGATCTGATTAACCCTCATGTAGCAAGCAAAAAATGACCGTAACGTTTTCAACCAACTAACATGCGTACAAAAGTGAAAAAAATATTCAAATAGAACACTTGCTTCGTCAGATACATTAAAACAATTTAAACTTTGATTTTAAAACTTATTTAAAACAAAATTTCAAGGGGGGTCCCGGACACAAAATTCTTCAAATTTTCAAACAAAGTTTTATTGTATTAAAAAATTTTCTGCTCTTTTAGACTTAAAATGACGTTTAAATCATGTTTCTGTCTTAATTAGAACAGGAGATACTAGTTTTTTTTTTTTGTTTGCAACATTCTAATAGCAGTCAATCTTTGTTTAAACCTGAAAATGCGTTTTCTGCATGATGGGTTTTTTCACCATTGTTCGTGTTTAAATTGTTATAAGTCAAGAACCAGCAAGTTTGAAAAAAATGTTTACTTTTGAAAATATGATTTTTTAAAAATAAGTTACATCAAACTTTTTGAAATTTTTTCTTTAAATATTTTTAATTTTTTAAAAATTAATATTTAAAAAAACGCTGAATCAAAATTAAAACTTCCATTTTTCTGTTTAATTAAAGGAAAAAATTTTGAAATTCAACAAATAATATTTGGAGTTATAACAATTTTAAATTATCCCCTTTTTTGAAAAAATTTAAATTTAAAAATTTTTTAAAAACATTATGAGAAGTTTTACGATGTGATTTTGTTTAAAATTATATTGTTAACCATCACAAAAAATTCAAAATTTTAACTCAATAGCTAAAAAAAAATTTAAATGTGTCCCTAAAAAATGGACTCCCTTAAAACAAAATTTCAAGTTGTTTAACTAGTTTTATACCTTTAATAATCTCTATATAAAGACTTTTTTGTTCGGGAAGAATCATGTGATGCATGATTCATATAAATAAAATTAACGTAATTTTTTTTTGTGTCCCGGACGCCCTTAAAGAAAGGGGCAGGGTTTTTGGGTGATTTGCTCTCCCTTAAAAAATCAATATTACAGTTTCGAGGCAGATCCCTCTTGCTTTGCGTGGCCCAAATTCAATTCAGAACTGTACGAAGTACGCCAAGCGAAATTTTTTTATTAATGTGTTCAATGAAAGCAAAATTCCTCTGCAATTCAAGACCGGTCGTTGGCTTCGTTGGCGATTTTTCGCAAAATGATCAGCATTCAGTGTTACACACTGTCATTGCTAGCGTTCGGTCAAGACTGCTCTGAACTGCCGAGGCCACGGGTCAACTCAGTGCGAGAGTCACAAGGACTGCGGGAGATCAACGCTCTCCGCCGGGGCGAAGGTCAATTTATTCCCGAGGTTGTCAAAAAGCAGAGGTATGAATTACCTTCACTTCTTTAAAGAGCGTGTGTTTCACCAAAAGAGTGAAAAGAGCAGAGCGTTCTGCGAAAACGGGAGCCGTCGGTGTGAATTCATCAGTCATTCTGAACTCTTTTAAAATACAGTGATTTCCGCTTATAAGAATCACGTTTGTTATTACTGTTTTTGATTCTTATAAGCGGTTGATTCTTATAGCCGAAATTTAGGTTTTTGGACAGGTACACACATACCTATATATACAAATATTAGATAATTTACCATAAAATACTCTTCAATTTACGTTAATTATGTTTTATTAAAATTATTTTTTATAATTTTAAAAATACAACTTAATTTCTAGACCTATAAGTAGATACACATGATTATAGTAAGAGAAGAAAAAGTCCAATATTTGTTACCACATATCTGCTTGACAGTTTTAACATTTCAACTACAGGAAGGGAGCAAGAAAAAGTTTTCTATGGTAGTTTGACGTAATGAAGTTTTCAGGAGGCTGTTTATACCTTTTTCAATACTAATAGTCTCAGACGAAGATTCACCTTCTAGCTTACGTTTCACGGTTTGATAACGTGCTGAATCTACTAATGTCACGTTTGCCTAAGTGATAGTGGACACTTCGCCGAAGATTTATGTGTTTCAGGATCCAGGAAGCAGCACCCAGGATATGGGAGATGGGGAAAAAAAAGTCCCTATTTTTATTTGTCAGTGGAGAAAAGTGAAATCGGACCCGGACGGGTAAAGATGCCCCCGGGTCAAGATAATAGGACAGTGTTGTGCTAAAGCGTTTAAGGGGAAACTATTATGTTATGTCTAACAAAGAAAGGGATGAATTTTACGACTATATTCCATCCCATCTTATCACTCTTTCTTTAAAAAAAAAAAGAACTTCGTGCCTTTTGAGGGTTTAAGTGTTTTTTTTTTTTTTTTTTTTTTTTTTTTTTGGAAAAATGAAAGGAAAGCGAAAGGTGTAAACTGATTCTTATAACCGGTGGATTGATTCTTTAAAGCGAAAATTTTAACATGGAAATAATACATTTGTTTTTGTTTTCGCGATATTGAGTCTTATAAACGGTTGATTCTTATAACCACTGATCACTGTAAGCGGTGGTTACTGTACTTCATTCACTGTAAAATTCAACGTAGAATGCAAATAATTTTTTTTGGTGGTTCTTGATATTCCTGGTGTTTAAGTTCGGCTTGTTACATCAGATTGATTTAACATACACAAAACGCTCAGAGTAGATTAAACCCCATTATAATGAGTTAGAACAAAATTTGACACTCATTTGCAAAAATACGTATATTAGACTAACATACGGAACAGATGTGTCAGACGCACCTCCCTTGGCGACAAGTTGGAGCCAAAAGTTTTTGTCGCCAACTTGTCGCCAGGGGGGTTTCCGCAGACATGTTAGGCTTAAAGTACGAAATGTAAACAAAATATGGAACAGATGTAGTAAACGTAATAAATTGGAAAACAAACTTACTGCTGGCTTCAATGAACTCGTAGGCGCACACAGGATCTTAAAAACCCATAAATGCAAAAAATGAAAGCTTAAAAATAATGAGAAATTTGTTAGGTGGGGGGTTGGTTTGTTAGGGGATTGGGGGGGAGGCAACCCCCCCCCCCGCTAAAAAAAGTCAGTATAATGCAACTAATAATAACTCATTTAAATAAACATAAAATACACCTTGATTAAATATATATTTCTTCATTAAACATAAATTACAGCACAAAAATCACGCCAAATCGCATGGTTGCCACACCAAACACAAAATTGCCAAACTTCACAAAATCGTCAAAATTGGCAGGGAGGTGCGTATAACACATTTGTACCTAACAGGGAAACATAAAAACATACTAAAGGAATAATGAGCTAAGAGAAACAGTGAACAGTGTACAGTGTTCTAAGCTTGCATTAGAAACTCATTTTATATCCGGGTTGAGAAATGCGTCAATCAAAATTTGCATCAATTGTTCGTAAAATGATTGTTTGCGAGAAATCGTATGCAGCTCCTGTGTTGTCGCAAGTCCCCATACTCTTTTTCCAACCGAAATAAATGCACTGAAGTGCCACTGAATTAGGGATACCTACCTAGTAACGAGTTGGGCCTCCTCTGGCCTTGATAACGGCTGCCACACGTCGAGGCATAGATTCAACAAGTTTCTGGAAACGTTCCACGGGAATGGCTTGCCAAATATTGGCTAAAGCTGTCCATAATTCAGTAAGGTTCTTTGGTGCTGTGTGATGGCCTTTCACGCCTTGTTCCAAAACATCCCAAAGATGCTCAATAGGATTTAAGTCTGGGCTTCTAGGTGGCCAATTCATGACAGAGAAGTCAGAGGAATGCTCATCCAACCAGCCAGTAGCCAACCGGGACCTGTGAGAGGTACAGTTGTCTTGCTGGAAAACTCCATTACCGTGCGGATAACAGAACAGCATAAACGGATGGAGGTGATCACCCAGCTACTCTACGTACCGAATTGCATTGAGGGAGGTTGGTACACGCACCAAAGATCCCAAACTGTGCCACGAAAAAACACCCCAGACCATGATTGAGCCACCATGCCCTTGTACAGTTCCAGCCAGGCATGCAGGATCCATGGCTTCATGAGCCTGACGCCATATTCTCAGCCTCCCGTCGGCGTTAAGTAGTCGGAATCGAGACTCATCACTCCATGCTACTCGTTTCCAGTCCTCTACACTCCAGTCTCTGTGCTCTCTTGTCCAGGCAAGACGTTCAGCCCGATGGTGAGTATAGAGCAATGGTACTCTCGTAGGTCGACGGCTCCTGAAATCCATACGGTGAAGCGAGCGTTGCACAGTCCGTTTACTGACTGTACGACTGGCACCGTCATTAAACTGGGTGGTAATTTGAGCTAATGTTTGGCTTCGCTGGCTACGTACAATACGCCTGAGCCGTCTCTCACCACGCACTGTCAAGGCCAATTGTCCTTTGCAGTTTGCCCGATCGCTAGTTTTTTTCCCACCATCCATGTATTCTTGGTATACTCTTGACACTGTCGACCTTGAAAATCCTAGCTGTCTGAAGATTTCGGAAATTGAATGGCCCATGCGTCGCGCACCTACAATTTGTCCGCGATCGAAGGCGTCTAAATCAGGCAGTTTACCCATACTGGCAATTCCAACAACTTATTCAGAACAACCACAGTACGCGCTATATATGCAGTTACCACAGCGCCCTCTCTTGCGCATACATGATGCGCAGCGCTACACAATTTGCATAGGCTTTGCTATCCCTAATTCAGTGGCACTTCAGTGTATAAATACGGTAAATGTAAAGAAATGGGTACAGTTTGGTGTGGTTCAAACGTTTTCAAAATTCGCCAAAATCACACTACAATCAGGCTGTCGTAAAGAACTAAGCAATTCTTCAATTAGGCTCTTCAGTTGGGAATTATAGCAATTCTTAGACAAGAATTCTTTAATTAGGCTCTTGTAAAAAAGTGAGTACCCCTTTTAACTTTGGCGATAAATGCGCCAAACTAATAGTTATGTTATATGTTCTGCAGTCAATCTTATAAATGGATAACTGGTTTGAGTTTAACAGATTTTTTCTTCAGTGACATAGACGCCAAGAGTTTATTATTTACAGCCTAAAGTTAACCTTCGACTGATGAGTTTTTAATATTAGTGCTTGTTTTCGTTTTGCTGTTTGCATTACAATATCCTGTTCTTTAGTTTCAATTATGAGGAAAGAATACCATTTGGGATTTATTCTGAAATATTTATGCTATTTCAGTTGCCTAAAACTGGCTGTATTACACGTAACTTTGTTCTCCACTATGTCGGGATGACCGTCAAGTGTGATTTGGGCGTATTATGAAAACTTTGCCAAACCCCGCTAAGGGGTACCCACATCTTTACATGTACCAAATTTAAGTTAAACTCAATAACGTAAGACTGAAAATATTTACTTTCAATAGAAGTGATCTGGAAATTTAAAAATTTAAGGATAATTGGGAAAAATGTATTATCAGTTAACATAGTATAAACGGCAGTGTACTGTGTACGAAATCCCTTAGTGATCAATTAATTTAGACCACTTTCGATTAAAATAAGTAATCAAATAATAGGATCATCGAAATTTCGGAGGTAATTGACTTGTTACTACGTGATAATTACTTTAAAAAGAAACATTTATATACATTCATGTGGTTTTAAAGCAGAAACACGAGAAGTTAACGTTTATGACTTTAAAATAGTTTAAAACGTTTAAAATTTTAAATCATAATGGATAAAACTAAGGAGTTGTCAGACTTTAAGGATACTGTGGGAGCACTAGGATCTAATATTTTGATTGAAACAAATCTGTTACACTGGCCAGACAGTTGAAAGCTTCCGAACTTAAAAGGGCAACAGGAACTGCCGCCAGAATGGTAAAACTATGAATCTAAGGCAAAACCGAAAAAGACAACCAAATATAGAGGAGACTGTCGGTTCCGTAGATACTGGTTTCAGTGTCTTACATGCAGAAAAACGAAAAAGACTTCGTATGAACCGGGAAAACATATACGTGCACGTGTCAAAGCTGGTTCCACTGTGATCCGATAGAAATAATTTTGGGGTTTAAAGCTCGTTTGGAGTCAGGGAGGCGACATTAGTCTTCTTTTTTATTTCAATTAATAAGATATGAATAACTAATCAATGCAAGTCTTCGAAATCTCTCATTTTCTGTTTATTCATATTGATGCAGGACTTCTATGCGTTACCCGACTCTGTCTACGCTAGTTTCTTGTTCATCAAGAAAAAAAAATATTCAAAGAAATTTTTAAGCCTACTTTATTTTATTTTATTTTTTTAATTTCCTTTCAAAACTTCTCTTCTAAGACAGCTTTCGAGATTCAACGATACTCTATGTACATAAAAGAAACTATTTCCACCTCATAATTTGGAATGATGATTGACAAGCATTCGCCTGTGCTTGCAAGATTTCAAAAGGCTGACGTCGAAAACCCTTCCAGGAAAAACTTGTGTTTTAAATCCTTAGCTTGTCACACGAGCGCTCTCTTCGTAGCACATGAATGTAAGACAACAAAGACGTGTAGAATTTCTCGTCCAGTACGAGGAAACTGGAATGCTAACAAACTATTTAGGTTGTAATCATTAGGTGGGGCAAACACACAAAAATCCAAAAAGCCCGAGACGCGTTGAAGGATATTGAATTGAAATACTTGACGACACACACACACACACACACACATGTGTGTGTGTGTGTGAAAGCAAAAATTTTTTGAAAGAACCAATTTTCCCTGCTTTCATTTGCTGTTGACAAAAATCATGATTAAATTATCTTTGATGCTTTAAATTCAATACGTCTAAACAAGATTTAACGATCTACTCGTATAAAATACTACATGTATTCACACACGCGCACGTTCGTACCCACCCTACCTAGTACCAAAAGGCATCGGGAAAATCAGTCGAAAGAGAGAAAAGGGTATTTATTTTTAAAAAATCAACACATCGTTGGACCACCTTTGGCTGCAATGACTGTCTCGACTCTTTTGGACATGCTTTCGACCAATTTATGGTATGTGTCCGCTAGGATGTGTCTCCATTCTTTGATGAAAGCCCTTGCCAGAGGGCTTTTGGTGAAGGTCGTTCACAGTCGAAGATGGATTCGGCGTTCTGGATCCCATAAACATTCGACAGGATTCAGATCGGGACTCTGGGCACAGGTAGTCTAATTTTTGCACGTTTTGTTCTTCAAACCAGGCCTATACAGAGAGCGAAGTGTGGAGTGTGAAACAAGAGTCTGCTCTGACGAATTACCATCTTGTAAGAAGAATCATCTAAAATGTTTATGTAACTTTCAGAGTTAATCGCCGAAGACGAAACAATAAAAAGACTCAGCCCTTCCTAGCAGAAACAGGTCCAGACTTTCATTGCCTCCTCTGGATTTAACAGTTGGGACAAAAAGAGTCGGAAATAAATGCTGCCAAGTGAAATGACATACTCTGGCACCCCAACCCCATTAGAAATGTTTAAAGCATGATCCATCACTTTATTTATATTTTTCTACTCTTTTGTCATCGATGATCGACGGGTTAAACACCACTGCAGTCAACACTGAAACATTGGAAGAGCAATTCTTAAGAGTCCTCATCACACATCTCCTGTCTCGATCTTCCAATTAATGCGACCTCCCAGGTCGGGGTTTCACTGCAATAATGCCGTTAGCCAGCCATCTTTGGATGACATGCCTCAACTGATTTCGAGATGACTGGAACACAAGCGATGGCACGGATAAAGACTTTTGCTTAAATACCATTTTATGACCATATCTCTTTGAAAATCAGTATATTCGGCGTTGAGCGTTATAGTAGATTTGTATGAAACATAAAGTTTTTCTTTGGTGATCACGTGTTTATTATCTCATGCACATCCTCATTTGCACATGCGAGTTTGCCTATACAGTGGTGCCTTGACTTACGAGTTTAATTCGTTCCGTGACGGAGCTCGTAACTCGAATTACTCGTATGTCAAATCAGTTTTCCCTATTGAAAGGAATTGAAATGCCATTAATCCATTCCAGCCCCCCCCCCCTCTAAAAAAAACCGCAATTTTTTGTTACATGTTTTTAAATAAGAAAAATGTATTTACAAATATCATATACTGTATCACACCACAATACAATAGACTGTACTGCAATAAACTGGATTTATTAAGTATAATGTACAACATTTACTGTGGAAATCAGACGACTTGAAGATGTTGACGGAGGTGGAGGAGAAAGAATGAACTAAGTAATTGAATCTTATTCGCTGATTTTTGCTCTTTTCGCCACTCTTTCCGTACTTTCACCTTCAGGGGTTTTCGGTAAAAACTTGTCCAGAGAGGTTTGTTTCATCCTTTCGAACGTTTTTGAAATGAGAGGTTGGACGCAGTCCGGTTTCGGAGGACGACTCAAGTGTGGGCTGTTCGTGTCTTCTTCACGTCATCACCAACAGTTGAGCGTGGCTGTGATAATTCTACCGCAATTGCACGAATAGACTTGCCACTAATGTGACAACCAACTATAACACCTCTCGTAAGTCGAAACGAAGTCACTAAGTTCCTTTCGTTTCGACATAGTCACAATTTCACACAGAACTAACGACGTTACCACTTCGCGTATCGTATTTAACCTTAACAGGTCACGTGCGAGCACTTGCATGAAATCCGACATGCAGTCTGATTTTATGCAAATCCGCTGGCGTCCGGTCCATTATTGTAGAGTAGTGTGTGTATACGTATATATATGAATGTGTACTTGTATATATGAATGTGGGTTGCCAGGTAAGAGCTGCTCAGCTCTTCGATAATGTTTTAAAGCGAAAAAAAAATTACTTATGATAAAGCTCGATTAATTTTTTTTTAAATTTTGCTACTTTAAAATTCTGCTTTTGAACAAATTTAATTGAACCTGATGAACACAGCAATTATTACAATATTGTAGAATCAGGCATCATTAAAATACCTTAAAAAGGCTTCCGAGAAACAACATTTTGGTGCAGTGCTATAGGCGTCCATAATGATTCATTTCTTCTTAGAATCGATATTGGACATCCAGGTCTCAAAAAAAAGGACCGGAGAATGTGTTTGTTGTATGTGCTCGTTTCATCTCTGCGATCTGGAATATCTCTTGCAAAGGTTTATAAGACGCGATGCGCTACTAAGACCTGTTTCACATCTAACAACTGCAAGCCTTAGGCCGTCTGCACACGGAGCAACTCAAAAGAAACTGATAACTGACTCCAGTCACAAACCAGTCCGTGATGAGTCGTAACCTATGTAATTGAATGGAGCCACGCACACGGCGCAACTGGTTACAAACTCGTCAGACGAGTTTGTAACAATTACATAGGTTACGACTCATCACGGACTGGTTTGTGACTGGAGTCAGTTATCAGTTTCTTTTGAGTTGCTCCGTGTGCAGACGGCCTTAGACTTTCGGTAAGACTTTTCGGCCCTTGGCCTTTCGGTTCTTATTTCTTAACTTCAAATCTTAATTTTATCGTAGGTAAAAGGGGAATGGGCCCAACACAAGCTACTGAAAAACTGGACATTTCCCTCTGTAAAATCATTGACTTAGCACGCTGACAAATGCCCTGAAGTTTTCCATATTTTTTAAAACCAGTTAATCATTTATTAATATTTACTTACCTAAATAAGTATCAAACTCGAAATTTTGTTCAGAAACCGAGGTTCTGCGTGCATGTCTATGATGAGGGAGCTAAAAATAGGAGAAAGCTTCATGGAAAAAAAAACTGGCTCTGTTTATTGTGATTTCGACGTAAGATTAGCTCCCAGATAATAACGGCTGCTACGCATTTATGTACGGGAATAAAGAACTCGAGGTTGAAAAAAGGTAGTTTAAACTTGGAATTGAGAAATATAGAACTTACTAATGATATTGGCAAAATATGGTTCTGAAGTTTTTTTTCTCAGATCAGTCTTTCTTCCTCTGGTTGAAAATTAGAGATGATAAAATTATTTTTTTTCCATTATTTTTTGTATATGATGAAAAATATTTTTTGTTAGGTTTCTGAGCATTTCAGTTTTTTTCTCTCAATTTAAATTGTAGTAAATAAATATCTATTTCTTACTGGATTACTAAATTTGCTGAAAATATAATGGTTATAATTTTTAACGTAGGATTACGTTCCTCCATAACGGTCCACGGTAAAACAAAATTTCAGACGTCGTCGCAAGTTATAAATCAAGAGTGGCAGAGTAGAGTTCCAAGATACAAATACACCTTTTCCGAAAGGTTTCCACAATTTTGGCCACCACTGTATATACATATATAAACATATAAACATAGATAAACATATACATATACACATATACATACATATATAGATACACACATATATACATATATACATATAACATTAAAAACCCCATACCATTTTAAAATCTAACATTATTCTAAATTCCCTTGGGCGTACGAACTAACTTTCGCTTTTGATTCTAAGTTCTAATAACCTCGAGAGAAAATATTAAATGGCTTCCTTTTTCAAACCTGTGTGGCGTCACCCAAAATTTCATATAGGCTCTGCGCAGATTACATAAAACCACATGTGACTTATCGACAACAGCAAATCAATAATCGCTATCATGATCACATGACAAAGTTTATATAAGCCGCCTGAACAACAAACCTGTGCGCTTTTCAGATAATGTAACTGCCTTGGGCAGACGTATTCTCCGACAAAATAAAAGTAATGCAATTTGCTGCGTCGATTATTATTAGAGCCCGACTACACCATCAGTCCCTGTGATGTGCTGGACGCCCATTCTCTCCTTGGGTTGTCCAGTATGTTACATACATATACACACACATATCGCTCACTCCTTTCAACAACGTCATATCTCAAAAATCGGCAATTTTTAGTTATGCTTGTTTCAAGAATTCCCTGAAAGAGTAGTACATCCCATCGTCATATCTCACCGCTCAATATTTAGCCGCTAGAGAGCAGAATTAAAATTTATTTTCAATACATTTCAATGTACTTTTAAACTTTCAAATCACTCTCCTGAAAAATCTTGTTTTTTGAGATATGACGTTACTGAAAGGAGTGAGCGATATATAAATATATACAGGGTGTCCCATAAGTCTCCGTACAGAGAAAAAAAAATCTCCTTCTTAGAAGCGTTCTTCAGCAGTGGAAGACACGCATTGAAATGGGTTTCCGACAAAATGGCAGTCATATAGAGTATATTATAAAATATAAATGGTTTATGTTAAGAAAAGTTTATTTTTCCTATGTACGGAGACTTATGGGACACCCTGTATATATGTATATATATATATATATATATATATATATATATATATATATATATATATATATATATATATATGTGTATATATATATATATATATATATATATATATATATATATATATATATATATATATATATATATATATATATATATATACATACACTCGTGTAGCTATGATTTATGAATGAATTTCTATAACTACAAAAAAGAACTGATATCTTTAATGCGACAAAACTGCTTATAAATTTGACATAAAAAGAACGCACGAACAACAATAATTATAATACACAAAAAGTTGCCAATTTGTAGAATGTTAAAACAGTTAGGCCGTCTGCATACGGAGCAACTGAAAAGAAACTGATAACTGACTCCAGTCACAAACCAGTCCGTGATGAGTCGTAACCTATGTAATTGAATGGAGCCACGCACACGGCGCAACTGGTTACAAACTCGTCGGACGAGTTTGTAACAATTACATAGGTTACGACTCATCACGGACTGGTTTGTGACTGGAGTCAGTTATCAGTTTCTTTTCAGTTGCTCCGTGAGCCTTAAGCTCCGCGAACTCGTGAGTACATGGGCACTAGAATAATCTGTGAATCCTCACAACTCGTATATATATATATATATATATACATACACACAAATACATATACAGAGGTAAGCAACGATAAGTAATCCTAAGTTAATAACTCGCGGTAGTTTCGTTAGAAGAGACTACGTGAAAGTTTTTTAATTACTAATCAGGTTGAATCCACTAATTAAGAACTGCTGAATTACTAGCTTATTGCATCAATATTATTCATACTGTAATAATTTTAACTGTAATATCTCTGTAATTATTGAGATAATCACAATGTTGAATTAATAATGGTACTGAATTATTGAATTAACGCTGTTGTGTACTAACCCTACTGGATTCGCTCACCTCAGTGTTAACCTAAGAAGAAAATTTGTCTACTATTTACAGCTACATAAATGCTGATAATCCTACAAAAATGGTATTTTCAGATAGCCTTAACTTTTCTGAACCTTGCAAAAGGATTCATTTTGTAAAATTTCGTCCAGAAAATAAATTGATGAACATTTAACACACTATATCAGATTCCCCCTCCCCGAATAATTTAAATTTTAAAATATTTTTTTGCATTAAAAAAAACGGAAAATACTCCAAGGTGTAAAATTTCTTTCTCTATTACGGAGTACAATTTTCTTTAAAAAAATCTTTCAATCCAAGTCGGCAATCCTTGGACACATTTTCTCCATAGGTTAACATTGAGGTGAGCGAATCCAGTACGGTTAGTACACAGGAGCAGTCAGTTACGGAACTGTTTTGTAATCCTAATAATATAATAATAATCCTAATAATAGCACAGATCTATCTCTCTGTCTGGAACGCTTTTTCCTTTTTGTTGCCATATTCAAATGTATTTTGATTATCGCGTTTTATAAATAAAATAAATTGTAACTAAGCTTCAATTGTTGAAATAATTTAATACTAGCTGAAAACCTGCACTTCGCTACGGTGTACATTCAAATTAAATACAACGGTCAATGTATGCAATTAATGTCAATATATATATATATATATATATATATATATATATATATATATATATATATATATATATATATATATATATATATATATATATATTTATTTATTTATATATATATATTTATTTATTTACTAGCGGCCCGTCCCGACTTTGTCCGGGTTGAACAAAATATTATACCAATAAATTTCCAGTTGATAGCCAATAAATTGTAAATCTTTTTTTACCTTAATAATAACCTAAATAATACATTAAATCAATTTTATGTTAGTTAATAATTAAAATAAATTTTTTAAAAGTAAAAGGCGTGCCGGAGAACGGCTAGGTTCGAACCGCTAGCGTCAGAACAGAAACCCACCGCGATAGCACCACGCTCAGGATCGTTGAAATCTTCGGAACAAAAAGCGGTAGAAGACAGTAGCGGAAACAATAGAGATTGTTCGGATTAAGCTCCTAACTTTATTTCTACTGATCAGATATACATAATATATAGCCTTTGTCCATCTGGAATAATGTACCTTTCAAACAGTGAAAGAATTTTTCAAATAGGTACAGTGGTTCTGAAGATTACCCTCCACGTACAAAATCCCCTCTCTCTTTATATATTAGTATAGATAAAAAATCGTAACGGATATTTTTATAGACAAAATAATGTAGAAGAAAATATTCAAATTAAATCTTATAGAACATACTAAAGAATATAGTACAGTTAATATAGTACAGTTTGAGGAACATGTCTTTTACTGTATTTCAATATTTTTTTTGGATAATGTCCAATCGTCTGCCGCATTAGCAAGAAAAAAAATGTTTTTTTGTCTATTTCGTTGTTATGCACGTGACGCAAAATTACTTTAAAGTATCACAAAAAGAAAAGAAACCACGTGATCAGCTTTTAATAAATTAAATTCTAAAAAATAATCTTTAAAAATTCACCAAAACTCAGAAAATGGAGGTAAGATTATAAAAAGATTTTATTTTAAAGGAATTTTTATGATCTTTCTCGTGATATAAATTTTATAACCTTCAAATTATTATTTTAAATGAAAACTTTAAAGAATGTTACAAAAACAGCTTAAAATTTTAATTTTAAAAAATCGAAGAAGAATTTTTCAAAAATCTCTCTTAGTGCACCCCTACACTATAAGAAGAATCGCCATGCAAAATTTGAGCCTTTTAGGTCCAGCGGTTTGGTCTGTGTGCGTTGTCTGTCAGTCAGTCAGTCAATTCCGGAACTGTTTTATGTATATAGATTGTGATTTGTTTATTGTGTTTATAATAAAATTTAATTGATTTACTTACCTGATATATTCCTAGACTATTAATTCAGGTTTGGGTTAGGGTGAAATTTATACTTTTAAATTGAATGATAAAATTAAAAATCAGTAGGACCAAATTCAAACATGGCGTTGTACCTTGGTCCTCAAGACATTTTAATTCTTAATTTTCCAAAAGTCATGAAAACAATTCACATGAAAAATTAATAAAATTGCAGGTTAGCACTTAAAAATTTAATTTTAAAAAATCGAAGAAGAATTTTTCAAAAATCTCTCTTAGTGCACCCCTACACTATAAGAAGAATCGCCATGCAAAATTTGAGTATTTAAATTTTGCATGGCGTTTAAAAAAAAATTTTAAACGCCAATTTATTCATAAATAAATAATGAATTCATAATGAATAATGAATAATGAATTATATATGAACTAGCGGCCCGTCCCGACTTTGTCCGGGTTGAACAAAACATTATACCAATAAATTTCCAGTTGAGAGCCAATAAATTGTAAATCTTTTTTTACCTTAATAATAACCTAAATAATACCTTAAATTAATTTTACGTTAGTTAATAATTAAAATAAATTTTTTAAAAGAAAAAGGTGTGCCGGAGAACGGCTAGGTTCGAACCGCTAGCGACAGAACAGATGCCGACCGCGATAGCACCACGCTAAGGATCGTTGAAATCTTCGGAACAAAAAGCGGTGGAAGACAGTAGCGGAAACAATGGAGATTGTTAGGATTAAGCCCCTAACTTTATTTCTACTGATCAGATATACATAATATATAGCCTATGTCCATCTGGAATAATGTACCTTTCAAACAGTGAAAGAATGTTTCAAACAGGTACAGTGGTTCTGAAGATTACCCTCCACGTACAAAATCGCTCTCTCTTTATATATAAGTATAGATAGCACCACGCTAAGGATCGTTGCAGACTTCGGCACAAAAAGCGGTAGAATACAGTAGGGGAAACAATAGAGATTGTTAGGATTAAGCCCCTAACTTTATTTCTACTGATCAGATATACATAATATATAGCCTATGTCCATCTGGAATAATGTACCTGTCAAACAGTGAAAGAATTTTTCACATAGGTACAGTGGTTCTGAAGATTACCCTCCATGTACAAAATCGCTCTCTCTCTTTATATGTAAGTATAGATTATAGAAGTATAGATACACATTGGTATCTCAAAATTAGAATAAGAGATTAAATAAAAATACAAAAGTAAAAAAAGGATTTTAAGTAAAGAATGGTTTTTTAATTATTTTAAGCACCTAAAATAATATTCAAATTAATATTACGTTACTTAATAATTGTGTGCACGGCCGTCATCTTGGATTTTTTTGCGCCAACTTGGCGATTTTACCGTGTTTTGAGGAGTGGAAAATTTCTCGCCAATGTGTTTTAAGCGGTGTTTTCAAATCGCTGGACTTTGAATTTTTTTAGCTTTTTTAATAAAAACCACCTGTTTAAATTATGAGACTTAGAAAAATTTTTGAAAAATCATTTAAACGTTGGACTGAGATTTTTTTTGTCATTTTTAATTAAAAACTTTTTGGGTTTTTGATAAAAACCACTTTTTTGAAAAAATCATTCTCAAATATTGGAAATTTTGGGTTTTCTTTTAGCTTTTTTAATAAAAACGACCTTTTAAATTGTGAAACTTAGAAATATTTTTGAAAAATCATTTAATCGTTGGACTGAGATTTTTTTTGTCATTTTTAATTAAAAACTACCTTTTCAAATTATGATCCATATGAAAAATTTGGTCAAATGAATTTTACTTACAGATAAAATTTCAATGCCATCTATTCAGTTTGCCCTAACTCTTTGACTAAGAGCAATGAATCACCAAAATATTATGCCAATTTATTGTTAATTAGAAAAAAAATACAGCATTTTCGTACCACCTAAATAACTTGCAATTTAAAAATTATCTAAAATTCAGCTTTGAAAAATGTAAAATAATTATGAACCCATAAATTTATGGTGAGTAACCAGATCCTCTTTTTTTTTGGGGGGGGGGGGGGGGTTAGGGCATTGTGGTAATGAAATTTTACTTCAGATTTGACCTTAACCAAATATTTGGTGCATACAATAAAATCGGGACAAGGATTATTTGACCATTTATCCTGCTGTGTTGGAAATAAGAAAAAAAAAACTTTTCCTAAACCAATAACTTAACCTTAACTAACTTTTTAACTTAGATTCCTAGGGAGAGAGAAGTTGAACTTCAGTTATTTAAATTTATTTGTAATCCACTACAACTTGGAATTATAAAATATTTTAAAATATGTTGTATTTAAAATGTATACTGTATTTTACATTTTACGAAAAAATGATGGCAGATAATTTTTACTTCAAATAAATGAAATAGTGTATCATTATAGTATACTAATTGACAATCGATAAACAAAATTAAAAGCAACTTAAATTTAATAAGTTAACGAAAAACTGATAATGGATTCAAAAATTTTCAGCAAAACGACTCTTAGTTTTAAAAATAATTTACTCTTTTGAGTATAGTCAATTTGACTCAGATTTCCAGGTCAAGGCCAAGATCTGACCTAAAATTATTATACTGTAATTAAAAGATGACATCAGAAATAACTTTTTGATCTTAAAATTAGAGAATTTGACATTGAGTTATTTTTACCAGAACGCAATAATTATCGCCATGCGAAATGCGCCAAACCCTGGCGGAAAAATCCAAGATGGCGGCCGTGCACACAAATCTAGAATATCCCCCCTAACTTTATTTCTACTGATCAGATATACATAATATATAGCCTATGTCCATCTGGAATAATGTACCTTTCAAACAGTGAAAGAATTTTTCAAATAGGTGCAGTGGTTCCGGAGATTACCCTCCACGTACAAAATTGCTCTCTCTCTTTATATATAAGTATAGATTATATATAATTATATATGAATTATTGATTTATTCATAAATCAATAATGAATTCATAATTTGTTCATATTTTAGATATATATTTATTTTTAAATATATATCTAAAATATGAACAAATTATGAAAAAAAATTTTTTTTAATTATGAACAAATTATGAATTTATGTTTTATATTTTCATTTGCAAACTAAAATATGAACAAATTATGAACAAATTATTACAAATTATGAACTTTATTATGAACTTCCTTTTCTTTTTTAAATGCACTGAAAATTGCTATTTAACGGATATGAAGCTGGGACTAGCAAAGAGCCGGGCTCTGAACGGATTCGCTCAGTTTCCACCTAGCTAATTATTCCCAGGTTTTGAAATAAATATTATTATTTCCGAATACATACTTTTAAACTCGATTTTCTTAAGTGTGCTGTGTACTAACCCTATTGGATTCGCTCTCCTCAATGTTAATCTGTGGAAAAAAATTGTCTCCTGTTTACAGCTACATAAATGCCGATAATCCAATAAAAATGGTATTTTCGGACAACCTGAACTATTTTGCACCTTGCAATAGGATTAATTTAATAAATTTCGTCCACCAAAGAAATTTATGATTATTAAAAACACAATATACCAGATTTTCCCCCCGAATAATTTAAATTTAAAAATATTATTTGAATTTTTTTAAACGAAAAATGCCACAACGTGTAAGATTTCTTTCTCTATTACGAAGTGCAATGAAAAAAAAATATCTTTAAATTCGATCGGCAATCCTTGCACACATTTTCTACATAGGTTAACATTGAAGTGAGCGAAACCAATAGGGCTAGTACACAGCAGTCTTAAGAGATCTCTACTACACAGCACAGATAGATAGGAAAAAGTTAACTACTACCTGAAACTAAATAGACTAGCCGCTGCGCGACCAGCATGGTCGCTTTTAGTTTTATATTTTCATTTGCAAACTCAGCTGAAAGTAACATATGTAAGGAAAGTTACCATTAGCTGTCATCATAAATATAAGTTGTTAAGGGGTATTGGGAGCTCAGGCAAAAAATTTATAATCATAGCTAAATTCACTATAAGGCTGATTCTTAAACATCGTGATTAAAAAATGTGAATTTCCATTAATTCAGAACAGAGTTAAAGATAAGACTGAGAAACCCAACACTAATGATTTTATAAATTACATCCCTCTCTGTATGTACAATTTTTCAAAACTAATATATCTACACTTTATCATTACATCAAGTAAGAAATGTTGGGGAAAATTTTTTTTTCACTTAAAAAGGGAGTAAAAATTCAGCAAGTACTAAAATATAGTGTGGATTATATCACTCTCTGTATGTACTATTGTTCACAATTCAGATATCTTCACTTAATCATATCAAATAATAAATTGTCGGGAAAATTTCTTCACTTATAAAATGGAGTAAAATTTCAGCAAGTACTAAAACAAATGTCGCAATTGTAACAAATGTCACCGCTGCACACACGCGGTTTTAAATTGCGGACGGTCGCTGTTTACATCCAGTAGTTGCAGCCGTTGCCATTCTGAGTGTAGGAATATCGTCAATTTTTGTGCCGCATACCTACGCGTTTTATAAATATACTAGCCGCTGCGCGACCAGCATGGTCGCTTTTAGATTTATATTTTCTTTTGCAAAACAACTCAATTGAAAGTAACATATGTAAGGAATGTTACCATTACCTGTCATCATAAATATACGTTGTTAAGGGGTAGTGAAAACTCAGACAAAAAATTTATAATCATTGATAAATTCACTATAAGGCTGATTCTAAAACATCATGATTAAAAAATGTGAATTTCCATTACTTCAGAACAGAGTTAAAGATAAGTCTGAGAAACCCAACACCAATGATTTTAAAAATTATATCTCTCACTGTATGTACTTTTTTTCAAAACTAAGATATCTACACTTTATCATTACATCAAATAAGAAATTGTTGGGGAAAATTTTCACTTATAAAATGGAGTGAAAATTCAGCAAATACTAAAATATAGTATAGATTACATTTCTCTCTGTATGTATTATTGTTCGCAATTCAGATATCTCCACTTAATCATATTAAATGAATAAATTAAAATTATTTGGTGTATAAATTAAAATTATTCATGAGTAAAATACAGCAATTAAATTGTACCAAATTACGTGCTATCGTCGAACCACACGCGGACAGCCGCTGTTTACATCCGGTAGTTGCAGCCGTTGCCATTCGGATTGTAGAAATATCGTCGATTTTTGTGCCGCATACCTACGCGTTTTATATATATAGATATATATAGATACTTCTTTATTAACATTTCTTTAGAGGCCACTACTGTAGATAAATCGAATAACGTAATGATAAATCATTGTTTCAAACTTAGACACATTTATGTTCAAACTGGTTAGCTTGCGACCTTCAAATGTTCATTTACTGAAATTTATCTAATCAATCACAGCTGATTCTCGCTTTTTATTTTGATTTTAAATTATTAATCATATGTTATAGGATAATTAACTGTAGTCATACTACTAATGAAGTTCTTTATTTTACATTTACAATTTTGTTATTTGTTTTTGAGCTCTGGCCGTTTTAATATCCATTTTGTTTTGACATTGAAAAACAGTATATTCACAAGGTCTACGTTCATGTAAATGTACGAAAAAAGAGACCTTGAAAACATCTTTTTCATGAGAAAAGTTTTCATGAGAAAGACCATATTAAGCTTCTGCAAATCTACACTAAATTTAAAGGTCTGCATGCCAAATTTCGGCTTCTAATTCGTCGTAGTTTTCAAGAAATTCAATCCACAATATGTAGGTCATTAGGCATTAGAAGAGACTCGCCACGCCCTTCCAATAACTTCTGTTATTTTGTTAATCCATATCTAGAAAACCATCAGTACTTCCTGAAAACAAAATACACTGAAGTGCCACTGAATTAGGGATACCTACCTAGTAACGAGTTGGGCCTCCTCTGGCCTTGATAACGGCTGACACAACGAGGCATAGATTCAACAAGTTTCTGGAAACGTTCCACGGGAATGGCTTGCCAAATATTGGCTAAAGCTGTCCATAATTCAGTAAGGTTCTTTGGTGTTGTGTGATGGCCTTTCACGCCTTGTTCCAAAACATCCCAAAGATGCTCAATAGGATTTAAGTCTGGGCTTCTAGGTGGCCAATTCATGACAGAGAAGTCAGAGGAATGCTCATCCAACCAGCCAGTAGCCAACCGGGACTTGTGAGAGGTACAGTTGTCTTGCTGGAAAACTCCATTACCGTGCGGATAACAGAACAGCATAAACGGATGGAGGTGATCACCCAGTAACTCTACGTACCGAATTGCATTGAGGGAGGTTGGTACACGCACCAAAGATCCCAAACTGTGCCACGAAGAAACACCCCAGACCATGATTGAGCCACCATGCCCTTGTACAGTTCCAGCCAGGCATGCAGGATCCATGGCTTCATGAGCCTGACGCCATATTCTCAGCCTCCCGTCGGCGTTAAGTAGTCGGAATCGAGACTCATCACTCCATGCTACTCGTTTCCAGTCCTCTACACTCCAGTCTCTGTGCTCTCTTACCCAGGCAAGACGTGCAGCCCGATGGTGAGTATAGAGCAATGGTACTCTCGTAGGTCGACGGCTCCCGAAACCCATACGGTGAAGCGAGCGTTGCACAGTCAGTTTACTGACTGTACGACTGGCACCGTCATTAAACTGGGTGGTAATTTGAGCTAATGTTTGGCTTCGCTGGCTACGTACAATACACCTGAGCCGTCTCTCACCACGCACTGTAAAGGCTAATTGTCCTTTGCAGTTTGCCCGATCGCTAGTTTTTTTTCCACCATCCATGTATTCTTGGTATACTCTTGACACTGTCGACCTTGAAAATCCTAGCTGTCTGACGATTTCGGAAATTGAATGGCCCATGCGTCGCGCACCTACGATTTGTCCGCAATCGAAGGCGTTTAAATCAGACAGTTTACCCATACTGGCAATTCCAACAACTAATTCAGAACAACCACAGTACGCGCTATATATGCAATTACCACAGCGCCCTCACTTGCGCATACTTGCGCATACATGCGCAGCGCTACACAATTTGCATAGGTTTTGCTATCCCTAATTCAGTGGCACTTCAGTGTATATTTAATCTGTTTAGTCACCGGCAATTTAAATCCCGAATTGTAAGTCCGTGATGTCGCTTTTTAATTTCAGGTATTTTTCTAATTTATCGTTGGCAACACCGATTGGTCTAAAATAAATGAAATTGATTCAATGTTTATTTTCCTCTGATTTACGATTTGTTTTAAAACGAACAAACATTTCATGGAAAATGCGTTGAAAAGCAATATTTTCCAATTCGGCGTTGGGAATGTTGTAAGATTTCATTTTTATCCAGGTAAATTAGACAAGAGAAACAGACGTTAGATATATTGCGAATATAATCTATAGGAAATATTTGTATCCATGCAAAAAAACAGATTATTAAATACTGAACTACAAAGTATCATTTTAATCCTACGTCTAAGGGATGGTAATTTTTTTTTAATAAAGCAAATCATGATAATTTATCATATGATTTAGTATTCACATTGCTGTTGCTGGGTTTAAAAAAAAATAAAAATCCAGGGATCACGTGACTTTCTCATTCAGGCCTGGGTGAGCAAGAACTCTTCCGCGAGTATACATTCAAATGTTCTATCCTCTCTTCCTGAGGATTAATCAGAAAATTGGCGTGAAAGGATTTATCGCCAAATCTTAAGAAAAGCTCGCCACTTGTATCGCTACATGATCTCGAGTGCAAGGTCAATGTTAAATTCAACTGCCAAACTGTGCAAGGCAAGCAAGGTAGAGTTTGCATGCTTCCTATTCAACTCTGATCTACCCGCGGAGTCTCTAATCGGATAGGTGTTTTGTGTTGTTTACACAAGGTTACGATCGCTGTGGAGTACTTTTGAACAGCTCGGAAACTTTCAGAGGTAAGAATTTGTAAATTAACCAAGTAATTTTGAAAAATATTTTGATACATATTTCTTTAGAGTGACTCTGTTAAAATTAGGTATGTAAATGCAGTTTTAGGTTCGAAATACATATCTTTGTGAAAATTGTTCTAAAAAAGCCTGGATAGATTTTTTAAAAAATTGTTTCAGGTATTACGTATATCAATCGTTTTGACTCATTTTGACTTTGGTAATCTGGAATGTTTTATGTTACTAACCAAGCTTCATTCTCTTTGACACATTTAAAATTTAAGAGCAAATAAATTGAGAAATTGATTATTTTTTCATTGATTTTTATTTAATAGTTATGCGATAAGCGTTTTTAATAGAGGCAAAATCAAATGCTCCTCCAATATGCTCTTAAAAAGAATGGAAAATTCGCTTATGATAAAAATTTCGGCAAAATTATTACAAAATTCAAATTTTCTTTTCCCAGTTTTTTTTTTTTAAATCAAGAAATTTCATTGATATAGTATTAAGTATTTCTATCTTTAATAGTTTTGAAGGATTTTATGTTATACTAGCTGAAAACCCGCTCTTCGCTACGGAGTACATTCAAATTAAATACAACGGTCAATGTATGTAATTAATGCCAAAATATATATATATATATATATTTATAATAAATGCGACGATCAATGTATACAATTGATGTAAATATATATATATATATATTTATAAAAAAATCGTAAGGGATATTTATTTTTTTTGGATAATATCCAATCGCCTGCTGCATTAGAAAGAAAAAGAATATTATTTTTGTCTATTTAGTTGTTATGCACGTGACGATAAATTTATTTAAAGTACCAGAAAAAGAAATCACGTGATCAACATTTAATAAATTAAATTCTAAAAATTAATCTTTAAAAATTCACCAAAATCAGAAAATCAAGGTAAAGGTTCGAAAATGATTTCATTTAGAAGGAATTTTTATGATCTTTCTCGTGATATAAATTTTATAACCCTCAATGCATTATTTTAAATGCAAACGTAAAAAAGTTTAAAAAACAGCTTAAAAATTTAATTAAAAAAAATCTAAGAAGAATTTTTGAAAAATCTTTCTTAGTGCACCCCTACACCATAAGAAGAATCGCCATGCAAAATTTCAGCCCTTTAGGTCCAGCGGTTTGGTCTGTGCGTCGTATGTCAGTCAGTCAGTCAGTCAGTGAATGAATGAGTCAGTTACGGAACTGTTTTATATATATAGACTAGCTGAAAACCCGCGCTTCGCTACGGAGTACATTCAAATTAAATACAACGGTCAGTGTATGCAATTGATGCCAAATATATATATATATATATATATATATATATATATATATATATATTTATAGTAAATATGACGATCAATGTATACAATTGATGTAGAAAAAATATATATTTATAAATAAATCGTAAGGGATATTTTTAAACACAAAATAATGTCCAATCGTCTGCCGCATTAGCAAGAAAAAATATTTTTTTGTCTATTTAGTTGTTACGCACGTGACGATAATTTTATTGAAAGTACCAGAAAAAGAAATCACGTGATCGGCATTTAATAAATTAAATTCTAAAAATTAATCTTTAAAAATTCACCAAAAATCAGAAAATCGAGGTAAAGATTCGAAAAAGATGTCATTTTAAAGGAATTTTTATGATCTTTCTCGTGATATAAATTTTATAACCCTCAATGTATTATTTTAAATGCAAACGAAAAAAAAGTTTAAAAAACAGCTTAAAAATTTTATTTAAAAAAATCTAAGCAGAATTTTTGAAAAATCTTTCTTAGTGCACCCCTACACTATTAGAAGAATCGCCATGCAAAATTTCAGCCCTTTAGGTCCAGCGGTTTGGTCTGTGCGTTGTATGTCAGTCAGTCAGTGAATGAATGAATGAATGAATGAATGAATGAGTCAGTTACGGAACTGTTTTATATATATAGATAATTGTGCTATAATTTAATTCTGCTGACAGCTTTGCAACCGAAGTATTTTCGAAATGCTAGTGCTCTTTCTATATTTAAAAAAGTGTAAGTAATCTGAATTCTCATTTCATGAAATTCTAAGATGTTTTTAATATCATGTTTTAAGTTTGCAAAGAGGAGATCTAAAATATTTCTGTAAGTAATTCAAATATAGTTTAAACCCGGTAAAATATTTTTCCAAACTAAAATTTTTTTTTTCAGTTTCTCTAAAATGAGAATTTTACAAACAATTTGTACTTATAGATTGAAAATTTGTATTATAATTGTCCCTAAGGGTTTGAGCTAGTTATTCGATTTAATATTTTCTATTATTGACTAAGCTTCATCAACTTTTAAGAATTTCAAACAATGTTCTCTCGTTTTTGAGCAATTTAAGTATTAAATGCAAGAGAACACTTTCAGAAGTGAAGAATTCTTTTAATGCTATCTGCGATAATACTTTCATTACAGAAAAGTACGCTATTGATATCCGTCTAAAACAAGTGCAGATAATAGTCAAAAAACGAAAGATACAAATTGAGTTTCCCAGATTTCCAAATATCAGATGTTAGATATATATTCATTGTATTTGTTTGTTTTCTCAACCACTTTTGATTGATCTGGGGCATATCAATAGATTTGGGGTTTATGATATTGAACAAGTACATTTAGTCTAAAATGTTTGCTATTGATTCGGGGCTTTTACGGCTTAATAAGTAAAACTTTTGCTACGTTCTAAAAAACAATATTTTGAGAAGTTGTGATATGATTTTAATATTATTTGACTGAAATTATCTCCTTAAAACCAATTTAAATTATGTAAAATGACACTAAAATTCACCTGTCACAAGCCGGTTGTAACATAAATTTTGCAAAAATATCGTTAAATTCTCAAACAGATCTTTTGTAACTAGAGTTCAAAATGGAGATTACATACATACAGTGGCTCCCTAAAGTGTTCGTACACTTACAATTTTTAATGAAATAGGGGTCTATCCATTAATTAAAATGAATATTTCAGAATGGGTATTTAATAATAAGATCTATAATCTATTCTTAACAAAACTACATGAAATATTTTGAATTTTTAAGAAACCAGTAATCAAAAAGTAACAAAAACTTTATCTCACAAAAGTCATCGTGCACTAAAATATTTTCGGATAAATTGATAATTGAAATTGTCGTCTGGCGCTTTATTTTTATTTTTGAATTGTGGTGGCATTTAAAATATCGTTTGCCTTTAATTTTTGCTTGCCTACTCCGTAATATTCTATTTATTATTTAAAAATGGCTCGTAGTTGTAAAGAAACAACAAACAGCATTCGAAAATAGATTATTTTTCATCATAGTAATGGTAAATCAGTTCGGAATACTGCTAAATTACTTAATTTATCCCATTCTACTGTGCAGTATGTGATAAAACGCTTTAAAGGAGAAAATCGGATCGAAAACAACATAAGAAAAGGTCGTCCGGCAAAATTAACAAAACGTGATCAGAGATTTATAATTAGAAAATTTGTGAAAAATTCACGTTTGAGTGCTGTAAAAGTTTCTGCAGAATTCAATGAAACATTTTCTACTTCAATTTCACCTGAAATTTTTTGACGAGTTCTCAGAGCAGCTGGATTACATGGGCGTTCTGCCCGTAGAAAATTTTTTGTGAGTGAGAAAAACAGAAAGCTTAGGCTTTCCTTCGCACTATCAATGATAAATAAGCCCCAAACGTACTGGAATAATGTCTTATTTGCCGATGAAAGCAAGTTTAACATTTTTGGTTCCGATGGGCGTATAATTGTATGGAGAAGAAAAAATGAGGAACATAATCCCAAGAACTTTGTAGGAGCAGTGAAGCATGGCGGTGGAGGTGTCCTTGGGTGTGGGTGCATGTCAGCATCAGGATTAGGTAATTTGGTATTTATTGATGGCATAATGAATCATGCTGTTTATATAAATATTTTAAGAGACAATTTAAAATTATCAGCCCAAAATTTGGGTATTGGAAACAACTTTGTTTTTTTATCAAGATAACGATCCTAAGCACGCGGCTCTCAACGTTCGCCTCTGGTGTCTCTATAATTGCCCACAAATTTTAAAAACACCACCTCAATCGCCAGATTTAAACCCAACAGATCATATTTGGAGAGAACTGGAGGTTCGAGTACGAAAACACGACATTCACACGAAAAGCGAACTAAAAACAATTATGATGGATGAACATTGATGCAGAAATTACAAAAGAACTAGTGTAATTTATTCCCAGACGTTTAAAAGCTGTTGTGAATGCTAAAGGATATCCTACTAAATATTAATTTAACGAAAAACTATAATATTTACTAATATGTAGAGATTTTTTACAAGTGTACGATGACTTTTGTGAGATAAAGATTTTGTTACTTTTTGATTATGTGGCATTACAAGCCTTTTCTATGTTTAAGATAGCGTAATTTAATTAGGAAAAATAAAGAAATATTTTGAGTATTAATTAATGGTTTAAAAATTTACTATAAATGCAATCTCCAAGTGAAAATATGATTAGCTAGAAATCGTAAATGTGGAGCATGTATAGACAATGTTTTTGAAGTCACCATTTGATCTTTCTTGCTTATAGGAGCGTTTTCTCCTCTTTCAAGCATTTCCCACAGGTTCTCATTTATGAAAACTGATATTTTTCATTCCGTTTTAATAGCTCATTGTTGATGGCACATTAGAGTTATACCCTTCAGTATGTTTGACTAATAATAAACTTCTAGTAGAGTCACCTTTGAAACAGCGTTATTGCCTCAGTGAGCTATCAGTAAGGTCTGATTATTATTACCTTTTTTTCATGGGTTTTTTTTTCTTCTGTTTTGCACCGATTCCTCAGACAAATGTTAGTGCATGGGTACCTAAACTAATCTGATGGCATATTCTTCATGATTGTGGTGTTATCTCTAAAAATAAAATAAAGTCGGCCTTCATACTTTCAGTTTGTTTAAACATTATGTAATTTCAAGCGAAATCTCATGAGGCTCTCCTTTAGCTATAATTAGTTATAATCAACCTTTAGCTTACGGGGCCCATTTTCCCGATTCCCAATTTAGAACGGGAAATTTCACACCCCCTTTGAAAGAACGGCCATTAAGTGGGTTATATATATATATATATATATATATATATATATATATATATATATATATATATATATATATATATATATATATATATATATATATATGTGTGTGTGTGTGTGTGTGTGTGTGTGTGTGTGTGTGTGTGTGTTCGTTCGTTCATTCTTGGGCCCGTATTCTTGGGATACATGCTATCCCACCCCGTAAGGAAAATGTTAAAGGGAAATAACTCGTAATTATATGTTGGAAAATTATATTTTAAGGCGGGGGGAGGGAGGAGAGGACGTGAAATGATCTATTTAACTATAATGCATGAAAGTATTGGTTTTTCAAATATCCTCTGTTATTAAATGTTAATTTTTCATAACTATGAGCCTCATTTGCTTAAAACTCAATAAAAAATCATCAAAGGTCTGCAAGCTCTGCACATAAAAATATCAAAATATTTTAAAGCTATAAAAAATTTTAGAAAAAAATATATACCTTATTTACTAAAAAAAATTTAACACCTCAAGACATATTTTTAAAAATTTTTGTAGCGAACAGTCTGATGACTTTAGATATAGATGCCTCTATGAATTTATTTCTTTATATGTATACTTTAGAATAAAAATTGCATCATTAAACTGGTTATAGCTGAATTATGATATGAATTTAATATAATTCAGTAAATTAGTTTCAAAGGCTTCTCAGCGCCAAGAAGTTTTGTTGAGAGCATTATAGTTACCTTAAACAACACGAAGGCTCAACTAATCAGCTCCTGCCATGATTTCCCTACCCCAAATCAGCAGATTATACCCTAAGAAATTTTTGAATTTATCGATGCGGATTACAGATCGCTGCGCAATATCGGCAACTTTTTTCGACCAGTTGGGTAAAGTATATTTCTAAAAACGAGCTTCTAAATTACTCTTCTTATCGGTAACAGAGGGTGATATAAATATTAAAGTATCGGTATTTTATTACAGAATGGTTATCACATAAAGCTTGCTGTTGATTCTTAGATTCTTTAGCTGTGATTGGTACCGCATCAAAAGTTTTGCCCTTATTTTTTAAGATAGGAGGAAAGGGAATAAAATCAAACCCATACCGAAATTTCATATCTATCGAAAAATAATGAACTTAACCCAAAACCACTTGATGCTTATTTAAAATTTCAAACCGAAGTCTTTTTAGTTTTGTATTTTATAACTCTACTGGCTGAAAATCCGTACTTCGCTACGGAGTACATTCAAATTAAATACAATTGTTAATGTATGCAATTAATGCCAAAAATATGTTTAAATATATTTATAATAAATACAACGATCAATGTATGCAATTGATGTTAAAAAAAAAAACGAAAAAATATATTTATAAAAAAATCGGAAGGGATATTTTTATAGACAAAATAATGTAGAAGAAAATATTCAAATTAAATCTAATAGAACATACTAAAGAATATAGTACAGTTAATATAGTACAGTTTGAGGAACATAATATCTTTTATTGTATTTTAATATTTTTTTGTATAATTTCCAATCGTCTGCCGCATTAGCAAGAAATAAAAAATATTTTTTGTCCATTTCGTTGCTATGAACGTGACGATAAATTAATTTTAACTACCAGAAAAAGAAATCGCGTGATCAGCATTTAATAAATTAAATTCTAATAATTAATCTTTAAAAATTCACCAAAAATCAGAAAATGAAGGTAAAGATTCAAAATATATTTCATTTTAAAGGAATTTTTATAATGTTTCTCGTGATATAAATTTTATAATTTTAAAATAATAATTTCAAATTACTATTTTAAATGCAAACTTAAAAAAAAGTTACAAAAACAGCTTAAAAATTTAATTTTAAAAAATCTAAGAAGACTTTTTCAAAAATCTTTCTTAGTGCACCCCTACACTATAAGAAGAATCACCATGCAAAATTTCAGCCTTTTAGGTCTAGTGGTTTGGTCTGTGCGTTGTATGTCAGTAATTCAGTCAGTGAGTCAGTCAGTTACGGAACTGTTTTATATATATAGATTAGTACTTATGTGCTGTTGCTATTACATTGAGATTTCCGTTACTTCCTGTCTCAAATTCACCTAAATTTCTAATAAAACAAGTAACATAGCAATGTCTTGCCGACATTGCTATGTTACAGACGAAGAAAAAATAATTAATTTAATCACTAAGACCTTGGTGCATATTTAAAATCTCGAATCGAGTTTCTTTTACAGCTTCAATTTATTTTTTTACTTCTATTTTTAGCGGTTTTTCCTTATATACAGGTTAAAAAAGCTAATTATATTTCCTTCCACATCTTTTGATTCTTCTAGCGATAAGAAAATATTTAGCGATTACGTGAGAACTTTTACTTTATGTCTTAAAATAGTACTTTATCTGTAAGATCTAATTTATTTTATAAATAACATGAAACAACTGTAACAACTTTTTCCATTTATTCTTTATATTTATTGGGCATGGATATATTAATTTGTTAAATAGGGAGATAAATTTGGATAATATCTGTTTTTTATTTATTTGTCATTGAACTTATTCTTTAAAAATTCAAAAATTTTGCCCTAGTTCCCTCAGAACATATCAAAAAATGCTTGATTTTATTCCCCTTCGCTGTATTATAGATGAAGTAATTTGTATTACTGATAGCTTAAATATACCTGAATCAGACATAACAGATTTTAATCAATACATGCATGCTTAAAAGAAATTAAAACTCATAATATGTCAAATATAAAAGCATAAAATAATTACAAGATAAAAAGAACTTTTTATATACCATTCTTTTAAATTTTCTGTTGAATCATATAAACTTGGCAATTCTATGTATTAATAAATACTTTTTAAATTTTTTTTTTGATGAATTATCCCATCAACTTGAAAGAAAAGGAAGTTAATTGGAAGTTAACTTGCATTTAACTTTTCGTTCCCGTCCCGGGCGATAGATGGCTGCACCAGTCTACAAAACAAAATTAACTGAAAATGAATTCAAATCTGCTTAAAGATGGCTAAAAGTATTAAAATAATGCATTGTCATCGTGTTCTGAGCTATTTTAAAAGTTTCAAATGTCTAGGTAGTCGGGAAGTTAGTTAAAAATCAATTGCAATATTTGTAGTGGACAAACACACACACAAACAAACAAGAAAGCGAGTTAATAAAAACATGGTAATTAGGGGGAAAAATACTGCCCTTTTTGTTCAGAAAATTAAAAGTGTAAAAATTCGAATTTAGTCCATTAAGTTATGTAGTCTAATTCATTTTGATTAAATATATTTTTCTTCATTTCAAATTCACCAAAATAATCTAAAAAACCATCCTAAAGCTTCGAGTTTGTTTCTTTCATTTAATACAACAGAAAGGGTTTCCACTATCGCCATATTTGCGTGGCCATGATACTCTTGAAATGACTAGAAACATAAAAACACAAGTTTCGCTAAAATCTAATCCTGGTTTACCACGATTCAAGCATTTTAATTATATTTCAAACTACATTCATGCTTTAATACAGATAAAAGATGGCAAGTGTATTTTAAATTTCATTGTTGCTATATGTTCTTTCAAAGTAGAGTATTCTGTTTAGAGAAAATTATTTTATTTTCACAAAATCAGTGCTTGCCTAGCAATTGAGCCCTAAGTGAAGGGAAAACTGGCAATAAATGTGTTTCTATTATTTTCAGAATCTAAGTCACAATAATGAAATAAATTGTCTCATATTATATCTAATTTTAGAAACACATTAAAAGATTAAGATTTCAAGATTTCAACAAAGTCATCTTTAAAATTTGGTTCACCCTAGTGTAATGCCCAGAATGAGATGAAATATATTTATTTTCTATAATGATACTAGCTGTTTGCCCACCGTTGTCCGGATATTTATTTATCTCAATTTTTTTATTACACAGGAAAAGAATGGATTCTACATATAGTGTAAAATTTAAGTAATTAAATTTGCAGGTATTTAAAAGTAAATACAGTATACAAATGATAAAGTAAAATTACAAATTCCCTCTATTATTAATTTAACTCAAAACTTGATTATAAATATCATTTTTAATTTCCTATATTCCCCTCAGTGACTCCGAAACTATGGATTCGAAACTACTCTCTGTCATTTTGGACATTTTATATTCATCCTTTCTCCCCCTGCCTCCCCCCCCCCAATGCTGAGAAAGGCTGAACTCTCACTTAAACGGCATCGGAAATGTATCTATTCATCTCAGCGATCCCGAAAACTATGGATTCGACACTATTCTCGGTCATTTTGGAAATTTTATATGCACCCTTTCTGCCCCCTCCCCCCCCCAATGCTGAGGGGGGCTAAACTCTCACTTAAACGGCATCGGGAGTGTCCGTATTCATCTAAGCGACCCCGAAAACTACGGATTCGACACTACTCTCGGTCATTTTGGGCATTTTATATTCACCCTTTCTTCCCCCTCCGCCTCCCCACCCAATGCTGAGGGGGGAGGGGCTGGCTGAATTCTCCCTTTAACGGCCTCGGGGAGTGTCTTTATTCATCTCAGCGACCCCGAAAACTATAGATTCGCCACTATTCTCAGCCATTTTGGACATTTTATATTCACCCCTTCTTTCCCCCACCTCGTCTACCCCCAGTGCTGATGGGGGGGGGGGCTGAACTTGCACTTAAACGGCGTCGGAAGTGTCACTAATAATCTAAGCAACCCCGAAAAGTGTGGATTTGACACTAATATTCGTCGTTTTCGATTATTTTTATATGTGCCCCCTGTCCCCCTAGGGGTGCTAGGGGTGTCTTACCCCCAGTGTTTCCCGCGGGAGTGAGAACAACATCTGAACAAAATTTCATCTCAATCGGATGGACCATTCGGGAACGTATAAAGGATACACAAAGAAACATTGTCATTTATATATATAGATTTTACCCTTTTTTTTTTACTGAAAAGGTAGTCTCATGTTGGTTAAGCACAACTGAATTGTATAACTATGTGTGATCGTTTCCCATAACAATTTCAGTAGAGTGAAAATCCGTTAAATTAAAATAAACTTAATTTGAAAAATCTTTATGTAAGGAAGTAGAAACGGTTTTAAAAAAAAGTATTTTTAGGTATACTGAAACATCAAATGTTCAAGTAAGTTTATTTCAACTGAACGAAAATAAGTTTAAAACTAACGGTACACGGCTGATTAAATAACAGACATTATGCATAAAAAATTTCTAAAAATATGTATAAGAAATAGATATAGTTTACAAATAATTACATGAAGGAAACAGAATTTTGTCCATTGCTAGAGATGATACCTAAAATTTCCCACCTGCAAAATGTACAGAATCACATGTTCTCCCTTTTATATACATTCTAAAAGTATTAAAAAATCAATAATTATATTATATAGAGGTCTCTTGTAAACAGCATTTTTTTCCAAGAAAATTTTATCTTTTTTGTAAACATTGAATCGTTTAATTGGTCACACTTTTTTAAAACTGAAATCGTGGTCGAATTATATCATGTGCTTCTATATCAAGATTGGTTGAGAGGGCTACGGTCATTTTTTGCTACACGAGGGTAGACCGGGACCTACTGCTTACAGCCGATACCGAACGGCTACAAACAATCACGCCAACAACGGGACTCGCACCCACAGACACTGGTACCGAATACCAGCGCCCTGGGCATTCGGCCATCTCCAGGCCGCTTCTGTATCAAAATAAAAACTTCGTGATATAAATTTTTTCGTAATATAAGAATTGACTTTCAAGCAGTGGTGTAACGAGCATAACTGGCGCCCGGGGCACGATACCTTTGTGGTCCCCCCCCCCCTGAAAAGCATATAGTAATATAATATATAGACCCTATATTGGCACCCTCGATAAACATATAATAACATAATATATAGACCTTATATTGGCACTCCCCCCCGAAAAGCATATAGTAACATAATATATAGACCTTATGTTGGTGCCCTCCCCGAAAAACATATAGTAATATAATATATATAGACCTTATATTGGGGCCCTCCCCTGAAAAACATATAGTAATATAATACATAGACCTTATATTGGTATCCAGCTCGAAAACATATAGTAATATAATATATGGATCTTACATTGGCGCCCCTCTGCGAGTGGCGCCCGGGGCATGATAGACCCCCTTGCCCCCCCCCCCCCCTTTGCTACGTCACTGCTTTCAAGTAAATGTAAATCAAATTCAAAGTTTTAGAAAATTTCGCTAAATAGAACGTTTTGTGTAAAGAAAGTGCGTTTCATGAAGATTCTAACTGTATTTCGGCCATAATGGTCAGAAATGGATAGTGTGTTTTGCTGTCATAATTATTTGACGAACTTTTGAAAAATGTTAATTTCTGTCAACTTTTCAAGCTCCTTTCTGATATATGTGTGTGTGTGTGTGTGTAGTGCGTGAGTAATTCTTTAACTAATGACAAAAACTAAAAACTAATTTGATAGGGAATACGAACGAAAATAAATCTGTTACGAATTTGTTAAAACTCTTAAGTTAAAAAGTAAACCATAGAAATAAACAAAATTAAAATACAAGCATAGACTGCTAAATCACTATAACATAAAACATATCCTGCAAAGAAAACATTTTCAATAGAGGATAGCGCAGAAGCTTCATATCCCCATAATGAAAAAAACAAATAAATAATCCAACAGATATAGATAAAAATTATACTAAAAAAGACGAAAAACAAACAGAAATCAAGCACTATGGGCATCCACGCACCAACGGCAAGATTCTGCATAAGAGCCGGAACTGAACCATAAAACGACAGAGGTAATCGACAGGTCACGTCATCAGGGGGCCTAACCATGTCAATTACCTCAAGGGGAACTTTCTGAATAGGATGCAGGTAAGCCCAAAAGACATCCCAAGGCCCCGAGTTCCCCAAAGAAGCAATTAGTCAAGAAGAAAATGAAAAGACAAACACAACTTACTGTATGGGCTCAACGCACCTTACAAGCAAGCACACAAAAAAACCTAATGCAATATAATCGGCGTCTACACACCCCCCAATTCCGTAAGTGACGGTTATGGCGAAACAGCAGCCAGTTCTATCCTAATGTTTACGTCATTGTAACATTACTATAGCTCCACCCCCCATTACAACTTAACCAAAACACAAATACTATTCTAAACAACTTTAAAAATTCCTGAGTCTAAATGCCATTTTTTTAAAACTTTTAAATTACCGAAATTTTTAGGGAAATCGTTTTTTCTTAAGTTTTCCTCGAAAATGCTACATGCCTCCAAAAAATCCCCAGCATTGTTACATATGTTTTTTATTCTGTAAAGTTGTGAGTAAAAAATATTATAATAAATTTTATAGTTTAAGTTGCTATGGAAATTGGTAAAAGTAATAACCTCGAAGTTAAAATCTAACCTTTTATCATAAATTCCTATTTTTATTTCCCTATTTTGAATTTTAATTTTTAAATCCAGATAAGTCGCACAAAGATTATTTTCGTTAGTCCGGTTCAAAGTAAGTTCCTTTGGGTAGATTTGATTAAGAAACTCCAGATCGTTACAGTTAAAAATTATGAGGTCATCAATATATCTAAATCCGGTAATATTATTTGAGTTAAGAAATTTAGTTTCGTAAAAATGTAAGAATAGGTTGGCAAATGCACTAGAGTAGCTATTTCCCATAGGTATACCCTTTATCTGTTTAAAGAAACATAAGCCGTTAAAGAGATAGTTTTCAAAAATATTAAATTTACATAAATCAATCCAGTCACATTTTAAGATTAAAGTACTATCTAAATAAGCATCATAGATTTCTGAACATATAATCATTAAATTATCATGAGGAATACTGGTAAACAGGTTTTCAAAATCAAACGTGTAAATGCTATCAATATTCTTACTTTTTAAAAAATGTAGAATATCCTGGTTATTTTTTATAATAAAGCTTTTTTCGGTAACCTTAATTATATTGCTGTTTCGCCATAACCGTCACTTACGGAATTGGGGTGTGTATGCATCTTTTACTTTGCATTAGGATTATTTGTGTGCTTGCTTGTAAGGTGCGTTGAGCCCATACAGTAAGTTGTGTTTGTCTTTTCATTTTCTTCTTGACTAATTGCTTCTTTGGGGAACTCGGGGCCTTGGGATGTCTTTTGGGCTTACCTGCATCCTATTCAGAAAGTTCCCCTTGAGGTAATTGACATGGTTAGGCCCCCTGATGACGTGACCTGTCGATTACCTCTGTCGTTTTATAGTTCAGTTCCGGCTCTTATGCAGAATCTTGCCGTTGGTGCGTGGATGCCCATAGTGCTTGATTTCTGTTTGTTTTTTGTCTTTTTAGTATAATTTTTATCTATATCTGTTGGATTATTTATTAAAACTCTAAGTGAATAGTTCAGTCGAACCCCGTTATAGCGAACCCGGTATATAACGAACTCACGGATATAAAGCACGAAAATTTTGGCCCCGCTGTTTTCCTATTGTACGTAATTTAATTAGTATCGTGTCAGTTTAATGTAATCGATTTTAATCGATTTAATTCATTAATGATTATTTTTAATAGGTTTTATCATTTTTTAATAATCAGTATTGAATACACATTGCAACTAATGAGTTATACATTTTGTGAACTCTAGCATTTTTCTTAACGGTTCGGATATAGCGAACCACCGGACGAAGCGAACAAAACCTTTGGTCCCTTGAAGTTCGTTATAACGAGGTTCGACTGTATTAGCTTACTTAATTAAACAGCTCAGTAAAAGGATGTTCATTTCTATACCAATAAAAAAATTGAACTTTGATGCTACAGAATGATTTCTTTTCTAAAATAACTGCCGAAACAAGCACACTATAAATTTCACTCTGTGAGTATTGTTTCAAGCTTTTATATCTTTAGTTTGTTACAAAGTACCAAATTTATACGAATTCAGCAAAAATTCGTCACCAATACATTGATTGTGACAATCATGTGGAGAGAGCCTGCAATCATATCGCTTTTCATAATCTTTTCAAAAGCGTATACTGGTTTAGATAATTATATCAGGTTTGCAAGAGATAAAAATTTAGGTTTCAGTTCCTGCCACCAGTTGCAAACCCCTTCAGCCTCACTTAAGTTCAGTCTCAGTTTTATGTATGGCATTCGTTGCAGTGAAGGCTATTAGAATTAGTTGGGAATTGTTGGTCATAGCATTGAAGTCTTTTTAAAACAGGTGAGACTTTCCTCTTTCAGTAAGTAAGTGTGATTTACCAAGAAATATTGATTCCAAGCTTATAAAATTATATATATATATATATATATATATATATATATATATATATATATATATTAGATAGTACCCGTCAAAACTTGACGGTAAATAATTGAACAGTTCCGATAAAAAATGGTTCATGAACTTGTTAAAATATTAGAAATTTTTACAGAATATTAGCTGTTTTTCTATCCGATGTTATAATTAAAAATGTTGTAAAAATTCGAGTTTATAATTTAAAAAAACGTCTTGGGAAATAAAAGCATGCTTACCGCTGATTTTTCAATCCGACTTGCACAATCTAACTAATATGCTATGTATACAATCTAACTAATATGCTATAAATATGCTATGTATAAATATATTAAGCAAAAATAAAATAGATAAACTAAAAAAAATCAGATTAAAAAATCATACAAATTACTCACGTGCAAAAAATTTTTGCAGTCTATATAGGCAACGCTGCAATAGCGTTTCAGAATTTTTTTATTTCCATGAATTTTAAAGCTGTATACACGTGCATTGAATAACAATTAACTTACCTACAAATTTGTTAAACAAACGATTTTGGTGTTTTTAATTTCTGCTTATTTTTAATTTCTGCTTATTTTTGCACGTGAGAATAATATAGGCTGATATATTTTTGAAGCGGTCGCTCCGGAAGCGTTACTTGACAGAGGCATACACAGAACACGGCAACTATTAGTGGAATATATATATATATATATATATGTGTGTGTGTGTGTGTGTATAAATAAATAAATAAATAAATATATTTATTTATTTATTTATTTATACATATATATATATATACATACATACATACATACATACATATATATATATATCGCTCACTCCTTTCAACAACGTCATATCTCAAAAAAACAAGATTTTTCAGAAGAATGATTTGAAAGTTTAAAAGTACATTGAAATGTATTGAAAATAAATTTTTAATTCTGCTCTCTAGCGGCTAAATATTAAGCAGTGAGATATAGGACCATCTTGCAGGAATATACTACTCTTACAGGGCATTCTAAAAAGAAGCTTAACTAAAAATCGTCGATTTTTGAGATATGACGTTGTTGATACAACATATTATGCAAATTATTACACATATTATGTGTGTGTGTGTGTATACATGTATCTACAGGTGGTTATCAAAATAATGGAAACACCTATCAATATCAGTGGTGTTTATGAATGTGCTTCGTATTCCTTAAAAATCAAGTCTGGCCACTGGTATTTTTTTTATATAATATAGTGTATGCATTATTCTACTGTGAGGTAGCAGTAATGAAGCTAAGGGCATCGTGCTTTTGAGGGAAACAGGGTAAAATGTCAAACCTTGCAGACCTTGCGAAAAGGGCAAATTGTTTGAGCGCGTTTAAATTGGAGTATCTGTTACTGCAACCCCCAGGCAAATTGCTGTTTTTCGAGCTATGGTATCGAAAGTCATGATAGCATACAGAGTGCAGGGAAAAACATCCTTTGCCAAACAGAATAGTGGCTGAAAGGGAGAGATGAGTGAAAGAAACGGACGAGGTATTGAAGTGGATTGTGACATGAGGAAAGAAAACAACTGCAACTAAAATGACCGAAGAGCTCAATCTGTATCTGTATGTTCCGGTATCAACCATCAGAGGTAGAAGGCTTAAAATGATGTAAAAACAGTTTTTTTTTTTTAACAATTTAACGGTACCTTTAAAACAATCTATCTCGTTTCTATGCACCGTGTGATACAATGGTTATTTTGAAGTTCACAAGAATGTAACCAATATTATTGTTCAAAGCTAAAATTAAGAATTACGCTATCCATAGATTTATAATTATAATTATTATTCCCAAGCTCCATCAGATATTGCGTTTAATCCTGTTACCTTGAAAGCATAATCTTTTTATTCTTATGAGTTGATTAACAAAGTTTGCTGTTTCACCTTATATATTCGTTTATACGAGTATATATGCACAAATGATTTTAACTGTGTATAATGCCTCTGGTGAACTGCTACACTGGAAAATATAAATCTGTTGGAAATGAATTTCAATACCAGTACTTACAGATGAAGACGCAAAGCTGCTATTTCTTATGAGAGAAAACACATAATATGTATGTATATATATATATATATATATATATATATATATATATATATATATATATATATATATATATATATATATATATATATATATATATAAATTATAGTACATATTGATTTTATATTATAAATGTATATCTAGTATATGTATTAGCAAAAATCAATCTTTTGATACTTTCATGGAAGCTGTTCCGTGTATTATGTAACCGAATAATAGGAAATTTATTTTTAAACCATTATCGGACACCCTAATTGATTGTTGTCCTTATCTAACATCAAATTCAGCTCTTTTTTTATCAGTATATCTATTTATCAGGATTTGTATCTTTTACTCAACTTTAAGTAATCTCTTTGGTATGTGGATATATATCGATTAGTGTAAGGTATGGGTAACTGAATGGGAGACAAAAATTTTATAATACTGTGAAAAGTTTACTTTTAATTTATGAATATTAATGATGCTAATTATTCAATTTTTTTATGGAGCGTATTTGTCGAATGATAAAATAAGAAACCTTTTTTTCTCTCCATTGTGGATAAACACGTTTTAGGTTCTTAACATTGGTCTCTTTGCACCAATCTTTGTCTCTCGTTCATTTTTTTTTCATAATAAACTCTTATTGTTCTACTTAACTAGTCAATAACAAATTGCAGGTCAGGATCGGTATCATTTACTTTTTACGATTAGTGATTGCAATATCGGTATACAGGTATATGGAATACCAATATTTCGTGCTATTTTGCAATTTCGTAAAACCGGCATTTGCTAAGGATAAAAACCGGTATTTCGGTGTCACTATGAATAATCTATATATTTAAGTTGCTAAGCCGACTTTTTGGGCAGTCCGTGAGAGAAAACTACTGCATGAATTTAATTCATTTTGGTCTTAAACGAAAGATTGTAATCTGTAGATTTGTCAAATTTGGTTTTTGTAACCGTAATTTCTCTTAATTAGAGATAATTTACAATTAAAAATTGATTTCTGCGCATGCTCAGTGGCATGTTTAAATCTGGCTTTAGAAACTCACTGTTTCTGCGCATGCTCAGTGACATGTTTTAATGATAAACACGTTTATTCCGAGAAGTCTTTCTAGATCTCTCTCTGCCTTTTTATTTTTATGATAAATATGTTTATGAAATATAAGATTAAACCTCATGGAAATTGCTTGTTTCGTGCTGTTTAATTAGCGACAATTTACAATTTAAAAAATTGCTTTCTGCCCATGCTCAGTAGCATATTTAAATCTGGCTTTAGATACTCCAAGAAGCACACGTCGGGCCTGACCTGACTAGTAAATATCAACTAGTAAATATTATTTATCAAAAGTTTTGACTTAACACATATACTCACACACACACACACACATATATATATATATATATATATATATATATATATATATATATATATATATATATATATATATATATATATATATATATATATATATATATATATATATATATATATATATATATGTGTGTGTGTGTGTTAAGTCAAAACTTTTGATAAATAATATTTACTAGTTGATACCCGTCAAAACATGACGGCTTGATAGTAAATGTACTAATACACAAATTATACTCAACACATCATTGTCAAATGTTGAAAATCGTAATAATGCACAGAAACAAATTAATGTGTTATTAATTAATGTTAAGCGGCTCCGTGCTTAGTGAGTATCTAAAGCCTTCCAGTGGGGCTATTGCCAGGTATATATATATGAAGTTATCCGTGCAGATAAAAGGTGCATGGTTTTTAAAATTTAAAATTTTTCATTGGTTTTTCATACAATTTTTTACATGGAATTAATTTA